>JAANYP010003256.1:0-602500 GCA_020465985.1 Centrapalus pauciflorus | reverse complement strand
CTTGCCAAATAAGTCTTTAGTTGGGCCTGCTATTAAATTTTTGATGCGGTTTTTTGTTTTATTTTAAAATTTTTAAAAAAAGATAAAAATATATTTTGGTTATATTTGATAGTTGAATGACAAAATGATCAAACATTACTCGTTTTAGATATTCTTTAAGAAAAATTACGTTACTTGAAGCCAAGTATAATTAATTACTTGAATTTATAATTTGACATAACTTATATTAATATGTTACATGTCTATTATCTTATGAAGTTTTTCCTATGTTATGTTCTCGAATCTAACTTATATAATAAAAAAAAGTGAAAAAAAATGTACTTTTTTTTTGTTAATTATGCTTTAATTCAAAATAACATTGATGTATAAAATTAAATAAAAACATGAAAAACTGAAAAATAAGTTACCTTGAATTGTTATAAAAATAAAGTTTCCTGTGAAAAAACATGAAAAGTATGTTACCCTTGAATTGTTGTTAATTACACATGAATGTCAATAAAGTTAGTGGTTGCATTACTAGATCATTGACCCATGTATTTTGATAAAATAAGAATCTATATATAGTTAGAAATCATTATTACAAACATAGTGAAAAAATAATAAGACATTCATGTTAAAGTAGTATGGAGAAATGAGCAATTCAATAAGAGAGCTCAGATAGCAATACCCATTGGGATTTTATAAAATATCAAATTAAAAGTCATGGTATTATAATAAACATAGTTAACACGAAATTTTGATAAGCGTATTTATATCCAGACACCTTTTACAATATTTGTTGTTGTGTTATCATCATCTTATTTGAATCCAATATAATCAATTGTTCATATGAAGATCATTTAATATTATTAAGTATATAAAATTTATAAAATATCGACTGATATTTAGCTTTTGTATAGTTTGAATTGCATAAAGTTTATAAAAGAATCATATATAAATCAATATACTTATACTTTTTAAGAAACAGCTTTATTAAAAATAAATGTTTAATATACATATTTAACTAAACCCAGTATTATGAAGCATAGTTAACTTTAGAAGAAAACAAATTACTTTAAAATTATAATTGTATGAAACTATGATATTTGTTTAAATTTTTAGAAAATAACAATAATATAAAAGTTTATGAATGAGCGTATTAAAAAAAGACCCTTTGGTATTACATAATTTGATTAAAACTGTACCCAAAAAAAAAAAATAAATAAATAAATAAATTGAAAAAAAAAAGGCAAACTTTATTGCATATAATGCTCTTCTTGAAATCCAAAACAGAAGCAACAAAAACAAAATGAAGAGAGAGGAACCGTTAATTATGGGTTTTATTTTCTTCACATACACTTCACTGATTCACTCTTTAATTTTAAATTAAAATTAACTCAAATTCAATTATACACAAAACTTATGATTTTTATTTTTTAAATAAAAGTCAGTGACATCAATAACCTGGAATAGTAGGTAAGTTACTAAGAATGATAAATGATTTGGTGTTGTTTGATTGTATAAGAGGTTAATTGTCTGATGTCTGATTTCACTTCTGATTGATGAGAGGTGGTCCTGATAAGATACTAAGATCTGATAAGAGAATTCAATAAGTCTGTTTGTTTTATAAATTATCTGATTCTGTTATTTTTATTAATTTTACATATTAATTCCCAAAACCAAACAGATATCATTGATTAAAGTCAAAGTAAGAATAATATCATTGAATCAAAGTGATCTATGTAAACATTTAATATCATTCAAATAACATTAACAAGATTTAAGTAAGAAACCAATTCAAGTTTATAAGTTATAATCAAGTAACATAAATGCATTCAATAAACATATAACCAACATGCTTTCAAGAATCAAATAACAATTAAAGTTTATAAGGTTACGTTTATTAACTTCCAAATAACTTAAGTTTATAAGTTATATAGATATGTCATTGAAAAATAATAAATTTTATCAAAAAGTGTTGGAATATTTCTCGTTATAATAAATATGGTAAGAGGTAGGGTGGGGTAGGTTGAGGGTGGGGTGGGGTAAATAGGGTAGGGTAATGGTGTAGGGGTAGAGTGGGTAGGTTGATGGGTAAGGTGGGTGGGGATGGGTAGATTTGAGGGGTAGGGTAGGGGTGAGTTGGGTAGGTTTGAGGGGTGGGGGTGGGAAGAGATAGGGGTAGGGTGGGGTGGGATAAGGAGGGGTGAGGTGGGGTGGGTAGGTTTGATGGGTTAGTGTAGGGGTGGGGTAGAGTGGGATAGGGTAAGTATGGGAGTGGGGTAGGTAGGGTGGAGATGGGGATGGGGATGGGGTGGTATAAGTAAGTTAAGGGTAGGGTGAGATTAGGTGGTTGAGGGTAGGGTATGTTGAGGGTGGGGTGGGTGGGTAGGGTAGGGGTAGGGGGTTTAGGGTAGGGGTAGGGTGGGTGAGGTAAGGTATAGGGTAAAGGTAAGGGTGGGGTGGGAGAGACGTGTTTTTTTTTGTGTGATAAGTGGTGATAAGTAGCATATCAAAGTCTTATCCTGATAAGACATGATAAGAGAATTTTGACTCTTATGTCTTCTGCATATCAAACGCACTTATCATTATTTCATCTTACCGAATAAGAGGTTACCTCTGATAAGAGTCTGATAAGTGGCTATCAAACACCCCCTAAAAGTTTGATGTTATAAACAAGAAAATAAATAAATAGATTTCATGTAACGCTTAACAACTTTTTATTAAAGGCAAATCAATATATAAAAACCAAAACCTGATAATACATCACGACATCGAGAGGTCCGCAAGGTATAGAACTATGCTGGATATGAAGACGGGTTAATTGCGTCAAAAGGTAGCATACTGTCACAATTTTTTCAATTTGGATAACCACTAATTTTTTTTCTCTAATCAATGTTAGGGGTGTTATATGTGGACCAAATACCCGAACCGAACCGGAACCGGTCCCGAATAGGACCGATTGTAAAGTAATGGTCCGGTCCTCGGGTTTAGGTTTTAGCCAAATTCGGGTTCGGTCCTAGTCCGGTAACACCTCTAACCTTTAAAGTGGAGTTAGTTTTTGAGTTTTTACACACTAAATACCCGAACCGGTACCGGTCCCGAATAGGACCGATTGTAAAGTAATGGTCCGGTCCTCGGGTTTAGATTTTAGCCAAGTTCGGGTTCGGTCCGGTTCGGTCCGGGTTTGGTCCCGATAACACCTCTAATCAATGTAACATATTTTCCAAATCAAGTCAATCAAGGTAACCATATCGGATTGAAAGATAAAAATTACTGACGTGACAGTTTTTTGTCCAATCAGCATTTTTTTTTTACAGAAATGTCAGTTTAATTGTTATCTAATGTGCACTATTTTGTGTAATTTTAAAGTACTTTTTGATAATACCTTGTTATTTTGAGCAAATTTAAAAATAATTAAGCAATATTTGAAATTAAAAAAACTGATGACTAGATTCAGAAACTGTCATGTCAGTAGTTTTTATCTTTCAATCTGATACAGTTACATTGATTGACTTGATTTGGAAAGTATGTTACCTCAAATAGAAAAAATTTTAGTATGTTACCAAATTTGAAAAAACAGTGACAATATATTACCTTTTGACGTAATCAATCCCCTAAAAAACCATAAGCAAAACCTATAGTATTATTGGCCCCTCCAATTAAAACTTTCAACTTTTCAAGTTCCGTCACTGTATTCATGTTTATATCTATTATCATCAATTGGATATCTAACATCAAACTATTTATTAGGGTTTATATTTGATAAAAAAAAATCATCTTGTTTTTACACTTTAATCATTTTAATCACTTAAAAAAATTATTTTAGTCCTTAACTTATTTTCGTTGTATATATTTTAATCCCCTTATTAATTTATTGTTTTAGTCTCTAATTTTGACCAGTAATGTGGTATGAGTGATAACCTAATAACCTATCTTTGAGTTGGAATCTTATCATTATTATTATGTTGAAAAAAACATATATATTTTTCAGTTTTATCAGTTCGGTCCTTAATGACCTCTACCTTCTCTTTGTCCGATAAATTGGAAGGAAAAACGATGGTGATAACAAGTTGATAAAAAAGTGAAAATTTATCGTTTTTTTTTTTCTTGAATATAATCCAAATAAAAAAATATCACAAATGATATTCCATTAGCAACGACAATAGATTAACAATACAAATGATATATCTTTGCCAAATTACTTTTTCACTTGTTACAGACTAAAACGAAATCAGACAAGTAAATGGAGGGACTGTAATAGTAAAAAAAACTACAATAATAAATAAAACTAATAAAACTATAAAAAAAACGAAGATATTTTTATTATAAACCCTATTTATAATCTATCTATATTAATAAAAGATTAAAGAGTAAATATACTCAACTCTCATTAAGCCACGTGTCATCAACATGAATCGACACGTGACATTTATAGTTTTAAAAATAAATTTAAACTAAATCTATCCATATCTAATATAATCTACTTTTAAATTCAAATCATATCAAATCCAACAAAATCTAATATTATAATAACTTATTAATTATAATATAATATAATAAAAGTTTTGAATATTAAAAAAATAACTACTATTTATGTGTGTTTATGTAAAATTGTACAAAATTAATAGGTCATAATAAATAATAATATTATTTTTATATATTTTTGTTTAAAAATAATATTTATATATTTACATTTTAGTTTATTTTATTTTATATATATTAAAAATATTCGCGTAATACGCATGTAATAAACTAGTTTAATATAACATAGTTTGTTTTTATACACATTTTAAAGGAGTGCTTTGTTTGGGCTAGATATAATGGGCTACAAATAATGGCCCATTCCTAATTGGACTTTAGATATATTTCCCTTTTTTGTGAGTTTTATCACCATGTGATCATGCACCGGTTGTGCGCGAATTTTTGGTTACCATATTCGAATCTTATCATTACTATTTATTACCTGTGTATTACACCGAATAGTTAAATAATTGGGTTTTTTAAACTGTATATAAATTTTAAAAATTATTATACAAACAACAAATAAAATAGTTTTATTACATTGCTAGACATTATTGAAGATATATAACGCAAGTATATACATGTAAAATACATAACTAAAAATCAAATAATAACAAAGAAAAGAAAAAAAATTTATAGAAGCTAAGAAGCTTAGATTTGAAGATAAGGAAATCCTTGGGTTGACATGTGTTATAGACTCAAATTTAAAACAGAAATCCAGAATAATAGACGGACGTTTTCTTATTTAAAATTAATTTAATGAATTTAATTATATTTTAACATTAAAATTTTAGATTATAGCATGTATCGTATCGATGTTATATCAACTGACATTTTAGTTAGATGTTAAGTGACATCAATTTATTATTTTAATAGGATAGATACAAGATGGACACGCATACGTTTGTAACTTATGAAAGCCAATGGAATTTAAGCACTGGCGATGGATTATACTTTTTTAAATTCTTTTCATATTTTCACATAAGTACATAACACCCCATATTATATTAGTATTATTTTCTTAATATCTCATTTCAATTTTATTATATTTTTAGTTGACCACTGTTTCACAATTATTATCGATCTTTGTTATGAAAAAAAAACATGTTTTTTTTGTGTTTCGTCTCTTCGTGTTAATCTTTTTTCAAAATCGTCCTCAAGTGGTGTTGTGAAATTTGACTATTAGAGTTCGGTTATAATTGGTATACGAGTTTTTAAAAATTGAAAAACCGAGTTCTAATAGCAAGATTTACTAAACCAAAAAAAGACTTGAGGACTATTTTGGAAAAAAAATAACATGGAGGGACGAAACGAAAAAAAAAACGTGAAAATATATTGAATTTTTTTATAATAAACCCTTATTATCACAACAATTCTTTTATAATCTTAAAATAACGTTTTTGGTTATAAACTAATACATATAATTTTTTTTTGTTCAAAACAAATTTAAAGTTGCACTAATATCTAATTTGGATGTGATTAGGGGTGTTTTGGATTTTTTTTTATTTTTTTTTTAAAGAATATTTGGTTGCTTTAATTACCGAAAAGATTTTATATTTAATTTCAAATTAAATATTTTTGTTTTTTGAAAAGTATATTTTATAGACCTGCTTTTTTGTTATTGTATGTTTTTTAGTTTATTAAATAATTAAACGGTGTTTGGTTTGTGAGTTAGGTCTCTATCAATAAAGTTATTAGCCTTCTAAAAATTAAAAAAAAAATTGTTATACTATTGAATTTTATTAATAAATAAATTTAATTTTAGGTGTATTGTCATATTTAATTACGTTATTTACTTATTATTCTAATTTTTAACACATCTTAATTATTTCATTGCATCTGTGGTTCACTTAGAAAAATATATATCCATGTAAAAAAGAATACGTAATGTTATGCGTACATCCACGTTTAATCACAAAAAATAAATTTAATTTATTATTAAAAATTAAATAAAAGATAAATATAGTTTGTTATCTTTTAAATGTATATATATTTGTTAGATTTATTATTACGATCCTAGGAGTTATTTTGTAATATTTATTTTCATTGTAATTTGTCTTGTATTTATTTCTATGTATTTCATGTCTATGTAAAAGTGTAGGTGCCATTGTTGCCAAGTGTTGTAACTTAATTAAAGGAGCCTATAAAAAGGCTCCTAGGGTTACTTTTGAAAAAACATACAGTTGACCATTTGAATATTTACTTTCAGCCGCCACTGTTCCATCAAAGCACTCAAACATTCATATTGTCTTCTTCTTTATTAAACACATTTATTGAGCTTGTTTTCTTCATGTGTTTGATGAGAAAATCATTAAGGTGCTGAATACATACGGGATTTCACATTAACAATTGGTATCAGAGCTCAGAGGGGTGGATTTCAACTGATTACTTACGGGTTCTGCTGGGTTGTTCATGTTCTTCGAAGTTCTTCAATATTCAACCGGTTAGATCTTCATTTTCATGGTTTTTCGAGTTTCTTGTGTTATAATGGTTCTATAAACATCACATTATCATTATATACTGATTTTAAACTCATTTACTTCCATATCTTTGTTAAAATCATCAAGAATCGACCATTTTGAAGCTTGAAAATATGGGTTTTTTAAGTGGGTTTTTCATGTGTTCATGCTAGTTTTAAGTGTTTTCTAGGTTGTTTTAAATCACCAAAAGTGTTTAAAATAGTTTATAAATCATTTAGAACTGTTTTTAGGCATTAAAACTGATAAAAATCGAATTCTGTCTTTTCTGCCTTAGAAAAACGTAAAAACCTGCTGTATTTCGGATTACATACTGTAGCATTTCGGACCACATAGGCACCAAATTCGGACCCCACAATCATCCTAATTCGGACCATACTTAGGTGAATTTCGGACACCCCATAAGTCAATTTCGGACCCCAATTCGGTCCAATCCGAACTTCGGACCATCCGAAGTTCAGGAAAGACTTTCCATTTTTCACTGATTGGGACTTGTTCTTAAATTTTTTAATTTCGGACCACACCATTTCGGACCATCCGAATTCGGTCCTCTGTCCCTATTTCGGATCAAATTTCGGCCATTTCACTGTTCATCCGAATTCGGTTCATCCGAATTCGGTCCATAGATCCATCCGAACTTAGGTCATCCGAAAAGTTCATCCGAATTACGACACACATCCGAATTAGGACTTTCATCCGGATTACTATTCATCCGAAATTGGCCCATCCGAAGTCCAGTCATCCGAAATCTACCCATCCGACTCACTATTCATCCGAAATCACTTCATCCGAATTCAATCCATCCGAATTCGGTTCCTCCATCCGAATCACTGTTCATCCGAACTCAAGCATCCGAATTCAGAACATTCTGGTTTCAGTCCAACCCATCCGTGTTCAGTTTCCACCTCTAAGATCTCCATATTCTTTATCAGCACCAATCCAATACTCATAATGTCTCGTGAAGCTCTTGTACTCGGATCTGAGAACAGACCACCTGTTCTCTATCCTGATGAGTACGAACAATGGAAAGCCCGGTTCCTGAAATTCGTTGGAATGCAACCTCTCGGGAATCTGATGCTTCAATCAATATCCGAAGGACCCGTCATCTACTATAGAGAGATTGCTGCCAGACCCGAGGCTGATCCTCCTGTCCTAGCCTCAAAAGTTGAAAGAGAGCCGGCAAATGAAGCCGAGAGGGATCGCCAGCACGCTGATAAGAGGGCAGAATATCTGATTTATCAAGCCCTCCCCACTGATATTTTGGTAGGTGTAGACAGTAAAATGTCTGCAAAAGAAATGTGGGACGAGCTGGGAATCCAAATGCTGGGGGCAGATCTTGATGATCGTGCCAAAATTGAAGAGGCGAAGGCAAAGTTTTCAGAATTCCGCGCCAAAGACGGGGAATCTCTGCAATCCACGTTCACCAGGTTTTGTGCAGTCCTTAACGAATTGAATAAACTGCACATCAAGAAGGATCAGGATGACATAAACATCCAATTCTTTGCCGCCTTAGCCCCCGAGTGGCAGCTTGCATGTAGGGCAACAAAAAGAGTTTTGAACATTCCTGAGGTATCCATAAATGTCGTCTTTAAGGAGCTTAAGAAATATCAAGGGGATGTGGATCAACAGAAGCTGATGGCAAATCAATTGGCCTCTCTACTGCTATCAGCCAACACAGGGTTGAAACCAAATGATTCCCTAGCCTTGATCACCAACACGCAGATTCCGACACCATCTTTTGCTCCTGGTTCTTCATCATCTCAGTACAGGTATGCTTCCCCTCCACGTGAGGTCTATGATGAGGAGGAAGCCACGATCAAAGAACAGATTGCCTTGTGGACCAACCGTCTCCAACAACGACGGTTCTCCAACAAGACCAACAACCAACTCCGATATGACACTGGTCCTCGGAGGTACTCAGATGACAGGAGGGATGACCGCCGCGATGACTATCGCAGAGATGACTACCGCAGGGATGACAGGGATGATCGCCGGTATGATGACAGACGCGACTATCGCGATGATCGCCGTTATGAAAGGCGTGATGACAGGAGAGAAGACAGGTGGGACGATCGAAGGGATGATCGTCGGGATGACCGCCGGGACAGAAGGCGTGATGATAGCCGTGAGCACCGTCGGGCCGACAAAAGGCCGGCGGAAAGAAGAGAGGAGAAGCCAAGAGCAGACGAGCCAAAGGCCACTGATGAACGTCTCTGCTACAAATGTGGCAAACCGGGCCACTTTGCTAGGGAATGCAAGAACAATTTTGAGAGAGACGTTGCGTATTACGAAAGAAAGCTCGAGGCTGCAAAGAAGAGAACGGATGCGTTGGCCCTCGTCGCCCAGGAGGACTACTGGGATGCTGAAGATTCAGACGACGAGGATGAAAAGGGCAAGAATTGCTATATGGTTGATCGTCAGGGGTTGGAGATTTGTACTGATGTCAGTGATGCAAATTCAGACACTGCTGCTGAGGGGGAGACAATGAAACATCCACCAGCATGTCTGATGACTACAACCGACGATCCCGAATGCTCCACATCCGGTTCAGAGTCCAGTGAGGTATATTCCTATTACATTCCTGCACATGTAAATAAATTATTTGTAGATAATGAATGTACACTATACACACAAATACTTGATCTACAAGATAGATTAAAAGCTGAAACTGCAAAGTGTGTACAGGCTGAACATCAAGCTCATATTCTGAAAGAATCATCTGAATTATATCATGCAAAATGGTTAACTAATCATAATGTTATAAAACAGATTTTGATAGAAAAAGTAGATGTTCAGGATAGGAATATATACCTTGAATCTTGCATGGAAACGCTTTCAAAAGAAAAACTCTCGTTAAAAGAAGAAATTTCTGTTCTTACAAAACAATTAGATGTGGTAAATATGGAAAATATAGACAGTTTAGAAAAATACAAAATGATTGAAGAAGAAAGGATAAGTTTGTACGCAAGAATAAAGACCCTTGACGATGCATTTTTGAAAAGGGGTCAAACAGAACAAACTATCCATTTAAATCAGCCCAAAGAAACTAGGTTTTACCATTCTAAACAGGGAATTGGTTTTAAAAATCCTAAATATTTGGAAAAAGCACAAAATGTCTTACCTGTATTTTATGACATGAATTATATGGGAGCCGGTATTAAATCTTTCTTTTTTGAGTCATCAAAAGAAGTTTTAAACCAAGAAAATGAGAAACGTGTTGCGCGTAAAGATAAAGAAATTTCTTTTCATTATGAAGAACTTAACGAGAGTTATTCTTCTAGAGTACCCACTTTAGAGGAAGATCTCTCGTCAACTTATTCAGAAACTGAATTGAACACTGAAACTGAAAAATCAAATCCTCAACTTTATATTCCTGCAAAAGTTCTTCAACAACAAATCATTGTTTTAGAAAAGGAATTGAAGTCGTCTCAAGAGAAAGCACTTGATCTTCAAGATGCTCTTCTTAAGAGAGAAGAAGAATTGATAAATCAATCTTTTCAACAAACTGTGGAAGTCACTGTCTACAGAGAAAATTTTGAAATAGTTTCACAACGATTGAAAGATCTTTCAAAACAACAAACACTTTCTCATTCTCTAAAAATTCCATGTATGTCATCAGATAAAGGTAAGGCTACAGCTGAAACTTCTTCTATCTTTGTCAAAGGTGAGTGCTCAAATGCTTTCAAGAATGAGGTTTCTAAAAAGACTCAGATAAAATCCAAGTCTTTTAAGAAACCCACTCACCTCCAAAAAGAAAAGTCTGTCAAGTCTAAATCTTCCATGCTTACTGACTCTAATCGTTTTGTTCCTACAGATCATATAAGGAGAGTCCCAAAAACCACCATGCAGGATTTTACAAGTTTTTTTGTGAAGAAGGCTTTAATGCCAAGTGATTTTGTTACTAGAGATAGGATATCTGTAATCTCTAAAGACAATTTGTGTAACAAAGCATGTGACAATGTTTGTAATGATGTACCGAATTCTACTATTCCGTTAAAGTACTCTTTCAAGGATTTGTTTAATCTATGTCCAACTAAATATAGACGACAGGTTCCTGAAATGAATGCTTTTGTGCCTTATCCTGTTAAACGTATTCGGAAAAAGAAAACTAAAAATAGTGCATCATCGGCCACAAACAAAGTTGAGACATGTCCGTTGCCAAGGCCCAAAACCAAAGCAACGGTCAAAAAGGTCTCAACAAGACAAAAACCGAAGGCAATTTCAGCGCCTAAGGTTCCAAAACCCCATCAACTTGGAGATGTTAACGGCAGCCTTACGTGCTGCCGGCGTTATCACCCGGGCTGACCTGGACGCCCAAAGGGAGGCAGCCGAGGAACGACATACCGCCCTTCTTTCTCTTATAAAGGGTAAGGGTGTCGCCTCCGAAGCCGGCCCCTCACCAGGATCCCATTCAGTCCAACTTCAAATGGCGGAGCTCTCTGACAAACTGGACGCACTTAATCGCCTAATCCTTCAAGTCCAAGACCAGCTAAACTCAAGGATGGATCGCCTTGAGTCGGCGGTTATAGATCTTCAGTGCCGCACTCAGGCCGAAGCCCCCAAAAGAAAACATGACGACCAGGACGACCCTGATCGTCATGAGGGGGAGAAGCGCAGAAAAGTACAATTTGAGGAGCCCATGCTGGGTATAGGGGGAGCAGAGACCGCCGAGGGGTCTGAATTTCAGGGGTCGGGGGAAAAGTCACAAGAGGCTCAGGAGTACATGCTAATAGAAGACGAGCCGATGGTCGAGGGTCCAGCTCCACTGGATCCAATGACAGCCATGGTAGAATTTGAGGAGCCACACGAGAAGGTTGAAATCATATTAGTTTCTGATTCAGATTCTGATACCGAGGACAACCAACCACTTTTAACTCCTAAGCCTGAACCTGACTCTCCAACCAAAAAATCCTCATCCTCTTCCTTCGATTTCCTGAATTCACCACCCAGAGCCCAACAGGAAGACATACTCTCATCCATCCAAGCTCCCCCATCACTAAAAGAATCCCACATTACAGTCAGCCCACCAAGATCCCCAAGCCCTCCACTAGTCCAACAAACCCAACGCTCAGGTCCCTCCCCAACAAAAAGGGTTGACTGCTTCGATGAGACTCCGGAGGGTCCTGGAGTGTACAGAAAAGACGATATATTCTGGGTAGACCACTACACCAAAGGAAAAGTTCGCACACTGCCGCAGGAAGAAAAAGACCAAATGCGTCAAGAACGGCGGGGGACAATTATAAAGCTTCTTGAAGCCAAAAAATCTGAACTCGAAGAACCCCCCGTTCAAGGCCTGAAAGAATTTCTGCAGAACTTTCCCCCGGAAAAGTTTCAAGATCCATATCTTGAAGAAAGGTTCAAGATGGTTTTCAGAAAGAAGCCTGGAGCCTTCAGCAGACGCCTTCTCATGGAACTTACAAATGTCTCCAAAGCTGAACAGGCTGAATACTACCAATTGATGCTCCGGGAACAAAGGTCTAAGGTGTCGAAGTCAAAGATCAAAAAGCTCAAGACAATCACGATGTGCAAAAGAGCCAGAGTCTTCTATCCATCCTACCAAGTGGAAAGAGAAGATGGGACGGGAGATGACATCTTCGAGAATGATCTTGACTTCATAAGTGCGGATGACGTTGAATTCCTTCACAATACTCTGAAAAATCGCATCAAGAAACGTCTATCGCACATGACCGCACTAGGAGCCCTAGTACGAAGCATGAATCGCCGATCGATAATAATGTGCCTAAGAGATTTTCAGATGGCGATCGAAAGTGCTTTGGTTAAGGTAGGACTACGTGCACCGGAACAAGACAGCTTTCTCCTAGCCCACCACCCGGCCTACAGAGTGATACTTAAAGGAGATCCGGGTGTTATTTATGTGAACCACAAGGGCTACAAAAGGTATATGCGCTTTGAGGATCTACCTTGCTATTCCGATGGTACACTTCGACTGGTTCGAGCTGCTCTCACAAAGAAAGTACAAGATTATGATGCTCAACCAGATCCTGAACAGAGATGCTCACCTACGGAGATACAGAATACACTCAGCGGCATAGACTACCTGAACGAGCGGCTACATACAAGACAAGTAACCAGACGATTCGACGTCATACTTGGTCTTCGTGAATCCACAGATCATGCCCGCGTTCCAGGACCTCCTAAGTGATCGAAAAGGGGGAGATTGTTAGATTTATTATTTCGATCCTAGGAGTTATTTTGTAATATTTATTTTCATTGTAATTTGTCTTGTATTTATTTCTATGTATTTTATGTCTATGTAAAAGTGTAGGGGCCATTGTTGCCAAGTGTTGTAACTTAATTAAAGGAGCCTATAAAAAGGCTCCTAGGGTTACTTTTGAAAAAACATACGGTTGACCATTTGAATATTTACTTTCAGCCGCCACTGTTCCATCAAAGCACTCAAACATTCATATTGTCTTCTTCTTTATTAAACACATTTATTGAGCTTGTTTTCTTCATGTGTTTAATGAGAAAATCATTAAGGTGCTGAATACATACGTGATTTCACATTAACAATATTAATAAATAATTTACTTTATTCATCATTTTTTATTATCTAATAACTTGTCATCGTTATCTTTTTTAATTCATATATTATAAACTTCAAATAGTTTTATTTAAATAAAATATCTTACATTACAATATATAAATATATAATAAAAAAATAGAGTAAAATATTAAAATAAATAAGATTATTATAAATCTAATGTAGATAAAATACAAATCTACACCAATTTATAATCTTATATATATTATTATGTTGATTTACTAAAATATATTAAAAATAATACAATTATAAATATTATATATTTAAAAAATAAACGTAATAATACAATATTAATAAAATCATATTTAATATCATTTTATTAACAAACATTATGTCTTATGTAAATTTGAAATTTCAAATAAAATTATATAGAAATTTAGAAATAAATATGGTAAAACATAACTACTATTCTTGTATATTAAAAGATACAAAAAATAATAGCAATTAAATATAAATGTACTATTCTTCTGTTTTTCATAATAATTAATATTTAACTGTTATAAATTTAAGTTTATTTGTGTTTATAACCAACTTTTTTATTAAAGACTGTCCACGTATACGTTTTTAGTAAACTAGTAATATAATAAAATAATGAAAGGGTGTTGTAAATAAAATGCAATAAATCCACATTTGCATTTTTTTTTAACTGGACATGTTCAAGTTCTTTTTTTACTAATTTTGTATATAGTTAACGTGTGGGTTTGAAATATTTAGTTGTATGACAATAATAATTTTTTATTGATGGGAATGTGACAGTTTCAAGTGGATTAGTTTTCTTATCTTTGATTTTGTAAAAAAAAAAAAATTTAAATTATTGTTTTTAACGAGTTATTAACACCCGTGCGTTGCTGCGAGGTAAAAAATATTAATTACAAAAATAAATATAAAAACAAATGAACAAAAATACTTTTCAAGCAATTCAAATAACGAAACGCAACTGAATCATGATCAAAGAGTGAAATTGGAAAGCTGATATATATTCAAGAAGCAAGACAAATGATACTGTTGGTTGGTTTTATCATTGGTTTCTAGATTTTGCAATGTTAAAAATTACAAACAGTGTTTTATAAAATTGGATCGGAACCAGATTTAATTAATTAAATATTCATACCCATAATTTCAAATGTTGACATTGATTAGGTTTTATCGTCAATTTAATTTGTTGGTTTTACGGTCAAATCAAATAAATTTATAACGGTAATGTCTCAAATACATATATTAGGGTTTGTCAACGGTATAATATTAGTGTTCAATGTTATACATTATCATATTTAATAAAAAAATCTAAAAATTAAATAGTTAAATTTTAATTATAAAGCAATTTCATTAGAATTTTGTATCGTGCATTTGAATAATAAAGTTTTTTTCCATACAATTAAACATAACAAAATGGTTTCAAAAGACAACTCCGAACATAAGTACAATTAAAATCATAAATTTAAGTGTGTAAGAAAATGTTGTAATAATAAATGTTAAAATAGGACTAAACGAAAAAATGTCATTGGCTTACACATGCATTTGAATAATAAAGTCTTTTTCATAAAATTAAACATAACTCCAAACATAAGTATAATTAAAATCATAATTTAATGTGTATAATAAAATATTGTAATAATAAATGTTAAATTAGGAGTAAAATAAAAGGGATAAATAAAAGATAACGCTAAGATAATTGTGTGTTATGAAAAAATTAAATTTAAAATAATAAAAGAAAAAATGTCATTGGCTTACTCCATCCATTAGAATAATAAAGTCTTTTTATACAATTAAACATAAGTACAAACATAAGTAAAATTAAAATCATAATTGTAAGTGTATAATAAAATATTGTAATAATTAACGTTAAAATAGGAGTAAACATGAGTATGACACTGTATTTTTTTTTTAAATTATAAATATTCGTGAATCTATCTAATGTATTAAATTAATAACTAGATTGTCTTTTGACACTTAACTATAATGTCAATTGACGAAACATTTATTTGACACGTGTACATTATAATGTATTTGTTTAAATAAGGGGAAATTGCGCAAAAAACCTCTAAGTTGGATCATTTTTACGATTAAAACCCCCAACCATTTTTCATTGCACAAAAAACCTCCAACCGGTTAAAACGTTGCAAATTTGGGTTTTTTTCAAAAAATTTGACTTGCAACCGGTTTAGCCGGTTGCAACTTGATGACATGTAAAATTTTTAAAATAGATTTTTGCGTAAAAAAAACCCCCCCAACTTGTTTAGTTTTTTCAATTAAAACCCAAAATTATTTTTCATTGGATAAAGAACCTCCAACCAACAAAGATAATTAAAATTGAGTTTTCACTGATTGTATTTTGATGACAATGATATTTATTAAAAAAATTTGTTTCCCAAGGAAACCTCCACCCTCTAGGCTCTAGCGAACCTCACTGTCTGGCTGATCATATTCAAAAGCTAAAATGAAACATAAATAAACGAAATTGAACATAAAGCTCAATCTAAAAATGCAACTCGTGAACACAAAACAAAATTGATTCCATCGGTAAAATTGAAGTTAAAATTCAAGATTAAGCGGCAAAAGTTAATCGAACATACATACATAAAATAAACAACATTGAACATAAAAAGGGGATAGAGTAATCGGAGTTGCCGGAGGTAGAGGAGAAGAGAAGAGGTAAATATAATTGTTGGTTAGAGACAAGAAAAAAATAGTTAAAGGTTTTAATCGAAAATTTCACCAATTTCGGGGTTTTTAATGCAAAAAGTCGGTTTAAGAATTATACATGTAGTGCCACGTAGGCGCCACGTAAGTGAGGTTTGCCATGTGGACGCCACGTGTATGACATGTAAGCATAGTAACCTATTATAACCGGTAACATCCTAATTTCAGAAGATTTTACCGGTTAAAGGTTTTTGTGCAATAAAAAATGGTTAGGGTTTTAATCACAAAATTGGTCCAACTTTAGGGTTTTTTTGCGCAAATTTCCCTTTAAATAATTAGTTTCAATTCATTTATAGTTACTATGTTTTCTAGTATCTATTACCAAAATTGTGTTGATAAAATCATTTTTCAATGTTTAATAGACGACACTTGCAAAATGAAAATTCTTAACTCTAAGGGTTGATATTATTAATAAAGTTAAAGTTCTTTGTATCTTAATTATACATCGTTATTAATTATAAAGAAAATTCGGGACTTTACAATGATTTTTTCCTTCTTTTTTTGGAGGTTTCTTAACTTATTTTAATGATTTTTTTCATTCTATAATCTATAGTGTTTAAATAAATATTGTGTTACATCTCCTTTATAATATTCATAGTTTGTATTGTTTATTATCGATTTCTATAATTATTTTAACCAAGGTTATCAAAATCGCGGTTTAAATCGTAGGATGGTATGATCCTATGATCCTACAAGTGGATTTCGATCAGGATCACTAGTAGGATCGATTTTGGGTAGGATCGTAAGCAAGATCGTAGGATCGTTAGTAAGATCGTAAGATCGTACGACGATCAGATCCTACATACGGTTTGTTTTCGTAGGATCTTTAGTAAGATCGTAGGATCGTTAGGTCCTTCCATCTAGCCGCATATTTTTTAAATCCAATGTACCAATATAGTCCTGCTCATGACTGTGATTCTTGTTTTATCAAAGCGACACTATATACGTGCCTTGAAAGAATGGGTAGGAAATGACTCTCTTTTATTTATGATACAATATTATGATATATAATATTTAATTTCGGTAGGATCTTACGATCCCGATGCGATCCTACGATCCCGAACTTGCAATGACAAAAACGATCCTAGGTAAGATCTCGATATTGACAACCGTGATTTTAACATTTGTAATTTGTTAAAAATGTTATTATTCAACCAGATCTGTATATTATACAGGTAAAAAAACTAGTTTTTAAATACATCAATAATTTGTTATCATCTAATGTTGCCACTTGTCATCAATATCTTTTTAATACTCATTAAATATTAAAGATAAATACTCTCTATTACTTTTTAAACTATAAATATTAATTAATAATTAAATATAGGGTAAATTACGATTTTCGTACATGTGGTTACATAAAAGTTATGGTTACCGTCCTTTTCACGATACAATTACAATTACAGTACTTATAATTCATTTTGTTATGTTTTGGTCCCTTTATCCATTTTTTTTAAAAATGACAATTTTACCCTTTCACTTTATTTCATTTTTAGTCACTCATCAAAATATTTCTTTTATATTTCATTATCTTATGATTTATTATTCTTTTACTTATTTATTTACCATATATTTTAGTACTATTAAAATTTAAATGAAGTAATAAATTATAAAACATGTTTTATTTTCATTATTTATTTGACATTAGTATTACTAGTATTATTATTATTTATTATAGTTTAAGTATTTACATGAATAAGTAGTAGTAATTGAAAATTACTTGTATATGACTAAATTTTATATATTGTATTGTTGTTAATTATTGTTATTAATATTGTTAATATTGTTCTTACATATAAAATTTAAACATGTGCTGAACTATTTATATATTTAGTTTTTGAAAGGTAAAGTTTTTAACTATTTATCATTTAACTTATTTATCGTTTGTCTCTACTTTATATAAATAGTTATAAATTTGGTCATATTTTTATCCAAATTTATACATATATCTATTAATTTATACATTTTTATTTTTATTTTTATTTTTTCTATTTTTATAAACATTATATGTTCAATGTAATTTTAACGTAACAAAATATATTATTTAACGTGTAATTCATTTTAATTTATTTATTCCATAAAGTTGATATTCATATAAATTACAAATGTTCAATGTATTAATCCATTAAGCATAACAAAAACTACATACTAATTTATAACAAAATTTAATAAAATAAATTAATTTATACATATAATAAGTCTAATTCTTATATTTTGTTAAGTTTAACTACCTTTAAATATCTGCACTTTATATACATATAAAATTTTTTGTTTCAAAAAAATTGTATATTTCATTAAAACGCTATATATATATATATATATATATATATATATATATATATATATATATATATATATATATATATATATATGTGTGTGTGTGTGTGTGTGTACATATACATACATACGTACATATATGTATGTATGTATGTATTCTAAAATAATTCAAAATATATTCACTTAACAAATTAAATAAATTAAAGATAAGTAAGTATTTTTATGAGTAATATATAATATTAAAAAAGATAAATAAATTATATAAATATAAGTTTTAAAAAATAAAAGTAATAAAAAATTTAAATATACAAATCCATATATGTAAAAATTATTCTAATTAAATTGTTGTAATTAAAAAAGATATATCAAATAAATAAATAAATAAATAAATAATAGTAAAACAAAACATATTAAAAGAATAATACTTTAGCTAAATTGTAATAATAATAAAAAACTAAATATCAAATAAATAATAATAAAAAATAAAAATAACTAAAATAATAAAAAAAAAAGTAATTAGTTAGGGACCAAAGTGAAATAAAGGTTAAAAAGGCAAAATGGTCATTTAAAAAAATGATTGGTCAAAGAACTAAAAACATAACAAAATGACAACCATATATACTGAAATTGTAATTTCGACGTGAAAAAGATCATAATCATAATTTATATATAACCGCAGGTACGAAAATTGTAATTTACCCTGAAATATATTAATAATTTGTCATTATCTAATAATACCACCTGTCATCAATATCTTTTTATTAATAAATATTAAATATTTGAGAAGTAAAAAGTAATTAGTAAACATATTTCATAACATTATATTTATTGTAATGAAAAATATAAATAAACTAAAACTTTAATTTATATAAACTAAAATATATAATTTATAAATAAGTTTTTTTTTAAATCATAAAAGATAGTTACTATTATATCTATTAATATAAAGTTAAAAAATAATAACTATGATAAATAATAATAATAAAAGCAAACTATTTATAACATTTTATTTGTTATTTTCTTTTATATATATATATATATATATATATATATATATATATATATATATATATATATATATATATATATATATATATATATATATATATATATATATATATATATATATATAGGGGAGAGTTCTTCTAAAAACCATAAAAAATTTGGGAACCTAAGAACCTCTTATGGTCTTTGGATTAATGATAATCAATGGTTGATATATTGGATGAAAATTTTGTAATTATTTTGAACTTTGATAGTGGAGAATCTTGAAAATGTGTGAAAAGGATATTTTTGGAAGAAAAAAATCTGCTTGTTCTCTTTCTCTCTCTTACTTTTTTTCATTTTCATTGTACTTTTCTTTCATTATAATTGATTTTTAAAGTAAAAAAACGTTTTTTATAATAAAAATTATTTTTTCTATATAGAAAATTATTTAATTGCTAAAAAAAATAACGTATTTTATATAGAAATATTATATGTCTATATAGAATTTTTTTTTATATAGAATATGTTAACGAACATATTCTATGTACAATCTACGTAGAATGTCGTGTAGAATGTCAAATATCATATATTCTACGTAGATTACCTGATAAAATATATCAAAAACACATTGAAACAAAAAAAAAAGATTTCATTTAGACATTTTATCAAACACTTGGTATGCAACTGATATAAAATATACCAAAAAGACATTGAATAGTAATGTTAATCTACATAAAAAGATATAGAAATGTATAAAAAACATAAAAATATATAAAATATATAAGAAACATAACATTCTACATAGATAATGTGTGATTTTTACAAGTAGTCTTGTATTATATTCTATTTAGATTATCATGTAATCTACGTAGATTATCATGTAAAACATCCAATAACTATTACAATCATTATAAATCTAATATCTTACAAATAATCTTCATTATATAACATGAAAAATGAATCTGTCATATTTTATGTAGAGTATCGACGAACATATTATATGTACAATCTACGTAGAATGTCATGCATTCTACGTAGAATGACATTCAATCTACGTAGAATGACATTCAATCTACGTAGAATGACATGCAATCTACGTAGAATCACATGCAATCTACGTAGAATCACATGCAATCTACGTAGAATGACATGCAATCTACGTAGAATGTCGTGTAGAATGTCAATTATCATACATTCTATGTAAATTATTACATGATAGAATATACCAAAAACATGAATACTAATGTTAATCTACATAAAATAATATAGAAATGTATAAGAAACATAAAAATATATTAAATATATAAGAAACATAACATTTTACATAGATTATGTGTGACTTTTTACAAGTAGTATTGTATTATATTTTATGTAGATTATGATGTAATCTACGTAGATTGTCATGTAATCAACATAGATTATCATATAAAACATCTAATAACTATCACATTCATTATAAATATAATATCTTATAAATAATTTTAATTATAAAATATGGAAAATGAATCTGTCCAATGTACGTAGATTGTACATAGAATATGTTCGTCGATACTCTACATAGAATGTCACGCAATCTACGTAGAATGACATTCAATCTACGTAGAATGGCATGCAATCTACGTAGAGTATCGACGAACATATTCTATGTACAATCTACGTAGAATGTCATGCAATCTACGTAGAATGACATGCAATCTACGTAGAATGACATGCAATCTACGTAGAATGACATGCAATCTACGTAGAATGTCATTCAATCTACGTAGAATGTCATGTAGAATGTCAAGTATCATATATTCTACATAGATTACATGATAAAATATACCAAAAACACATTGAATGTTAATGTACATTTACATAAAAAGATATAGAAATGTATAAGAAACAAAAAAAAAATATGAAATATATAAGAAACATAATATTCTACATAGATTATGTGTGATTTTTTACAAGTAGTCTTGTATCATATATTCTATGTAGATTATCATGTAATCTACGTAAATTATCATGTAAAACATCTAATAACTATTAAATTCATATATATCTAATATTTTACAAATAATCTTCATTATAAAACATTGAAAATGAATCTGTCATTTTCTATGTAGAGTATCGACGAACATATTTTATGTACAATATACGTAGAATGTCATGCAATCTATGTAGAATGACATGCAATCTACGTAGAATGACATGGAATCTACGTAGAATGACATTCAATCTACGTAGAATGTCATGCAATCTGCGTAAAATGTCATGCAATCTATGTAGAATGTCGTGTAAAATGTCAAATATCATATATTCTACATAGATTACATGATAAAATATATCAAAAACACATTGAAACAAAAAAAAAGAAGATTTCATTTAGACAATTTATCAAACACTTGGTATGCATCTGATATAAAATATACCAAAAATACATAGAATAAAACTGTTAATCTACGTAAAATAACATGCAATCTACGTAGAATGACATTCAATCTACGTAGAATGACATGCAATCTACGTAGAGTTTCGACGAACATATTCTATATACAATCTACGTAGAATGTCATGCAATCTACGTAGAATGACATTCAATCTACGTAGAATGACTTGCAATCTACGTAGAATGTCATGCAATCTATGTAGAATGTCGTGTAGAATGTCAAGTATCATATACTCTACGTAGATTAAATGATAAAATATACCAAAAACACATTGAAACAAAAAAAATAAGATTTCATTTAGACATTTTATCGAACACTTGGTATGCAACTGATATAAAATATACCAAAAACACAATGAATAGTAATGATAATCTATAAAAAAAGATATAGATTTGTATAATAAACATAAAAATATATGAAATATATAAGAAACATAATATTCTACATAGATTATGAATAGTAATGTTAATCTACATAAAAAGATATAGAATTATATAACATTCTATATAGACATATAATATTTTTACATAGAATACATTAATTTTTGATTTTAGGGACTGCTGGTGTAATAAAATTCTTTCAGGGACTAAAAGCGTAATTTCATAAAAACCACAGGGACCATTTATGTAATTTAGTCTTAATTTTTTTAGCAATTAAATAATTTTTTATATAGAAAAAAATTTATATATTTTTTTTATAAAAAACGTTTTTTTAATATTAAAATCAATTCTAATGAAAGAAAGAGAAAATGAAAATAAAAAAAAGTAAGAGAGAGAAAGTGAGAAAGAGATGCATATAATAAAAAAGGTGGAGAGAGAAAGATAATATTTTTTATTCCAAAAATACCCTTTTGATCCAAGGGCTCTAAAAGATTCCTAGGTTACCACCATCTTTAAGGTTCTTAAAAGATCCTCTCCCTATATATATATATATATATATATATATATATATATATATATATATATATATATATATATATATATATATATATATATAGGTATATATATATAGAGTCAGGTTCAAAAAAGTACCTCTCGAAATCAAGTGCACCCGAAGGTACCAACCTTAAAAAACTTTTTTGAAATTTTTTTTCTCATAACCATGCTTAAATTAATGTTATACACATGATATATGAATTTCACATACATTCACATTTTCTGTGTCCTTAAAACTTATGTGAATGCTCAATGCATATTTATGTGAATATTCATTCATGTGAATGGTCATTTCACACAATGTGAATGGTGTGAATGACCATTCACATGATCTTTTTTTTATCATTCACAAGATTTATGATGTTGCTCCTTTTGAAAAAAAGTCTTATAATGTTGGCTTATACATGTTTATTTAAAAAAAATATATGTGAATGATCATTCACATTAGGGTACGCTGGGTACGCTGGAATCTCATAGGTACGCTGATGAACCTGATTCTACATATATATATATATATATATATATATATATATATATATATATATATATATATATATATATATATATATATATATATATATATATATATATATATATAAACATTATGTTTTACATAAAATTTAAATTTCAAAGTATATCGATTAAATATATATAAATTTACAAATAAAAATTTAAAAGAACTTTTTAAAATATAATCATTGTTCATGAATATTTAAAAAGATAGATAAATAATATATATATGACATGTAATTGTAGTTTTGTTTGTTTTTTTTTTTTGAAATAATTAACATTATATGGTTTAATTTTAAATTTACAAACATATCATCTACTCAATTATTTATCAAAAATTATTCACGTAATACGTGAGTTCATAAACTAGGATAATATTAAAATACTTACATATATTCATAATAATTTTTAGATTGTAATTATTTAAACACACTTTCGAGTTTCGACCATTTGACAATTTTATTTAGCTAAATTTCCATTAGTTTAATCCATTAGAGTTAAACATAACCTAATACGATCAACTTTATATTAAAATATCCGATATTTTTATCTCAAGTTTTGACAAGTGTCAAAATAGTTTTGAGTTTATAGTTCTTTTTCACACGCACGCACATATCTTTTCGATTGTGGTTGTAGAACAACATTTTTTTAGATTTTTTAAAAATTCATCTCCACGTCACGACGAAAATTCACAAAACACAAAAAAATCGTTTTCACGTGGCATCACAACCAAAATGGTAGTACGTAGTCTCGTCATGATCATTCATCATACATTCATACCATGATGTATCGAAAATAAAAACGTCTAAATCATAATTAAATCGATTCGTTTTTATTACACAGCATAAATTGTACAAAATAATATCATTACAAACACATTTATTCTGAATTTGACCTTATTTAGGACATGACGAATAAATACATAAAAATAAATTTATAAAAAACCATCACTCGCTAGGCAAAATAGCCATGAAAAATAAAAATATAGATATACAATACATACATAACATGAAAGTTGCACAAGGTACAAGTCGTGGAAGCTTGAAGTTTTCAAGGGCACTTTCTTCTGCCACCATGGGTGGTCATGTTGTAGTAACAAGGGCAAACCTTTTGGTTACCGGAAGTACCCGGTGGCACGCAGTTGCAACGGGCACAGCAGGTTCCACATGCTCTATGACACAAGTTTGGCCTTCGTGATAACCGACACCTGGCCTTACATGCTGCATTACAATCTGCATCCATTTTTTAAATTAATATTTAATTAATTCAATATAACTGATTAATTGAAATGTCGAACTAAGAAAGGTCTCTTGTCAAAGAAACCAACATGAATTCACGTTTTTTGTGTTTTCGTCTTATCATGTAATTTTGTCAATAAAAGTCCTCAAGTTAATTTTTTCATTTTGTTTAGTGAAATTTGGACATTAGAATCCAGTTATTCAGTTTTTAAAAACCCGGTTAACTAAATATAAACGGATACTAATGTCTAAATTTTACTAAACCAAAAAGAAAAAACTAACTCGAGGACTTTTATGAAAGGACGAAAAAGTAAAAAATATGAAAACATGTTGATTTTTTTTATAATAAACTCAATTAATAAGAATTATCAAAGATGCATACTTTATATAAATACATAAGCTTTTTATATTCTCAAATATGGGTTTTCAATCTTTATTAGAAAAAAAAAGTTTACGTACTGATTTTCGAGCCAGTGATACTCTTTCCATCAAGCTCGTTCACCTGTGATAAAATAAAAAAATTTATAAGAACATATATGTGTACATACAATTTGTATTATGATGATTCGTTTACTGAAAAACACTTAAATATAAAAATTAAAGTTCATTTTTCTCGATTATTTTGAATAAAAAATGTTTTCGAAAGACTTCAAATTTCTATGGATTATATTACAGTAAATTAACCATTGTTCAAACTCAAATTTCTTGATTGAAACATTACGAGTAGAAAGAAAA
This sequence comes from Centrapalus pauciflorus, assembly GCA_020465985.1. NCBI lineage: Eukaryota > Viridiplantae > Streptophyta > Magnoliopsida > Asterales > Asteraceae > Centrapalus > Centrapalus pauciflorus. The sequence goes on along the minus strand of JAANYP010003256.1, from coordinate 577,141 downwards.
ACAAAACAAGAAACTTGGCCACACATTTTGCGACATGAGGTCATGACGACAATCATGCAATCAGTTCACATGATTCTTATCGATAATATATCTTTTATAACTTGTAATATGTTATAAAAAGATGTTAACCACTAACATTAGCTGTTCAAAAAAAAAGAAACTTGTAATATGTTATATATCTTGTTAAACACTTGATTCTTATCGATAGTATATGAAAAAAAAACTTGATAGGATGATTATATCGCGTTATCATGTTAACAATCATGTAACATATATACGATAAGGAAGATCAGACCGACAACACTCATGCATCCATTGTCAATGAATTAAACTAATCAGTTAAAAAATAACGTAATAAATATAAAAAAAATAAGTTTTCTAATAGTAATTTAACACGTAAACGTTAAAAATAAAAGAATAAATAAGAGGATAGGAATACCAAATCACTAGCTTGAACAAGAAGAAGCATAGAGAGAAGAACAAGAACAACAAAAGGCTTGGAGATGGCCATGGTTTACAATTTGTTTGGTTGGTGTCTAATATTGGAGACTAGCTTCCTATTTATAGACAAAGAAAGATAACCCAATAATATTTACAACTCATTTTATGAATTAAATTTCATTTTTTTTATATATAAAAGATAGTGACATAATTAGGAATTTAGTTTAGAGCATTAAACTTGGACAATATTAGACTATAGACTCTTAGCTGGTTATTATAGTTTGATGTTCACATGTTTATCACCTTTTTTTGTCCTTGTTATTAAAACAACACACTTGTATAGTTTAGGTAACTTATTTATATATATATATATATATATATATATATATATATATATATATATATATATATTAATAATCTAAATATATAGTCAGGTTCAAAAAGGTACCTCTCGAAATCAGTGCACCGAGGTACCCAACCTTAAAAAACTTTTTTTAAATTTTTTTCCTTCTAACCAGTCTTACTAATATGTTATACACAATGATATATGCAATTTCACTACATTCACATTTTCTGAGTCCTAATACAATTAGTATGACTCTCAATGGCATAATTTTGTGAATGCTTCTTCTGGAATTGGTCATTTCACACAAGTGAATGTGGGTGAGTGGACCATTCACTAATGATCTTTTTTTATCATTCAAGATTATGACTGTTGCTCCTTTTGAAAAACGTCTTATTAAGTGTTCTTACTACATGTTATTTAAAAAAAAATATATGTGGAATGCATCATTCACATTGGTAGGGGTACGCTGGAATCTCATATGTCCGCTGATTGAACCTGATTGCTTAATATATTGATCTACTTATATTCTATATATATCTATATATATATATCTATCTATATAGTATCTATCTATATATTTATCTCTATATCTATAAACCCTATGTTTTAACATAAAATTACATTTCACAGTATATCGATTCAAATATATAAATTTTACAAATAAACATTTAAAAGAACTTTTTAAAAATATAATCCTTGTTCATGAATATTTAAAGATAGATAAATACTATTATAATGACATGTACTTGTAGTTTTGTTTGTTTTTTTTTTTGAATACTTAACATATAGGTTTAATTTTAATTTACCCACATCTCATTACTCAATTATTTATATATATATATATATATATATATATATATATATATATAGGATTGGGTTCACATGAGAACCTCTCTATTTCGTGAGAACGTGAGAACCACTCCAAATTTGTGCATCCACTGTATAAAATAATGCATTTGATACTAAAATTAAATTCGATATATTTATGCATTTCATGTAAAAATTTACGCATCTCATGCTATAATTTATTCATTTTATGTACGAATTGTGCATTTGATGTTCAAATTTGTGCATTTAGTTTATAATTTAATGAATATAATTTTTGAATGTAATTTTAGTGTTAGATTATGATATTTATTGTAACACCCCTCCCGATCCCGGAAATGCCACGTCAATTCAATACACAGGTGGCTTATCGCAATAGCTCTATTATACACACGTCACAGGATAAACTAGAATCACTGATAATTTAAAACTTTTATACAAACACTATCAACATATAATCCACTAATCCCATAAGCTGAGCTGTACAGATTGCTACACGAAACTAGCACAAAACCTTCCAGATAATCCCTGCTCCCAGATCTACAAGCACAGCTACTGAACCCTTCACTGAAACCCTGAGCACGGAAGACTCGAATACGTAAGCTCGAAAGCTCGTGAGTACTCGAGGGTTAGACTCTGCACAGAAACACATAACATGCATACACGTAGCACATACACACAACACAAGCTCAATCTCTGTCCCTGGCAATCAACATCTCAATACAGGTATGAACACATAGCATGCTCATGCCACACAAGTCTCTGCTCAGAGACATATGAGATCCAATGCTCAATGAGATACCCATCTCAAATGGGGAAACTCTTCCCCTCCTGCACCCTAGCCATACTCATGGCTAACAGGACTCATAGGCTCAGGAGCGACCTGAGAATAAACACAACCATATATATATGGGGACCCTACTCAGGGTTGAACAGAGCTACTCAGCTCCCGCGATAACTCATCGCAATCACGGTATCATGGATCTCATACATAATTTATATCCACATATAAAGAAAGGAAGGATCATACCTGGCGCCCACGTCCCTGTCTCATTCACAATACACAATATACACATACACGAAGCTAGCTACACAGTTATGACTCGTAAAACGGTCCCGGGTTTGAAAAGGAACTCGGGTACTCACCTGGTCGATCCACAAATCTCAAAATCTCTAACTCGGCTCGGCTCGCTGACTCGTCCCTGAAATCGCACGGATCCCAACCGTTAACACAAACTCATTTCAAAAGATACACATAACAATTTATAACTCGACTCATAACCGACCCGAAGCCCCGAAACAATCCCAACCGAAAACCCCGAAAACCTGATCAAAACCCGGCTCAAAAGTCCCAAACGAAACCCCGAAGACCCAACTCGAACACGACCCAATAATAGCCCCAACGGAACCCCCAAACCAACCCAAATAACCCCCAAGATCTGCCAAAACCGCCTCCTCCCTGCCCAGCAATCGCGCCCGCGTCCCAGAAGTCTCGGCCGCGCCTTGATCGCGGTCGCGCCGCCCCTCCATCGCGGCCGCGCTGACTGCTGTCTTCTTCTTCCCTGCTTTTGCTGCTCTGCTTCGGCCAGGGTTAAAATACCCCCAGAAACTCGATTTCAGCCTCATATAAACCTCATAACTCACTTACAGACTTCACCATATTAACCCAAAACTATTTCCACAACCATAACCACATATATACACAAATTTAAGCTACAAAATCAAAAGCTTTTACCTTGAACTCAAGAACACGAAATTGGAGAAGATGAAGATTCAAACTCAGCAATTAACTCATGGAATTGGAAGCTTTTCTGCTGGAAGTTCATGAACACACATACACACACTTCACACTTAGGTTCCCAAATGAAACAAAAGGAAAAGAACGCACGTATATGATTTCTCTATTTTTGGCGGGTTCCGACCCCAATAACCCGAACCCGATACCGCAATTTCACAATTAATATCCACTTTACCCAATTAATTCCACGAACCCAAATATACAATTAATCCACTAAATTTATAATCCGGAGACACGTAACTCGTAGCCCGACACGTATCAATCCACTAATCAGGTTCTCATTGGACCCACGCAATAATAATATATTAATTATCCACTAAAATAATTCCACGCAATTATCACAAAAACGGGATGTTACAAATCCTCCCCTCTTAAAAAGATTCCGTCCCCGGAATCTATCGCAAGCCCATTCGCCAATACACATCCCTAAGTCAAGTCCCCGAAATGTTGATTCACAACTCTCGATATAATTATCAATACTCTTGACAAATTCGCATTTGAACTCTGAATGACACAATCATCACTGATACACATCTTTATTTCAACTCTTAAAACAAGTCGACTCCCTTGAATCTTTAACTCAATTAGACAATCCACTAATAGCTCAATTAAATCCCCTTAATTCACATATCGGCAACTGATAGATCCTCTATTCGCAGAGTCTTCACGTGGCATTACCTCATAAGCCACCGGATTCACATATCATCTCAATCCACCGATTTTCATTCTCCCTCATCACATACCCGCATAACTCTGTATAGATCATCCACTAACACAATAGACATCTCCATCGAATCACTAAACGCAAACTCATAAACATGTTTGAACTCATAAAGGGATTAAATCCACTCGCAATAGATTAATCCACTATCACAACAAAATTCTCAACTCTTTTCACCATAACAGATAAATGCATCTCGCAAGGCACAATATCACAGGTAGGGATAGCACACACAAGAATTTAAATCCACTATTAATATGATAATCCGCTAGCACATCACAAAAATTCGCAATAATACTCACACGGCTCACATAGCTCCACAAGATTAATCCACTAACATAGCACAATTCTGAACTCAAAGGCTCAACTCACAATAAACCCTTATCTAACACATTGACTCCACATATACACCCCAAACATGACGACCCCATTCAGCCCATACACACAATTCCGCCCCTCTGTCACTGAATCCCGCAATCACAAACACATTCGCATTAATTATTCACATAATTTGATCCACTAACATGACACAATGCCCAATCTCGAAACTCTGATAACCCATTACACCACAATATATCCCACTCTCACACACATACCCAGATACAACAATCCCATATATCTCATACACAACCCTTCCACATCTCTATCACTGAGCCACATAATCACAGACACGACGAAGCAGTCACGCACAACAGAACACATACTCTTATCACAGACACAGCCCAATGACCCGTCCTACACTAATACACACTCAAATCAAGCTCAGAGAAACATACCCGGGACCATATCAGTAGCATCTCGAGCTTCCTCTGCAGTCGTCTGAAAGACCCGACCCCGCGCTCGAGAGTCATGACGACCGGATGACGACGGCTCTGCTTTGGCCCCACTGGAACTCGCACCCTGCACCACTGGCTCCATCTCTGGACAATCTCGCACTCTATGCCCCGGCCTCCCACAACGGAAACACAATGGCTCTGGAACAGTACACGTGGCGGCAGCATGCCCACGCTGACCGCATCGATAACACCTGGGCATACACGGCCCACTATGGCGTCGGTTGCATATCGGGCACTCCCGATCTCCAACCGGACTGTCTCCCCTATCGCCCCCATCTCGAGGCCTCTGCCCTACACTGCTCTGACTCTGCCCTGTATACCTCGAACTCTGCCTCTGACTCTGACTATCCGATCTCTGGCTCCACCCCGATTCACTCGATCTCTGCTCCCTGTCCCTGTCTCTGTCTCGATCCCGTCTGTCTCTTGAACTCTGGCCCGAACGCCGCTCCCTGGAATCGTCTTTAGAATGCCTCCGATCTCTCGAGGACCGCTCAGGAGTCCTCGCACGTCGACGCTGAGAAGATGGCTCCTCCCTCTGCTTGGCTATCTCTCGCTCCCTTATGCGGGCCATCTCTAATGCTCTGGCAAAAGTAGAAGTCTCGTGCATCCCGACGAACTCTCTAATATCGGCTCGCAGTCCATCAATAAATGCATCGATCTTTCGCTGCTCGGTGGCGATGTGATGGGTAGCAAACTGTGAATACTCATTAAACTGGTCCACGTACTGCTGCACTGTCATCTCACCCTGCTGCAAATGCAGGAATCGCCGCTCCATCTCCCGCCTCTCGTCTCTAGGAATATACTGCAGCTCGAACACAGCCCTGAACTGATCCCACGTCATCGCATACGCCGCAGAAGATGTCATCACTGACTCTATAGACTGCCACCACTGTGACGCCCCTCCCCTCAACAGATAGGTCGCATAACCGACCATATCTCTCGGCTCCACGTGCGCAACTCTAAAGGCAGCCTCTACCTCGCGTTCCCATGCCATAGCCATCCCTGGCTCTCCCCCACCTCTAAACTCTGGCGGATTCCCAGTCATGAAATCCTTAAACGAACCCCCTCGCCGAGACATAGATGAAGAGGCACCCGTACCCGTATCCTGGCCACCCCCAGCACGTGGTCCCATACCCTGATCCTGTTCCCGCTCCTGCTCTCTCTGCTGCCTGTAAAACTCAGTCAACACCCCCAAAAGCTCTGACTTACGAATGAACTCGTCCCCTGGCGGCTTGCCCGCGCCGGACCCCTCGCCCTGATCTGCCATACTGATCTGCATAAACCCAAAACAATTGAGAACCATAGATAATTCACCCAGCGTTATACACTAAGCCAGGTTAGTTAACTCCACTAATATCAATCGCAATGGATCCCCCATGGATCGAAACAAGGTTTAAGTTAAGCATCCACTAATGATACTCAGACTTCAAACCACAAGCTCTGATACCATGCTGTAACACCCCTCCCGATCCCGGAAATGCCACGTCAATTCAATACACAGGTGGCTTATCGCAATAGCTCTATTATACACACGTCACAGGATAAACTAGAATCACTGATAATTTAAAACTTTTATACAAACACTATCAACATATAATCCACTAATCCCATAAGCTGAGCTGTACAGATTGCTACACGAAACTAGCACAAAACCTTCCAGATAATCCCTGCTCCCAGATCTACAAGCACAGCTACTGAACCCTTCACTGAAACCCTGAACACGGAAGACTCGAATACGTAAGCTCGAAAGCTCGTGAGTACTCGAGGGTTAGACTCTGCACAGAAACACATAACATGCATACACGTAGCACATACACACAACACAAGCTCAATCTCTGTCCCTGGCAATCAACATCTCAATACAGGTATGAACACATAGCATGCTCATGCCACACAAGTCTCTCAGAGACATATGAGATCCAATGCTCAATGAGATACCCATCTCAAATGGGGAAACTCTTCCCCTCCTGCACCCTAGCCATACTCATGGCTAACAGGACTCATAGGCTCAGGAGCGACCTGAGAATAAACACAACCATATATATATGGGGACCCTACTCAGGGTTGAACAGAGCTACTCAGCTCCCGCGATAACTCATCGCAATCACGGTATCATGGATCTCATACATAATTTATATCCACATATAAAGAAAGGAAGGATCATACCTGGCGCCCACGTCCCTGTCTCATTCACAATACACAATATACACATACACGAAGCTAGCTACACAGTTATGACTCGTAAAACGGTCCCGGGTTTGAAAAGGAACTCGGGTACTCACCTGGTCGATCCACAAATCTCAAAATCTCTAACTCGGCTCGGCTCGCTGACTCGTCCCTGAAATCGCACGGATCCCAACCGTTAACACAAACTCATTTCAAAAGATACACATAACAATTTATAACTCGACTCATAACCGACCCGAAGCCCCGAAACAATCCCAACCGAAAACCCCGAAAACCTGATCAAAACCCGGCTCAAAAGTCCCAAACGAAACCCCGAAGACCCAACTCGAACACGACCCAATAATAGCCCCAACGGAACCCCCAAACCAACCCAAATAACCCCCAAGATCTGCCAAAACCGCCTCCTCCCTGCCCAGCAATCGCGCCCGCGTCCCAGAAGTCTCGGCCGCGCCTTGATCGCGGTCGCGCCGCCCCTCCATCGCGGCCGCGCTGACTGCTGTCTTCTTCTTCCCTGCTTTTGCTGCTCTGCTTCGGCCAGGGTTAAAATACCCCCAGAAACTCGATTTCAGCCTCATATAAACCTCATAACTCACTTACAGACTTCACCATATTAACCCAAAACTATTTCCACAACCATAACCACATATATACACAAATTTAAGCTACAAAATCGAAAGCTTTTACCTTGAACTCAAGAACACGAAATTGGAGAAGATGAAGATTCAAACTCAGCAATTAACTCATGGAATTGGAAGCTTTTCTGCTGGAAGTTCATGAACACACATACACACACTTCACACTTAGGTTCCCAAATGAAACAAAAGGAAAAGAACGCACGTATATGATTTCTCTATTTTTGGCGGGTTCCGACCCCAATAACCCGAACCCGATACCGCAATTTCACAATTAATATCCACTTTACCCAATTAATTCCACGAACCCAAATATACAATTAATCCACTAAATTTATAATCCGGAGACACGTAACTCGTAGCCCGACACGTATCAATCCACTAATCGGGTTCTCATTGGACCCACGCAATAATAATATATTAATTATCCACTAAAATAATTCCACGCAATTATCACAAAAACGGGATGTTACATTTATAAATATTTAAGACTAATAATGGTTGTAAGTAAAATTTTTAATTTTTAAATTTGTGCATTTGATGTACAAATTTGTGCATTTTGGAGTGGTTCTCACGGTAAGGAGGATTCTTACCGGAACCCAACCCTATATATATATATATATATATATATATATATATATATATAGTCAGGTTCAAAAAGGTACCTCTCGAAATCAAGTGCACCCGAAGGTACCAACCTTAAAAAACTTTTTTTAATTTTTTTTTCTCATAACCATGTTTAAATTAATGTTATACACATGATATATGAATTCCACGTACATTCACATTTTCTGTATCCTTAAAAATTATATGAATGTTCAATGCATATTTATGTGAATGGTCATCCATGTGAATGGTCATTTCACACAATGTGAATGGTGTGAGTGACCATTCACATGATCTTTTTTTACCATTCACAAGATTATGATGTTGCTCCTTTTGAAAAGAAGTCTTATAATGTTGTCTTATACATGTCTATTTAAAAAAAAATATATGTGAATGATCATTCACATTAGGGTACGCTGGAATCTCATAGGTACGCTGATGAACCTGATTTTATATATATATATATATATATATATATATATATATATATATATATATATATATATATATATATATATATATATACCATATCATATAGGCCAATGGCCTTTTTTTTTTGAATTTCAATTTTTCATAACACACCCTTATCTTAGCGTTATCTTTTATTTATTCCATCTTTTATTTTAATAAATTTTTGTTTACTTCTATTTTAACATTTATTATTACAATTTTTTATTACACACTTAGTATTATGATTTTGATTATACTTATCTTTGTAGTATATATATTACGATATCTGCTACGCCAATGGCGTTTTTTTTTAGTTTCAATTTTTCATAACACACTGTTATATTAGCGTTATCTTTTATTTAACCCCTTTATTTTAATAAACTTTTGTTTACCCTTATTTTAACATTTATTATTACAATATTTTATTGCACACACATATCAGCTACGTTAATGACGTTTTTTTCTTTTTTAATTTCAGTTTCTCATAACACACCCTTATCTTAACGTTATCTTTTATTTAGCTCTTTTATTTTAATAAATTTTTGTTTACTCCTATTTTAACATTTATTATTACTATATTTTATTACACACTGTTAGTATATGGTGTGTAAAGATGACATTACTACTGCATCATGGCTGATTTCATAAAACACTTGAGGGTCACACCGATGAGCACAACTGAGCAGATGCAATTAAACTATTGAATAAATGATATTGGATATTATTTATGACACGAAATGATTATTGAGATTAAATTAATGTGTGATTAATTATATTTCAAAGTACGGGGACTAAAAGTACAATATAAGATATTGTAAGTGATTTAATTGTCATTGGATGATAATTAAATAATAATTATCTAATCTTTTATTTATTATTAGATTTTAAATAAAAGATGTATTTATTTGAATCGGTATTATCATCTCATTATTGGATAATTGAATGGATAATTATGAACAAATAAATAGAGATAATTATAAATAATTATCTATTCGTTTATATATTATTAGATAATATATAAAAGATAAACATTGTTTAATAGATATATAATTATAGAGATAATTATATAAGGTTTAAATAATAAAGATAACTATTAAGATATATATATTATATTTTTATATTAAAGTTTTAATTAATATATATAATATATATATATATATATATATATATATATATATATATATATATATATATATATATATATATATATATATATATATATATATATATATATATATATATATATATATATATAATATACATATACACGGCGTTGACATATATATATATATAAATACATATTTTGAGTGATGACCTAATGGTGTGAGGGCCGCACACACACACAGATGTGTGTGTGTGATGGTTTTTTTCGTACGAACCAAACAACAATTTGTTTGGTTTTCCCGTTCTTCGTGTGTTTGATTGCATATCTGGCGCCGCTCGATCGTGTCATCACCGGTGGATACCGAGAGCATCTCATTCGTGTATTCTTGTCATAGAATACAAAGGTACGGATTTTTATGCTTTCATATTTACTTATCTTATGTTTTACTTGATGATCCGTGTACGGAATTCGTAATTTTTAAAAAGCTTCCGTTGTGCGTTAATATGATTAATGTTTATGTTTTTATGAAAAACCATACGAATTCCCAACAGTGGTATCAGAGCCATCTCAAGTAACATAATGATAGTATTATTCAAGTATTTATGTCCAACGTTTTTTTAAAGTTTCGATTTTTAATAATTAAAAGTGTTTAAACGATCGAAATCGATAATTAAAACGTTTAAGGTTTTGATTTGGCTTGGAGAAAATCGACCAAAGGTTTTGGAAACCACATGGTGATTCTCGGCCAACCTTGGAGTTTTTCGGAACTCGGGATTTTGAAACCTTAGTTCGTTTTATTTAGTTGATGTTTGATTGTTTAAAAGTGTTTAATTGATTAAAGTCGAAAATTAAACGTTTCGGTTCACGAAATCAAACCTAGAGATTTCGGCCATGGGTTGAGACCCATGACCTCTCGGTTGTGATGTGGTAACCGAGGTGATGGATTATTTGTTTCCGTCATGTCGTTTAATTCACGGTTAAACTCGAACGATTAAATTAAATGCGTTAAAATCGAATTAATAAATCAAAATTGTTTGGTTATTAATATTTAAAATTTGTGACAAAATATATGTTTTGGTTATATAAAATTAAAGTGGGAGACTTTATTAGTTTTATAAAATTCACAAATCGGTTTAAATATTATTTGATTCGATAGTCAAACGATTAATTGGAATATGGAAACGAAATAATCAAGGTGAGTTGATTAATGCAATTTCAGCCGTCAAATGGTTTGATACCCTACTTATTTTCGGTTCACATGGGTTATTGAACCCGAGTATGAGTCGGTTAACTAAGTTGGTTCGTTTCCGTTTTCCAGTAATTCGTCGTTTAAATTAAATCGGTTTTAATTAAAAATTAAGTTTTAATGTTGCAATTAAAATTAATGGTAATTTTAATTTAAAAACTAGATTTAATTTATGCATTTAATATTTAGTTCCATAAATGCATTATTAAATTAAAGAGAGTTTAATTTAAGGATTTATTTTCAAATTGATGAAATCGTGACTTTGAGTTTCATGCTCGGTCATGGTTTAATGTTTTTGAGATTTGATCTCGACATTAACGTTTTTGGTAGAATTCGTTTAAAACCATAAAGAAAAGTTTTTGGTGTTATTTAAAGATGATCAAATTTTGGTAAATTGTTTATTAAGAAAATTGACATTTTAAATAAAGTTTAGTTATTTATTTTTGAAAAGTGTTTCAATTAAATAATAGTTAATTGATAATTATTTAAAGGAAGTTTAAATTATTTATCAATATTATTTGAGAATAAAACTATATTTATTAAAGGTTGTTTAATAAAAAGTTTCTTAAAATAGTAAGTTTAAGTTTCAAAGGTGTTTGAATTGTAAATTGAATATTTTAAGAAAAGTGTAGTTTTGAATCCAAAGATAATGCAAAGATGGAATTGAATTTAAATTTTCGAATTTCGAGTTTACGAACCATGTTTAATTTAAGAACGATATTGGACATATTTACTCCAATTAATGGTGGATTAATTGGTTTTGGAATTATTTTCATGTCAAGATGAAAATGAATTCTGGATTATTTACAAGCTTTTCTGCTTTATTTATGTTTGTGACATAGCCGAGCCTTGAGACCCATTGTTTGTGATGGTTGTTTGTTTAATCTCAATATTTGCTATTTTATTATTGGTTATATTTTTGGGAAGGCCTGCGTGTCATTGGAATCCCGGGTTTTATGATGTAATCTGTAATAGGTTAGAAAATAGGCAAATGTATTTATATTAAAATTATGTAAAATAAATCTTGGTGAAGATGTCCATCAAGAAGGAGGTCATCCATCAAGGACGCTCGGAGAAATCATCGAATGTTGAGGCTAGTGGGAGCTGAAAGAGTTCATCCTTCTTTCCTTGTGTGTTGATTTTGTCCCTTAGGTTTTGACCTAATTGGTTTGTCCGTGTGGCTCTCGGAAACCAATTTAGTTTCGGCAAGGCTATGTCACCGAGTGGTTGTTTGTTTTATTTCTTGATGTTTTATTTATATCTGCGTGGTTGTGGTGACAAAGTAGATAAATAAAAGAAATTAAAACTACAATCATTTTTGATGAAAAATTAAAGTATTTAAAAGGAAGTTTAAATTGGAAACTTAAAAAATTTTGTCAGGTGTTAGATATGACATTTTTATGAAATTAGTTTTTCAAATAAAGGAGATTTATTTTAAAATGTCATATGATCAAAGAGTTGAAATTCTTAAAACTAGTACATTAACTGGATTGTTTACCAGAATAGGTGGTGTCTAGGACAGTCTTGCTCGGGCTGTGGAATTTCCGAAAGGTTTAGAACCGAAAGGATCCTGCCCACGGACTAACCTGACTGGCCACTAGTTCTTGGTAAGAGACTGGTTATAAACCCAAATTAAAAATCTGACACAGCACACCGTCCATATAGTGGCACTCACGGTGACCGGTCGTCGTAAGTAGGTTCAGCCTTCGTTGGGTGCTTACGCCGCAAACTCGGAGAGCTGTGAGGTAAGCACTGCGGATCCTAAGTGAGACTTGGGCCAGTGACTTGCAGTTGTTATATGGTGTGTGTCAGTGGTGGTTCCTCAGTAAGACTGTTGCCCAAGGTGTGGATGAGATTAAACATGATCAATTTAAGAAATTGAAAATCTCATAAGATCTAAGAGTTGCAAAGGGGTTGTAATTGGTAATAAGTTGCCTGCCTGAGTAGCTTATTCATGTAGGTTCAGCCTCCGTTGGGTGCATGAATAAGTAAAAGGTTCTTAGGATTAATAAATCATTTTCTAAATTTTGGGTTATTGATTTATTAATGGATAATCAAATACCAATTTTTGAAAAATTGTTTAAGATGATTGAAAAAGACAGAGGTAGAAGCGGTTTAATAATAACAATGACAATAACAGTAATAACAACAATGATAACGTCAATATCCTTTTCCCACTTGAAAATCCTCCCCAAAAGCACATGTTGCTACTTTGAGGTCCATTCGGGACATGGAGAACTCAAAAGTGGCAACTTCCTGAACTGGGTGTAAAATCTGACAAATATTCTGAGTATAAGGTGAAAGTCGTATATTCTGGAAAGGGCACCAGAACCTGCTCGTGCAGAGACTGCTACAGTTGAGGAGAGAAATCTCCACAATAAGCACTCTGAGGATTCGGTCAATGTTGCCTGTCTAATGCTAGCGACCATGACATCTGAGCTGCGGACTAGCCTTATGGACGTCTCAGCTTGACAGATGTATCGCCAGCTAAAGGATATGTTCCAGACTCAGGCTCGGACTGAGAAAATTATACGACAAGGGCTCTGAGCTCCTGCATAATGGCAGAAGGAACAACTGTTAGATCCCATGCGCTGAAGATGAAAGGTTATCTGGATCATCTTAGCAGACTTGGGTTACCCGTGACACAGGACATGACCACGAATCTAATTCTCAATTCCTTATTGAAGGAATTTTAGCAATTTGTAATTTGTTACAATATGCACGGAGAAGATGATCAGTGAGCTGCATCAGATGCTATAGACTGCTGAGGGAGTGATTAAGGAGAGAATATAGGGAAAGAGACGGAAAGGAAAGTAAGTTTCCAAGCCGGAGGTTAAAGCTAACAAGTAGCTAAAACCTAGAACCAGAGAAGTCAATTCCAAGGATAATAAATTCTTTGAGTGCTAGGAAACTGGGCACTGGGAAAGGAATTGTCCCAAGTACTTGGAAACGGTCAAGGTTGACCGCATTGAGACTTCGTGTATCTGAATCAGTCACTTCTATTGTTCTTGGATATGTGATACCCAATTGAACAAAGTTTCATGCATAATGTCTGCGATGATTAAAATGAAGTGAAAAGAGATGACAGATTCAGTGGGAGCATAGAGACATCTTAGAGAATACTCTGCTGGACACTATTTTCATGTCATCATTAGTTTATCATGGTGTAGTATACAATTGATTGATTTTCTTGCAAGTATTTTTGGGATAAATAAAGAATTTTTGGAGTTAAAAAAATTTGTTGCTTGAAATTCCTATTGTATAAGATTACTAAACCATGATTATGGACTATTGATTCAAGTGGAACTTGAATAGTAACTTGTCAATGGAGATTGGACAAGCTAGTAGTCATATTCAGATAAAAAGGGTTACCATGTTGTTGTGTAAATTGTTCAAGTGTTCAAATGCAGTTTCATTGAACTTGTTAATTCTTGAAAGCTTGTTCAAGAGATTATATGAGTTGGATAGTCACCTGTGATTATATAGATGAAACTAATAAAATGCAGAATTAAATGTAAAGGAGTTACATGGAGGTTAATTCACTTCACTTGTCAGAAACAATTAGACTTGAGAAGTCAGGATTGTTTAGACAAGAAGTAATCGCATTTTATAAAATTACATGTGAAATGTATACAACTTGTGTGGTGGTTAGTCAAGTAATAGCATTTGACTTGTTTAAACACTCGTCGGCAAACTTGACGGAACACTACAACAAAATGTTGTCGATAACCAGGTTCTGGTGGTTATGGATACATATCACAAATGTTGAACACAATGTTATTAAAGATATTTTGTTAAGATATAGATAAACCGCATACTGTCATATTCAAGACTAAACATCTAAACGTATCACTAGTAGCAATTAATCGGAATTGCTAGAGCTCCTAAATTTTAATCCTGGTGTCTTTATGAGTGATTTACCAGTTCCTCTAAAGATAATGGATATAAATTTGTAAGGAGATTCAGATTGGATCTGAATAATATTACAAGAAGTTGTAATAAGGAACTAGTGTAATTTTTCAAAGATAAACGGTAATGGAAGTTAAGTCAGTTAACTAGAGAACACTCCCACTAAGATCATGTCTGAAATTAATTTTTCGATAGATCGTGTTACCGTTACATTTGATAAAGGAACAGTAGCATTAAATTGATGGAAGTCATGTTGTGTTTATTGAGATAAAGGAGATCAACATGATATCTTTAATGTCGTTCTATTTTGCATGTTTTAGAAATCCAAGAATAAATTTGAAGTTATTCTAAAACTATTCCATAGCTGCTTGTTGTCGTGGGAACCACAACGAGAATTAAAAGGCTACTGTGGTTTTTGGTTGATATTCATGGGTGATGAATATAGCAAAGGTTGGACCAAATTCACAGGTATTTGTTGCGAACAAATATTGGATTGACCCACCGATTGAGACCACTTTGTGGATCATAGTCATGAGTCGTCTCAAAAAGGTAATCCTTAGTACCTGAGATGTCTACGTACTTTAGTGCGAGTGCTGCTGTACATTTGGCCTAACCTAACGTCATCCGTAACTGGGTGATCATAACGGTTCGAGGCTGGTTGCAGTGGGAGTCGTGCTGGAGGCCTAGATAGTCAAGATGGGATTTGCACCTTCTTTTAACTAAGAAGAGATATTTCTGGGCCCCTCGGCGATCGATACTGACAGAAATGCATGGCCATGCTCGGACAGAACTGATGTGTTCTACTCTGTCTGTTACAGTTCAGTATGAGATCAGGGAGTCGAGAAACATAATAGTGTTTGCTACGGTTGATCTAATCCATGCCTAGCTTTCACATTGAAATATCGCGATGCATGGGATATAACCTAAGTTTCTTTTTGGAAGGCTGTTTCAACAAGAATGCCCGAATGGGAGTCAGAGTTTTTATGACCTTGGTTGCCTAAAGTGTCTAGCCATGACCTCCTTTAGGCGCATGTTGCAGGACAGTATGTCGTCTTACACAAGTGGGAGTATGTTAGTATATGGTGTGTAAAGATGACATTACTACTGCATCATGGCTGATTTCATAAAACACTTGAGGGTCACACCGATGAGCACAACTGAGCAGATGCAATTAAACTATTGAATAAATGATATTGGATATTATTTATGACACGAAATGATTATTGAGATTAAATTAATGTGTGATTAATTATATCTCAAAGTACGGGGACTAAAAGTACAATATAAGATATTGTAAGTGATTTAATTGTCATTGGATGATAATTAAATAATAATTATCTAATCTTTTATTTATTATTAGATTTTAAATAAAAGATGTATTTATTTGAATCGGTATTATCATCTCATTATTGGATAATTGGATGGATAATTATGAACAAATAAATAGAGATAATTATAAATAATTATCTATTCGTTTATATATTATTAGATAATATATAAAAGATAAACATTATTTAATAGATATATAATTATAGAGATAATTATATAAGGTTTAAATAATAAAGATAATTATTAAGATATATATATTATATTTATATATTAAAGTTTTAATTAATATATATAATATATATATATATACATACGGCGAGATACATATATAGATGTAACCACATATGAGATAATTGTGGAGATTGATATATATGCATTTAAGGGGTGTGATACCCATTGAAGAAAACACACGACACACACACACATTTGATGTGTGTGGTGTGTGTGGGTTTTGGTGATTTTTCAAGCCGTACCAATCAAAAACGTATGTGTTTTGGTTTTCCCGTTTTTCGTGTGTTTGATTGCGTACCTGGCGCCGCTCGATCGTGTCATCACCGGTGGATACCGAAAGCGTCTCTTTCGTGTATTCTTGTCATAGAATACAAAGGTACGGATTTATTATTGCTTTCTCGTTTACTTATCTTATGTTTTACTTGATGATCCGTGTACGGAATTCGTAATTTTTAAAAGCTTCCGCTGTGCGTTAATAAGATTAATGTTTATGTTTTTATGAAAAACCATACGAATTCCCAACACACACTTAAAATTAAGATTTTAATTATACTTATGTTTGTAGTATGTATATATTACCATATCGGCTACGCCAATGGTGTTTTTTTATTTTAATTTCATAACACACCATTATGTTAGCATTATTTTTTATTTAGCTCTTTTATTTTAATAAATTTTTGTTTACTCCTATTTTAATGTTTATTATTACAATATTTTATTACACACTTAATATTATGATTTTAATTATACGTATGTTTGTAGTTATGTTTAGTTGTATGAAAAACTTTATTATTCAAATGGATGGAGTAAGCCGATGACATTTTTTCTATTTTTATTTTAAATTTAATTTTTTCATAACACATCATAATCTTAGTGTTATCTTTCATTTAACAATTTTAATTTATTCCTATTTTAACATTTATTATTACAATATTTTATTACACACTTAAAATTATGATTATAATTATACTTATGTCTGGAGTTATGTTTAATTGTATAAAAAATACTTTATTATTCAAATGCATGGAGTAGGCCAATGACATTTGTTCGTTCTTTTTTTATTTTAAATTTATTTCTTTTATAACACGCCATTATCTTAGCATTATCTTTGATTAAGCCCTTTTATTTTAATAAGATTTTGTTTAGCCCTATTTTAACATTTATTATTACAACATTTTCTTACACGCTTAAAATTATGATTTTAATTATACTTATGTTTGGAGTTGTCTTTTGAAACTATTATGTTATGTTTAATTGTATGAAAAAGACTTTATAATTCAAATGCATGATACAAAATTTAATGAAATTGCTTTATTAGATTTTTTATTAAATATGATAATGTATAACATTGAACACTACTATTATATCGTTGACCAACCCTGATCAATGTATTAGAGACATTATCGTTATAAATTTATTTGATTTGATAGTAAAAGCAACAAATTAAATTGACGATTAAATCTAATCAATGTCAAATTTTCAAATTATGGATATGAATATTTAATTAATTAAATCTGGTTCCGATCCAATTTAATAAGACATTGTTTGTAATTTTAACATTGCAAAATCTAGAAATCAATGATAATAAACAACTAACAGTATCAATTGTCTTGCTCTCAGCTTTCCAATTTCACTCTTCGATCCTGATTCAGTTGTGTTTCGTTATTTGAATTCTTTGAAAAGTATTTTTGTTCATTTCTTTTTATATTTATTTTTGTAACTAATTATTTTTTACCCCGCAGCAACGCGCGGGTGTTAATAACTCGTTTAATATATATTTCAAATCTGACTCTTGATATTTAATTAATATTTTAAATGAAATATTGTTAATACGAGCATTTAATATTTATTAAAAATGGGCATTTTAAATGAAGTGTAAAAAATGTCGGCCGAGGTTGTCGGTATCAAGTTATCAACCTTTTACCCAAATATCTATCTATTCTATTATATGAGTAACTAGATGTCACATGGCATCTAGATAGAGCGCCAATTGGCTTAACATATGATTGACACATGTACCTAACAATTTCCTATTAATTTGCTTCTAAAATTTGTTTTTTCCAATCTATCTATGATAAATAATTTAAAAAATATCTAATCAAATCTAAATCTTATCTAATATAAAACTCAAATTTGAATGATAACTTTTCTTTTTATATATTTATATTTATATTTATTGTATTATATAAATACATATTATAAATTTGATAAAATATATTTAAAAATTATCCTACAAGATTAATGAAATTAAATTTTTAAATATATACCCATATGATACATGGGTTTATAAACTAGTTTATACAAAAGGAGATATTGCAACAATGAGTCTTTTAATATTTAAAATTAAATATTGCTGAAAGCCTAAAATGACTCTATATTTTAATTTTATACGAAATAATAGTTTCTTGATATTCCATTTTTAATAGTTTATTGATTTAAGTTATATATATATATATATATATATATATATATATATATATATATATATATTACAAATGAAAAATTATTATAGTTTATAAAATCAAATATTTGAAATACTTATATTGAGTTTGATTATGTGTTTAGACATATAGTAATAAATTATGTTATAACTCTATAAGGATGATTCGACATTTGCCAAACGAGGATTAAAACCTTGGTTACGTTCAAATTTTGTATTTCATTTTATCTTTTTTGTTTTACAAAAATTCCTTTTTAGAGACAATTTAAATAAATAAAATTTAAGAACCAAGTCGCATAACACTACAAGAATTGCGGGTATTAGCGGCGACGCCTTTAGTGGCGAAATAGGGTTTTAGCGGCGACAAATAAAAACACGGGAATTTGTCGCCGCTAAAGCCCTATGTCGACGCTAAAGGCATCGCCGCTAATACCCCTCGAAATATTAAGCGGCAACCCTAGCCTCTTTTTCCCCCCACTGCCTTCTCTCTTTTCTTTTTGGCGCCCACAACCTGCTTCGCGATTTCCGGCGATTTCCGGCGTTCTCCGGCAGCCGCTGCTGCTGCTGTTCGCGTGTACCCTCTTCCCCCAACTGCAGCTCGTACTCTCTTCCCGCAAAGCCCACGGCATTCTCCTTCTAGCTCCTCCGATGTTCTCCCTTTTCAGCTCCGGTGACTCTCCGATCGACGGCTCCTCCGGCGACTCTCCCTTTTTTGCTTTTGGTATTCTCGATCTCTATCTCTCACTCACACACACACAACCGTTTATATGTATTTTTTTAGGTAAAAATATTACAATGTGCTTATATTTTGTATATTTGGTGTGTATTATGATAATGTTAGTGTGTATTAGGTAAAAAAAAGTATAGATTTGTTAAACTTAGGTGTAAATTTATTTAAATAATTTATAAATTTGTTAATTTAGTGTTTGTTGATTTTTGATAAAATTATATTATTGCTATTTATTTTAAGGTGCAATATTTGTATGTTTGTAGATTTGTTGTGTAATTATTTGTATAAAAGTTCGTAGATTTGTTGTGTAAGCATAAATTTGTTAATTTAGTTGTGATTGTTGATTTATATAATTTAAGATAAAGTTGTAGATTTATTAAAATTAGGGTAAATTATTTGTATTTGGTAAACATATTTGTAGATTTGTTGTGTAATTAAGTATATATAAATGTGGTAATTGTGGTGGTTTGTATCCTTAAAACTTATGAATGTGAATTGAAGAGCTTAATGTATCATAACCATCATGTTAAAATTAAAACTTGTCATTTGTATCCTTTAAACTTTCCACAAAGTGTTTTATGTTTGTGAATGAATTGAAGAGTTCAATGTGACATTTTATAGTTTCCGTCAATATTAAATGTTAAATGCAATGAATCTCATTGCGTAATTAAAACTACAAGTTTGTTAAAGAAATTAAATATGTATTTGTAATTGTGTAAATGTGTGTGGTGTGTGTTTGATCTTAGAATAAATACCCGCCCGAAATTGATTTAGTAATTAGTTTTGGACTGTTCCCGTTTTGGGACTGCTTTTTGGACACTTTATCTCATTTAGGATGTGAATGCGTATTAGATTATTGGTCGTTTAAGAAATATTCGGTTGTCATTTTTCTCTTTGCTTCTTGGGTATATATATTTCTATATATACTTGGAAGCTAAGGGAAAATGCTGCCGAATTTTTTTTAAACGACCAATAATCTAATACGCATTCACATATGAGGTAAGGTGTTCAAAAAGTGGGTTTAGAAGCCTACCCTTGTGAATATATACTCTATTCATTGTCCGATTAAAATTTTAGTTTCTGTAGAGTAAGTTCCTAAGCCCTAACTTACGTTTCAGTTGCGTCATGTCTATCGATAAAAGTTGGACTACTATTCAAAACCGTAATTTGCCCGAGTTCCAAGAAGGACTCAATCTTTTTGCTAAGAGATGTAAAGCATTCGTCGATATATATATATGGATTTTGTAGTTGACGAATGTTTTGTATATATGAAATTTATGTATTACTGTTTCCAGGTTTATTAAATTGTAAACTGCAAAAAACAATTAAAACAGGTTTTATTGAATTTTAAAAAAAAAATTTTAAAAATAAAAAGATCAATAGCGGCGACACTATTAGCGGCGACATCAATAGCAGCGACAGTTCGAGCAATAGCGACAACATTATAGCGGCGACACAATCAGCGGCGACATGTCGCTGCTAAAGGCAATAGCGGCGACTTTTGTCGCCCCTAATACCCTTATTTCTTGTAGTGTAATACCAACTTATATTTTCAAATGTTACAGATATAGTATATGAATTTTTCTTACACATATCATATATGTATTTCAGAAGTTTCATATCAATATGATACATTTCTATATAAAGCTTGAATTTTCATACAAACCAGAGTTTGATTTTATGTAAAAATGAATCATATTTCTTTGGAAGTAAAAAAATTTTCATATACAAAATCGATTCATTGAAAAAGGTACATTGGTATGTAAACGTTACAATTTAAATAGAAACAATAACTACCAGTGGCGGACCCAGCCATCGAAGGCACTCGTTGCACAAATTTTTGTTGCGTCTATGTTTCAAAATTTTCAAGTGATTATCTTGATCGGGTCGGGCTAACAGATTGATATTTGTAATTTAAAATAAAACATATAATTTTAAATAAATAAACTAACAGATTTTGAATAGAAACACAATGTATTAAGAAGTGTAAGTTACACTTCCAATTGGCCTTCATGACTACGATAACTTTCTTTTGAAAAAAGTATCCATCAATAGACAGTATAAAACCTACGACTAACAATCGACACTTAAAGATTAAAGAGTAAACTAACTAACTAAATAAAAATTTTTAAGTATTAAATTTCAATAATTCAATCAAAGAGTAAACTAATTAACTAAAGACATTAGACATGAACTTTCAATTTAAGAGTAAACTCAATTAATACAATTGTTCAACTAAAGACAACCGGTCCAATAATTGGAAGATGTTGGACTTTAATTTGGACTAAAAATATCATTGGATTTTGGTTTTAATTTGGGTTTAAATTATTGAGTTTTATTCTTGTTTTATTTTTTATTACTTATTAGTTATTTAGACATTCAAATTTTAAATTTTTTTGTTTCGTTTGAGGTATAAATTTTTTAAATAAAGTTGCACACTTAAGTTTTTTTTAATAACGTAAGTTGCACAATTAAATTTTTATCGGTTGGACACATAAAATTTTAAAAAAATTTACACTACGAAATAAGGTTATTAGAGAGGGGACCCGTTGCACGGGCTACCCCATCCTCCACATAGGTCCGCCTATGATAACTACGTAGTTATCAACTACATGAACGATCAATTTATGCCACTTAGGAAGTGCTTGTATTTATGATATAAAAGTAATTATACATCTCTTCCACACTCTTTTAACTCTATGGTTGTTTTTAGACGTAACCTATTTAATTGTATAAACCATACATCTCCTTCACATTCAATTTTACTAATGATTTGTTTAATGATATGGGACCTATCAGTCTCAATACTTCTTATGTGGATGTTTTGAACATGTTATTTTACTTAGGATGAGGGGAGTCTCCCCAAAACGTCCCAAAATCACTACATGAAACATCAGTTTTTTCTCTTACTTTACTTCATCCTTAAACACCTCAAAATTATAGAGATATGTTCCCTAAAATCAAATAGCAATATCACCCATTTCTCACTCTTTCCCTTCATTCCCCTCATTTTCTTACTGAGTTTTTGTCGCTCGATAAGCAAAAAATAGTTTTTGACAAATAGCGAGAGAAAAATCACACTTTATTTTTATCTAGTTGTTAGATTGTGTGAGACACAACTTAATTTCAAATACGTAGGTGACGAGATGTTTTTGTGAAAAAATTGAAAGAGGAAAAGTAGAAAAAGAAAATGCTACTTTTTAAAAAGGAAAAATTGCACAAAAAAACCTTTAAGTTGGATCATATTTGCGACTAAAATCCTCAATCGTTTTTCATTGCACAAAAAACCTCTAAGTTGAACACACATACATAAAATAAACAGGATTGAACATAAATAGGGGATAGAGTAATCGGAGTTGCCGAAGGTAGAGGTATAAAGAAGAGGCAAATATGATTGTTGGTTAGAAATAAGAAAAAAAATAGTTAAGGGTTTTAATCGAAAAAGTCACCAATTTCGGGGTTTTTATGCAAAAATTCAGTTTAATAATTATACATGTAGTGCCACGTAGGCGCCACATAAGTCAGGTTTGCCTTGTGGACGCCACGTGTGTGTCATGTAAGCATAACAACCTATTATAACCGGTAACGTCCTAATTTCAGAAAATTTTACCAGTTAGAGATTTTTTATGCAATTAAAAATGGTTAGGGGTTTTAATAAAAAATGGTCTAACTTTAAGGTTTTTTACGTAAATTTTCCTTTTAAAACTCAATAATAAACACTCATACGAAGAAAATGTATGATGAGTAAACAAGGTGTATTTATAACTATCCCTTATTTTCATAAAAAAGGCATGCTAATCAAAACATAAATATAAATACACTTTAAAATCTATAATAAATACTAATAAATGAATAAATAAATCAACATATATCAACCTATCATTTCATTTAACATGTGTCACAACCTTCGTTCGTCCTGTTATTTACTAAAATCTAATTTAGAATTCAAATCAAATCTATATAATTATAATTATTTTATAAATTTTTATAAAAAAAATTAATCGATTATATGGATATTAATATAATAAAAAAAATATAAGAAATCAGAAATGGGTTGGTGTTTATTATTAAAAAAAATTATGAAGAAAAAACCAAAAAATAAGAATAGAAAGAAGAAATGGATGGCGCACACGTTTGGAAGGTATAGAGGAGTCGTTGTAGTAGCCAGAAAGGGTACAGCATAAAAGTACAATTCATTACCAACTTTAATTCCCATTTATTTTATTTTGGGTTTATATTAATATCTATACAATATAATTTTTTTTTTTTTGTTTATTGGTTACAATTTATGAAAATTTATGTATACAGTTTTAAAAGCTTTAGTTACTTTTATTCATAAGCAACGCTTGAATGATTTTTATAAACTTGTAAACCATAAGTTACCTCAATATTATTTAAGAATTAAAAAGTAGTTTCATCTTATAAAAAAAAAATTAAAAAAAAAACGTTCATTAATGATGACTTTAATTTAATTTATTAATTTACAAGTCTTTAACTCATACACTACATGTGATAATATAATTTTCAAAATTGTAATATTTTTAGTAAATAATAAGTGATGATTGCTACTTTCATTTATTTTACGATAATAATAAGGGTAAATTACAATTTATCTATGTGCTTGTACACAAATTATGGTAATCGTCCTTTTTACGATTAAATTACAATTACAGTATTTATAGTTGACAATTTATTATGTTTTTCGTCTCTTTTTCCAATATTTTTTTAAAATGACGATTTTGCTCTTTCATTTATTTTCAGTTTTAGTCATTAATCAAATTATTTCTTTTTATTTCATTAACAGCTTTTTAATGTTTTACTATTTATTTAATATATTGTCTAATTATTACAATTAAAACTTAATTGAAGTAATAGGTTATTCAATATGTTGTATTTTTTTTTGTATTTGTTTGATATTGTTATTACTAGTATTAGTATTAATATTTTATTATGATTTAGTATTTACATGACTAAGTAGTAATAATTAAAAATAACTTGTATATGATAAAATTTAATATGTTGTATTTTTGTTAATTATAGTTATAAATACTATTATTATTATCATTCATACATATTGATTTTAGATGTAACATCCGTCAATTTGACCTGGTACGTGGAATTATTTTAGTGGATAAATAAATTATTAATATTGGGTTGATCCAATTATATTCCGTTTCGTGGATCGATACGTGTCGGGATTGGGCTTGCGTGTCATCGGGTCATTAATTACAAAAATGGTCCCTGTGGTTTGTCCTAAAATTTGGATTTGGTCCCTGAACTTTTAATTTTGCAGAAACGGTCCTTATTTTCATAGTTTGTTTGCAATTTTGGTCCCTCAACCTATTAACTTTTCTAATATGACCAAATTACCCTTATTTTGATGCAAACTATAGGGACCATTTCTACAACTAATTATTTAAGTCTTTTTTATTCTTAATTAAATAAATTATTCTTTAGTGTTACTTAAATTTAATAAACTATAAAAAAAAAAGAATTATTTAATTATTTATGTTGGTTCATAAATGATTTAGATATATTTTTAGTCCTAGTTAATTTTAATTTACTATAATCTAAGTGTAAACCAATCAAAATTTATAACCGAACAATAATTTATGTTTAGAAACTATTTTCTAGAGGTTTCGTATATAAAATATTATAAAAATATTTGACTCTATAATTATTTGTGTTGGTTCATAAATTTATAATAAAAATATGTTTGTTGGTCAAATATATTTTACTTTCATCTTAAATAAAATCGACCAAAGATTCTATTTTATAATCCGTTCACATTTGTATCAAAGCAAGGTGATAATGGTAAAGTGATAAATCTAAATGTTTCAAAATTTTAAGGTGTCGATTTAATCGGATTAAAATGAAAAGTAAAATTGAAAGACGAAAAAAAAATAAAAACCTATTTATATTTCTCGATTTTTATGTAAAGGTCTAACAAACCAAAGTTTGATGATTAAAGTTGTTAATCATGATCTCAAAGATGTAATAGGAACCTAAAATTTTAAATCTTTTTTGGTGTAACTAAAAATTAAAATGATAAAATAATTGATACGTTAAATAAAAAAATTTTGAGTTGTCTTAGACCATTTGGAAATTTTTTTTAACTCGGTCAAATTAAACATAATTTTTATTTATTTAAGTTCTTTAATATTTTTAACTTTAATTAAACTGTTGGCTCATAAATAATTTTTTTTATAATTTGTTAAAGTTAATTAACACTAAAAATAAAGTAGAGTCAATTACATAAATGGTCTTTGTGGTTTAATCAACATAAATATTTTTTATTATAAATGTATGAACCAATATAAATAATATAGAGAAAAAATTTCTTATTTATGAAACCTTTAAAAATAATTTCGAAACATAAATGTTTTTTTTTGTTATAAATTTTGATTGATTTACACTTTGATTATAGTAAACTAAAATTAATTAAGACTAAAAATATCTAAATCATTTATGAACCAATATAAATAATTAAATTTTTTTATAGTTTATTAAATTTAAGTGACACTAAAAAATAATTTATTTAATTAAGAATAAAAAAACTTAAAAATTTAATTGTCGAAATGGTCTCTATAGTTTGCATCAAAATAAGGGCAATTTGGTCATATTAGAAAAGTTAATAGGTTGAGGGACCAAAATTGCAAACAAACTATGAAAATAAGGACCGTTTCTGCAAAATTGAAAGTTCAGGGACCAAATCCAAATTTTAGGACAAACCACGGGGACCATTTTTGTAATTAACTCTAATTTTAATGAACGGATTATGTTTTTGGGATCGTGGGATTAAATGGGTTAAATGGACATTAATATTGAAAATGTGATATCGGGTTCGGGTTAATGGGTTCGGGACCGGCCTAAATTAGGAACGTACATATATGCTTATCCCTTTTTCCTTCTTATCCATTTTTGAGATAACCTAAAAGTGTGAAGTGTGTGCTTGTGTGGAGAACTCCAGCAGGGAAGTCAAATTCTAGCTTCAAATTGATTGTGTGAATTGGGTTTTGGCTTCATCTTCCTCTTCCTTGTGTGTTCTTGAGCTTAAAGGAGGTAAGGAATCTTGCTCTTCTTGTAGGAATTGAAGTGTGTAATACCTAAGTTGAGAAAGTTGATTATTAATCTGTTATGGTCGAGTTATGTATGGATTTTGGGAGTTTTGTGGTTAAATTCGTGTTTGAATGGAGTTTTGATACTCCTGGGCAGAGCTGAAAATCGCTGTGCAGGAACAGGGGTTTCGCGGCGCGACCACCAGAGGATCCGCGGCGCGACCAAGGACCTGCAGAAGAAATCTGAAATTAATCTTATGAAATGAGTTTGGGTCGGTTTAGTGTCGGGTTTCCTTCGGGATTGCTCGGGTTGGGTTTTGTTTGGGTTTGGGGTCTCGTTGGGATTACTTTGAGTCGGGTTTCGGATATTTATCGAGTTTCGGTTCCGTGGGGTTGTCGAGTTCGAATTGAGTTCGGGTCGATGTGATTGTGTGATATGTGTTATTCATGGATTGTGTTTAATTATTGGGCTATCCGCGTGACTACAGGGACTAGCGGACATCGGGCATGATTCGATCAGGGTGCTCAGACTTCTGGGAATCAATCAGGTGAGTACTCGAGTTCTTTTACAAACGCGCGCCGTCTTTAGTGTTTATAGTTGTGTAGCTATATCGTGCGTGTTTTATATATATATGAGACAGGGACGTGAGCCTCAGGTATACTCTATTCCTTATACGTGTTATGTATGAGATGTGAGATCGATTCCAGGGGTCCGTGATGTGTTCCATACGGACAATGAGTCGCGAAAGGGATCGCGTGGGTTGACTGTCCCTAACAGTCCTTGGGGCGTATATATACGGCAGTGCCTGTAGCCGGGTCGCTCCTGTGCTACAGGGTTATTGCCACTCATTGTTGTGTGCGGTGTGTCGGCCGGGGAAGGGTCCCCTCAGGGCCAGGGTGTTATTCCGATCTCATACTTGTGTTTATATACCTGAGATGCGTGCTGGGCTATCGGGACAGGGATAGAGATTGTGTGTTATGTGTTATGTGCAGTGTCAACCCTCGTGTGCTCACGGGCTTTATAGCTCATGTATTCGAGTCTAACATGTTCAGGGAATCAGAAGGGATCTCAGCCGCAGCCGAGGTAGATCCGAGATTGATTGAAGATCTGTAATAGCTTCGTATCTTGTATAGAACAGTTTGTAATAGTTGTTTTGGGAATTGTGTATCCAGTGATCGGGATTATATGTTTTGTTAATCTGGGATTAGGAATGTATTGACCGTGTTTGACGTGTGTGTTTAAAGTTTTAAATTAGCCGTAATCTGCATTATCTCATGACACGTGTGTTATAGATCCGTTGCGTTATTGTCACTTATGATATTATGTTGACGTGGCATTTCCGGGATCGGGAGGGGTGTTACATTAGATATTTATTGAACTATTTATGTATATTCTTTTACAATATATTTATTTTGTTTATTACTTTTCATTTATAAAAATTATAACTATTTAAGCATTTAATTTATTTATCTATTGTCTTTACTATATGTTACTTCATATAAACTTATATATTTAATAATTTTTTGTTCAAATTAATTAAAATAATTTTTATTTATATAAACCCTATATGTTCATTGTAATTATAACTTAACAAAATATATAGTTTAATGTGTTATCAAATCTAATTTAATTATACAATAACGTTAATGTTCAGATAAACCCTATACATATAACTTAACGAAATACATAATTATTTCTAACAACCTGAACATAAATTACTATTAATTGTCCGTTAAATGTAATTTAAATTAATTTAGCAATATAATTTTTTCTGTAACAACCTGAACATAAATTAACAGTAATTGTCCGTTAAATGTAATTTTAATTACAATTTAGCAATATAATATCAAAAATTATATTGTTAAACTGTAATTAAAATTACATTTAACAGACAATTACTGGTAAATTGCTAAACTGTAATTAAAATTACATTTAACGGACAATTACTGATAATTTATGTTCAAGTTGTTACAACATTTTTATTAAACGTGTGTAAGTAATCTAAACTTATTATTAATCTTGGTTATAAAATTTTTATTTTAGTTATATACATACTAATATATAATAATAATTTGAATTGTTATAATGACATATTACTATTATTATAATTTAACTAAAATAAAAACAAATCCGTTACACCTCTTGACAACCTCCGTTCGCAAACACCATAATTTGAAATTTATAATAATACCGTTGTTTTTCTTCTCAAAGTTTTTATTTATTTATTTATCAAATAAAATTAGGGTGATACTAAAAGGAGACTTCTAAGAGTCTAGAAATCTTTAAAAGTATGTTTTTTCTTGTCATTTGAAGCTAGAGTGTACACATTCATAGATGTTTATGTTAGGAAAAGTTAGTCAAAAAAAGAAAGAAACTATACATAGAGATGTCTATTTGGAGTTATTTACCAAAACATAGCGATTTGAAATTTTATTTCTCAAATGTTAATACTTTAAATTTTTAATTACCAAAAGATAGTTATTTTGGATTTAATTATTATAACATGATGTTTTTATCATTTTACTTAACTTTTTAACCCAAAAGTTGTCTTTTCTTTTTCTACTTTTGTAGAAAAATTAATATTTATCAAATTTCATAAAATGAAACTTTATAAATTATCGGTTTTTATAAAATGAAGCTTTATAAAATACCGGTTTCTATAAGCTTTTACGAAAATTTATAACACAAACTCATATATTAGATGATAAGTTTAAAATAATCAATAATCAATACAATAAGTTCAAAACGTAAAAAGTTATTTTTAAGTTTCCAACATTAGTATTGACATTCAAAATGAATAATATCCACATAAGCATTTAATAAAATCCAATAATTCACATATATGTCCCTCTAAAACTTTATAATATCATATATACCCAACTCAAAAAAAGAATTTCATATATATCCTTCTAAAACTTAATAATATCATATTTACCCAATTTAAAACTTTTATATCATATATACCCTTTAAAACTTTTAAATATATCAAATATATCCAATTTATTTATTACTTTTAAAACTCATAATAAATATGTATTATTAAAGAAATGACCAATCTACCCTTTTTAATTCTTAAACTTCATAGTATCATATTTACCAAATTTAAAACTTTAATATCATATATACCCTTTTAAACTTTTAAATATATCAAATATATCCAAGTTATTTATTTATTATTTTTTAATTAAGAATCCAATCAATTTTTTTTTTTTTATAAAAAATCCTGAATTTTTTTTTTGTAATAACATTTATACCTTTCTTCTCCAAAACTTTTCACCAGACACGCATATGAATTTCCTCTTCATGGCTTCAGGTTTGGATCTGGCTTCCAACCTGAACATGAATGAGAAACCAAATTTGACAATTTCTTCGACGACGTAGCGATCCTGGTTGCATTTCACGGGATAAACGCTTTGGTAATGGGAGATGTATCACTGAGATTTAACGGCGTAATTATTGAACGCCGATTGGAAACATTCAAGCCGGTCTTTCAGGACGTCGGGAAAACGGATGATGAGCGGGAGCTGGAGGTCTAGCCCTCCGGTGGATTTCGGATCTAAGGCCTTCCTCACGACCTTCAGAAGATCTATCTCCTGGTGGTCCATGGTTCGGGCACCGTGTGGACAGAGAGTGACGTTCCCGGACGAGTTGACAGAGAAGTAAGGCAAGCCCCACCCGTCAATCTTGTAAAGAGCATTAGAATGGCACGACGACCAATGAGTGACATCACACACATCATCGTAACAGTGCTTGTCAATGGTGGTACGTCGGAGAATGGCTCCGGCGCGGGAAGGGATGAATTTTGGACTCGTTTTCATGGATATTGTAATAAAATAGAATAAATAAATAATTTGGATATATTTGATATATTTAAAAGTTTACAAGGGTATATATATGATATTAAAGTTTTAAATTGGGTAAATATGATATTATGAAGTTTAAGAGTTGAAAAGGGTAGATTGATCATTTATTTAATAATGAATATTTATTATGAGTTTTAAAAGTAATAAAAAAGAATAAATAAATAATTTGGATATATTTGATGTATTTAAAAGTTTTAAAGGGTATATATGATATAAAAGTTTTAAATTGGGTAAATATGATATTATGAAGTTTTAGAAGGATATATATGAAATTCTTTTTTTGAGTTGGGTATATATGATATTATAAAGTATTAGAGGGACATATATGAAATTCTCCCTAAAAAAATTAAACAAATCATATTTGATCAATCAACATACACGGAAAAAAACAAGAATATTAGATAAATCACACGTATTTGGGATTTGTTGCTCGTTTAATAATTTACATGTTGGACATGTGAATTATTTAGATGTATATACTTATAGTGGGGTGGGTTCAATGGGAAACCTATATGCATCGGAAAACCGGGGAACTACTTTATAGCCATTGGATCAGGTGATGCATCACACAGAAAGCCGATGCATCACGCGGGAATTTGATGCATCATGTGGAAATAATGATGTGTCACGCGGAAATTTTGTGATGCATTTGTGGTAGTGCATGAAGGTTTTCCAAGATTTTCCGATGTATGTTGGTTCCATTGAACCTCCCTCTACTTATAGTATTTTAATTTCTTTTTGTTTAAGTTGATTGATCGAATATGATTTTTTTAAGTTTTTTATATTTGTGAATTGTTCATTGGTATTTTGTTTAAGGCTTGTTAATTTTAAATGTACACGACTAATGTTGTAAATTTAGAAATGAAGTTTTACGTTATGAACTTATTGTATTGGTTCTTTTATTATTTTTAAAGTTAATGTATAATGTTTGAGTTTGTGTTATAAAGTTTCACAACAATTTATAAAAATGATATTTTATAAAGTTTCATTTTATAATTTTATAAGATCGGTAATTTGTAAAGTTTCATTTATAAAATTGGTATTTTCATAATTTTTGATAAATATTAGTTTCTATTAAAAATTGAGAAAGAAGAAAATAAGAAAATGTCAATTTTTGGATAAAAAATTAAGTTAAAATCAAAACAACTATCTTTTAACAATTAAATTTGAAAGTACTATCATTTGGGAAATAAATTTGATAATCACTATAGTGTAGGAAATAACTCTGTCTATTTGGTATAATGAGGTGTCTTTTTAGACTTACTCTAAAATTAACGTATGACAATAAGAAAAGTTCATAAATTTTAATATTTCGTGCCTTTTTATATATTTTGTTAGACAAATGACAAAAAAAACATAGACTAGGTAGGTATACACTTAAATGCGAATGACTGTATTTTCTTATTTACACTCACCATGTAATTAAGTTGTAATATTAATTGAAGAAAAGGATACATACTTTATTGTTTCTCAAAAATAAATGATCTTCTTTAGCCAGCTAGCATAGACCAAATACGACGTTACGAGTCTTAAGAGTCGTTAAAAGTCGTTTTTAACGCAGCTAATCGTGTCGAAACAGATTAAATGAAAGATTCAAATTACGAGAGCAAATATACAAGTTATATGGTTATCAAGTAACTAATATTGTTTTATACATGACTATTCAATGACAGAGGAACAAACATGTCTTTTCATCTATGACAGTATAAGTATTTGGTTATCATTGTTATCGACTTACGAAACTTCTTGAAATGCAGCCTAAAAGTTGAAGTCGATATGGATGATAGAACATTAAAATTAACTTATAAGATAGCAATGTAAGCCCTCTTCTATTTGGATGATTACTTAAAATTTCGATCTTCATCACAAAAGATGAATCACATGCTCAGATGACCTCCATATTTGCGGTTAAACATAGGGCAATAAGGACCAGACGTAAAGAAGCAACATCGTCGATAACAATTAATAAAAATATTGGACTTATTAGATCAAACTTAATTACCAGTTACATATTCAAAATAGTTTTAAAGATAATATACAAAAAAACTAAGGGAGCGTTTGGTTCACAGATTTTTTTTCTGTGGGATTTGCATTTTGTCAAAGGAATTCCATATTATGCAACATTTGCATTTGTCAGGATATTCTCAAAAATCTGCATTATCTTATTAGAAAAATTTTGATAATCTGAAGAATGTAAGGTAACTGGGATTTAAAATCTTAGGGAGGAGGCTGAGTTTTAAATAACTAAGAAGGAATAGATTTATGAAATCCTGATATTTTAAATTCTTACTGAAATTTGTGAACCAAACACAAGATTTTAAATGCAAATTCCAGTGAATCCCAGAAAATTCGCGAACCAAACGCTCCCTAATTGTGGATTTAACACTTTACAAACTAAAAAGATTATAATACATAAAAATGTGAATCGAGAGATTCCTATGTACTTTTGTCATTTTAAAGGTTTGTCCTTTTATGTTTATTGTTTAACATTAATATCCATAAACTGTATTTCGTAATGATTTATCGAAACATTTGTGTTTTTGAATACTTTCATTTTCATTTCAATCCATGTTTGGTTCGAAATGATCATACTGTGATTTTGGGGTTGAGATTCTCAACGCCTATGTAGAGCTCCTAGTGCCTTCCCCACGCTAGGCATCATTTCCCGCGCCCATGTAGCGTTGGCCAAAGCCTTCTCCACACCAGACATAAATTTCAACGCAACTCTAATGCTCCCCCAACTCTTTTGCACCTCTAGGTCGGAATTTATATAAATGCAAGGGAGGTGGCTAGATTTTCATTTTACAATGAAATGTCGAGTTCTTGAAATCCTGGATTTTAAATTTCTACCAAAATCTGTGAATCAAACACATGAATTTGAAATGCAAATCCCAAGAAATTTAATGATACTGCGATCAAACACACCTTAAAAGTTTTTTCAATCTATACTATATATAATAAGAAAACCACTTGGAGTTTCTGGACCATTGGATTGAAAGAAATCAATGGTCCAGATTAATGACAACTCATAATTATTTATGAAATGTCTCTTATACCCTTAATTAAAATCAATAATTATACCTATGCCATTTTTTAATTCATTTTCCAAATTTACTCCATTACCTTAGTTACATTAAATTTTGATTTTAATTTTTTCATTAATGAATTAATATTTACCTAAAATAAATATGTGTCATTATTTTCCTTAATGATCATAGTTAAATTCAAATGTAAAAATTTGAATTTAAATGTAGAAGTGTAGTAAATAAAGTTAAAAATTTTTGTTAATTATTTTGTTAACAATATTTAAAATTTAATTGATAAAACTTCAATTGTGAATATGATAAATTTGATTGTTGATTTTCAGATATTCCATTTTTATATTTTATCATTTTCAAAATATACACATTCACATAATTGAAGTTTTCATTTTCTACATTGATATTTCATATTTAAAGTTAACAAAAATTAAAAGAAACATTTTTTGCAAACACATATTATCTGTTTTTAATAATACAAGATAATAATATTTTTTTAATTAATATCAAACAACTGAGTATTTTTTTATCTTTATTTTAACTAGCTTTCAATTTTTTTATTTTAATTATATATAAATTTTATAATAATTTATTTAAATATTAAAAAAATATGTATTTTCTAAATCAACCCATGTAATACATGAGTTGATTAACCTATATATTATAATAAAACAAAACAATTCATGTCACATGTCACTTCTACAATACAAGAAAATTTTATTTTTTCCATCTTTTTTTCCAAATTTAACACCTTAACTTAATTGCATTAAATTTTGACTTTATTTTTTTCAATAATTAATTAGTATAAATTAGAATTTTTAACATTTAAAATTAATGTTTACCTAAAATAAATATCTATAATTATTATCCATAATAATCATAATTAGATCCAAATATAATAATTTGAATTAGTTGTGGAATTTATTATTATTATGTATAATAAAGCAAAAAACATCAAATGTCACGTGTCACCTTTACGTTCACCAAAAAGATAATTACAACTTATAAAAAATAAAAGATAAATACAATTTAATATTTTTAAAAAAGATAAATATACTCTATTTTTTAATCTGTAAATAATAAAAAATAAACACAATTATTATTTTTGTATGTTTTTTTGTTACTCATATACATTTTATATAAATAAATTTAATTAAAAATATCCACGTAATACGTGGGTTATAAACTAGTCTTATTTAATTTCGTCGGTCCACACTTTTGTAATAAGACTAGTTTATAACCAACGTATTACGTGGATATTTTTAATTAAATTTATTTATATAAAATATATATGAGGAAAAATAAAAACATACAAAAATAATAATTGTGTTTATTTTTTATTATTTACAGATTAAAAAATAGAGTATATTTATCTTTTTTAAAAATATTAAATTGTATTTATCTTTTATTTTTTATAAGTTGTAATTATGTTTTTGGTGAACGTAGAGGTGACACGTGGCATATGATGTTTTCTTTTATTATACATAATAATAATAATTTCCACAACTAATTCAAATTATTACATTTGGATCTAATTATGATTATTATGGATAATAACGATAGATATTTATTTTAGGTAAACATTAATTTTAAATGTTACAAAATCTAATTTATTACTAATTAATTAATGAAAAAAAATAAAGTCAAAATTTAATGCAAGTAAGTTAAGGTGTTAAATTTGGAAAAAGATGTGGAAAAATAAAATTTTTCTTGTATTGTAGAAGTGACATGTGACATGAATTGTTTTGTTTTATTATAATATATGGGTTAATCAACCCATGTATTACATGGGTTGATTTAGAAAATACATATTTTTTTATATTTAAATAAATTATTATAAAATTTATATATAATTAAAATAAGAAAATTGAAAGATAGTTAAATTAAAGATAAAAAAATACTTAGTTGTTTGATATTAATTAAAAAAATATTATTATATTGTATTATTAAAAAACAGATAATATGTGTTTGCAAAAAATGTTTCTTTTAATTTTTTTTAACTTCAAATATGAAATATCAATGTAAGAAACAAAAAACTTCAATTATGTGAATGTGTATATATTTTGAAAATGATAAAATATAAAAATGGAATATCTGAAAATCAACAATCAAAATTTATCATATTCACATATGAAGTTTTATCAATTAAAAATTAAATCTTGTTAGCAAAATAATTAACAAAAAAATTTAATTTTATTTACTACCCTTCTACATTTAAATTCAAATTTTTACATTTGAATTTAACTATGATCATTAAGGATAATAATGACACATATTTATTTTAGGTAAATATTAATTTATTAATGAAAAAATTAAAATCCAAATTTAATGTAATTAAAGTAATGTAGTAAATTTAGAAAATGAATTAAAAAAATGGCATAGGTATAATTGTTGATTTTAATTAAGGGTATAAGAGACATTTCATAAATAATTATGAGTTGTCATTAATTTGGATTATTGATTTCCTTCCATCTAATGGTCCAGATGTGGTTTTCTTATTATATATAGTATAAATTAGAAACTCGATCAATAAAAAAAATCAAAAAGTTACGGAATTAAGAAATAGAAAAGCTTAATATATTATTAATCAACATGTGTATAATTAGCTAGTAATAATCCAGATATATTTTTTTCCTCTTAATTTTATTAAGGTTTAAATACTTTCATGATTTTTACCTTTTCGTCCCTTCATGTGTTTTTTTTTTCTAGATAAGTCCTCAATTTAATTTTTTAATTCTTGGTTTAGTGAAATTTGACTATTAGAACTCGATTTTTTAATTTTTAAAAACCTGGTCTACCAATTAAAAATCGGGTTATAATAGTCAAATTTCACATAACCAGAAAAATATTTTAACTTGAGGACTTTTCTAGAAAAAAGAATAATATGGATGGACGAAAACACATAAATCGTGAAAACATGTTGGTTTTTACATAATAAACCCATTTTATCATTCATAATCGTTTGATACTATTTTTCGTATCAATATAGACTCATACTAATACTACTAATTACATATAATCATTACAGGTGATTTGTATACAACAAAATCTTATCATACACAATAATCTATCTATATATATAATAAAAGAGAACATCAAATGCATACGTGGCGCTTCCACGTTACACCACAAAAGATATATACAACTTTTTATTTTTAAAATAAAAGATAAATACCACTTATTATCATAAAAAATAATAGATAAATACAATTTATTATTTAAAAAGGATAAATGCTCTATATTATTTTTTAATAATAAAAAATAAATACAAATATTATTTTTTAAAAGACAAATACAATTTATTATTTTAAAAGGATAAATGCTCTATATTATTTTTTTTAATAATAAAAAATAAATACAAATATTATTTTTAAAAAGATAAATACAATTTATTATTTTAAAAGGATAAGTGCTCTATATTATTTTTTAAATAATAAAAAATAAATACAAATATTATTTTTAAAAAGATAAGTACACTATATACAAACTGAATCTAAATTTTTATCAATTAAAATTTATTAAATCAAGATAAATACACTATATACAAACTGAATCTAAATTTTTATCAATTAAAATTTATTAAATCAAAAATAAAAAGTTTTAAAAAATCATAAAAAAATAACTACTATTTATATTATATAAGAAAATAGAACATCAAACGCATACGTGTTGTTTCCACGTTACACCACAAAAGATAAATACAACTTTTATTTTTATATAAAGATAAATACAACTTACTATTATAAAAAAGATAAATCCTAAATAGATTTATTTTTAAATAAAAGATAAATACAACTTATTAGTACAACTTATTATTACAAAAAAAGATAAATCCTAAATAGATTTATAAATAAAAATACACTATTAATTTTTAATCTATAATTATTAATTTATAATAAAATATATAAGTAGTATGTTATATATAAAGTGAAATCTTAATTTTTATCAATTAAAATTTATTAAATTAGAAATAAAAATTTTATTCACGTATTTACGTGGGACATAAACTAGTTTCATATAAAGTGGTTATCTTGTCATTCCTAACACTTTTATTATCATTACAAATTATTCGTAAAATTAGGAAGAAAAAAAATTGTTATGTTATTTTAAATAGTTGTGTATGCCTGTACGGTACATTTTTATTGTGTACGAATAAAATGACTTTCCATAACTAATAAAGCAGAAAATGTATGTATAGAAACTGGCTGATTACATTGTGAAAATAAATAATTTATTTTCTTTTTGAACTGCAAATGGCCTACTCCTGCTTTTGATTTACCCTATATTTCAAGTGGGAACTTCAGAACTTACATTCATCACATTGATTTCAATGTAAGTTGAACCTTCAACCTCTCACTTAGATATCACCCCTCACACCAAATGACTTGAACCCAGTATCATGTTTTTTTAGGCCTCAGGTATGGGCGTGCAAGCATGAGCCAGCTGGCATCGAGCATGACAGGTTTAATGCATCTATTTTGCGTATACAACAATTATTCTCATTACACAAAATCTCATATATTATTAGTGGAGGGGGGTTCAATTTTCAATTTTATAATGTTTCAAAAAGGGTTTACTACGAAAAAAAAAAAGAACATGTTTTCATGTTTTTTGCGATTTAGTCTCTATGTGTTAATTTTACCTAAAAAAAGTCCTTAGGTTATTATTTTCAATCCGGTTTTCGGAAAAGTTTTTGTTTTTTTTCATGCTATTTTTTCCTCGAAAAGTCCACAAGCTTGAAGATTTTTTAAAAAAATAAAGAAAAGTTTCAAAAATCACAAACAAATATCTTGCTTAAGGATA
Organism: Centrapalus pauciflorus; assembly: GCA_020465985.1. NCBI lineage: Eukaryota > Viridiplantae > Streptophyta > Magnoliopsida > Asterales > Asteraceae > Centrapalus > Centrapalus pauciflorus. The sequence continues at coordinate 538,546 of JAANYP010003256.1, read as the reverse complement.
TTGATAAAAAAAAAAAAACACGGAGTGACTAAACCGTAGAAACGTGAAAACATATTGATTTTTTTCATATTAAACCTTTTTAAAAATAATATAAGAGAAAACTTTAAATTCAAATTTCAATAAAAATTTTATTGTAGACATATAATTACATCAAAAATTCAAATTTGTATTCATAGACCACTTTAACCATCTTTTTGCTTTTAATCGATTATCTTATTTAAACTAGACTATTTATTTTATTAACTTAATTAATATTGGAAAAGTAATCTAACTTATAAACCTATGAATGATAACATTTTAGTTTTATAATTCAGGGATAATTTCATAAGGTATACACCTACTTGTAAAACTTCATTATTACACATGTGTTCTTGTAAACTGTCCCGTTCGACGCTCAATCGACACTTCTTCAGTTTCATGATCGAAGTTCAATCGACAATTTTTCCGTTGTCGACCTGCTTCTCCAATTTTTGATATTCCAACATTTGTTGATCATGTATCGTTACCTTGCAAAGCTTTATTAATGATTGTCTCTGATTTTTGTGAACTTTGTGATTTTATCCATTGTCGATGACTTTTGCAATTTCTGTCGACCTACTCCTTCATCATGTGATTTTTGTTTGAGTTACGAATGTCTGAGTTGTGAAGGTTTACCGTTTGGTTTGGAGAATTTAAAAAACTCATTTAGGATTTGAATTTAGAAATATTTTATTGTCATGTTTGGTTGTAAATGAAAATTAATAAAAGGATTTGCTCATTTAGCATTTTATACTTCACATATATTTCAAAATCTTATCATTTTAAATTCATGCAATTCAAACAACACCTAAATATTAGCAGCTGTTTAATTGTATTGGATCTAATTTTATTTAACGTTTATAACGAGATTAAAGTTTTATAAGGAGGTGTAAAAGTTTCTTCCTTTTTTAGAACTATAATTATATTTTTTTGTCCAAAATTATGAAACGGTCACTCAATTCTAAACAGTCACTTAAACCATTATTTGCTTTCAGAAATGATATCTTTTCAGTTAGTTGCGTGTTAACTTTTTAGAAATGATGATTTTACCATTTTCATTGTTATAGATTTGATACTTAGGGTTTGCAAATCATTTCAATAACGATCTCTATATATATATTTTTTTTTGAATTTTATTTATAATTCTCTAACTTTATGTTTTAACCTTTTATTTAATTTGTTTAAGAAATCAAAATTTTGTTATTAATTTTGGTTTTAAAGTTTTTATTTAGTTATATATACATACTAATACATAAAAAAATTTCATTTGTTATAATGACGTATTAATTAATATTATTATAAATTAATTGAAATCAAAACAATCTGTTACATCTCTCGACAACCTCTTGCTGCAAACATAAAAAAATTTTTTTTACTTAAAATGATAAAAATTAAAAATTCGATTGGTTATTGTTTTTTTCTAATAAAAAAAATTAAAATCTGATTGGTTCGTTGTTTTTATGTTCGAAAAATTAAAAATATGATTGGTTCTTCGTTTTTTACGTTAGGAAAATTGAAATCTCAATGATTTGTTTTTCCCTTCAGAAAAATAGAAAATCATAATAGTCAGTCGTTTTTCTGTTTGGAAAAAATAAAAATCCGATTGTTTTGTCATTATTTTCCTGTGGTAAATAGAAAAAAGAAAAAAAAAAGAAAACGGGAACAATGACCAAGCGGATTTATAATATATTTAATCAAAAAATCGACTAACCATTTTAATAAAACGGAAAAATAACGTATCAATTAGATTTTTAATATTTCTTAACAGAAAAAACGACGAACCGATCGGATTTTCATTTTTTCTGAATGAAGAAAACGACAACCAATTGGATTTTTCAAAGTTTTTTGTTAGGAAAAAATGACAATCAATCGGATTTTCAATTTTCGGATCGGAAAAAACGATGTATCATTACGAACTCCTTTTAAAACCCACCAATCTTGACATTGAAGACCCAAAATATAATAAGATCAAAACCAATTCACAAATTATTTAGAAATCAATCACAGATCTAGTAAAATTGATACACATTCACAAATCTAATAAAATTCAAAAGACCAATCTTTTTACCGAAGATGCAAAATTGATGAAATCAATATCCAATCACAAATCTTGTAAATATTTAGTTAAAAACACATTAATATTGACTGAAAATCTAATAATTTTTACATTTAATATTAGTCAGTGATGAATTTGAAACAACAACGACAACAATTATATTATTATTATTCGAATAACAAATCAATTTTTACAATTAAAAAATTATTTGTAATATAAATTTTTTTTAATGATTTTTATACTTAAAGTGAATCAAAATTAATTAAAATAATAATAAAAATTTAATAACGTTACTAAAAATATAATGAAATATTAAAGTGTAACACCCCAAAATTTTGTAAAACAATAAATAATAGCTAATTATAATATTCGAGTTATTTAAGGTAATACTTGGTTATAATTAGCATAAATACGAATTAATGTATTATGGTTTGTTGTGTTATTTAAATAAAATTGATGCATATTTAAATAAGGGTTTATGTGTGTGTGGGGGTAAAGTAGGGGGGGCAAAGCTGGACATTGGCCAAACTCTCTCCCCCCCACCCCCACCCCCACCCTTCTTCTTTTGATCGACCAAACACACACACACACTCCTCATTTCATTTTTTTAACATTGAGAGACTAGAGAAGAAGAAAACTAGGGTTTGTGTAGGGATAGCAACGGGGCGGGGAATGAAAATATGTCCCCGTTAAAAAAACCGCGGATACTAAACGGGGATCCCCATCGGATACGCGGGAAAACCCACGGGGAATCGGGTAACCCATTTATAAATCAATGATATGAAATTTAATCACATGGTTCATAATTTTAACTTAAAATGTCCATGTATGTTAAAGTTACAATACTAATATTATATTAAATTTGTATCCCTATCAAATGATAAACGAAAAAAACATTATTTTATTAATTTATTCGTTGGTAGGGTGGGATGGGTAGGTAGGAGTGGATAAGTCTCTAAGGTAGGAATATAATGAGATGAATAGGGGTAGATATAGTGGGTAGTAGGTAGAGTGGGTTGGAATATAGAATAGCGTAGGTAGGGTAGGATATGGGTGGGTAGGTATGGTGAGTAGTATGTAAGAGTAGGTTGGATGACATAGGTAGGGTTGCGGTGGGTGGGATGTGGGGTAGGGTGGGTGGGTTAAGATGAATTTCAATTTTGATAGAATCCAATTCCTTTGTAGTCAACCACTGTCTGTTTTTAAAATGAATTGAATTTTATCCATAGTGTGAAAGAATGTTATTTTCCATCATTCATTAGAAAATTTCAATTTTGATGGAATCCAATTCCTTTTTATAGTTGAACCAAACACATGAATTGACTGGAATTTGATTCATTTCCCCTTCAATTCCCTCGGATTCCAGTGAACCAAACAGCACCAAAGGGAAATGATTTGTACACAACAAAATTTTGTTAGACATAACGCTTACACTTAAAATGACTATACCATTCTTACTAATTTTTTATTTTATCATGAAAGTACTTCAACTTACTTTCAAGGATAGGATGATCATTTTACAATGAAATTATTGTGTATGAAAAAAAGTTTGTTGTGTACAAATGACTTCCAAACTCAAAATGGTAAAAATGTCATTTTAAAAAATTTAATGGTTTGACCAAATAAAATTCAAAGGCAATTATTGATACTTGTTATTATGGACAAGATTTTACAACCTAAATAAATTTCAATGGCAATTATCATTGCATCTAATAATTTGATCGAAACCAATGCATTGTATCCAATCATGTCTTAATCTTTGATTTTTTTTTTTTTTTTTTATAAAAAAAAAACGCATAAACATCTATCAATTCTATATCAATTTAATTCGTTGAACCGCGACGTAGCAAATCGGGCAACAAATAGTAACAATACGCTAAAACTTGATGGTTTGATGAAAAGGCTACTGATTTTGTCAAAAGATTTGATAGTGCAAGAACTCGAATTTGATGGATTTTCTAATCAGTTAGATGTTTCGTTGCGAGAATTTGATAAGTTTTGTATTTTATGAAATCATATTTGTTTTATAAATTAGTCAAAGATATAATTGAGATTACTTAATTATTTGTAACTCATTTATTGACCCATGCATTACATGTGAATTCTAATAAACATTTATTTTCTTATATAAATATAAATTTAAAATTAAACACATAAATATTAATGTATATTAGTATAGGGGAGGGTTCTTCTAAGAACCTTAAATAATGTGGGAACCTAAGAATTAATCTCATCCATTGATTTCATGAAGTCAATGGCTTAGATGTAAGATGACATTTTTGAAATTAAGAAGACTTTAGGGTTTTTTTTTGTTGGAAAAATGGGTGGGTAAGGGGTATATTGGGGATAACATTGAAAAAGGAGCTGCACGTTTTTCCACACACAATTAATTCCCTCATCGTTTTTCTCTTCATCTTTTTTTTTCTATGAATACTATACAACTTTATATATAGATTAAAATATATTCTATGTAGTCAACATAATATTCTATGGTGAATATACAACATTCTATGACGGAGATACAAAGCAACACAATCCGATCGAACATTCGACAATCACAATCAATGGTGCCCATGATGGAATCTTTTACAAATTGCATTAAAACAATGGATTCAAAACTATGATGTAAAAAAAATGTATAACAATTCTAGTTACATAGAATAACAATATTTTATGTAGAACATGTGAACTATCTACGTAGAATGTGAACAATCTACTTAGATTAGTGGTATTCTATGAAGAATATGTGAACATTCTGCGTAGAATTGGGGTATTCTATATAGAATATGTGACACTTACCTAAGATCTATATAAATTTGCAAACAATCTGTAAAAAACTATAAATGTGAGAAGATCTATATAGATTTACACTGATACAAAATATGAACATCATAAGATAACATAAAATCTGAGAAGAATACAGATTAAAAAATCCAAAATCTATAAATGTTTATTGAAGATCTATTCAAACAACATAGAATACAAAAATCTATATACATTTACAGACAATCTATAAAAAACTACAAAGAATACAAAATAATCTACGTAGAATATATCTTTTTTGTCGTGCCTTTCCTATTGTCTTGCTCAGAGCTCTCGTCGTTTAGCAAGGTCTTGAGCGTTTCATCTTTACCCGATTCTGCGATTTCAAAATATAAAATAGACTAGAAAATATGAACATCATAATATAACATAAAATATGAGTAGAATACAGATTAAAAAATTCAAAATCTATAAATGTTTATAGAAGTTCTATTCAGACAACATAGAATACAAAAATATATATAGAGTTACAGACAACATAGAACAACATAGAATGCAAGATATTCTACGTAGAATGCAAGATATTCTACGTAGAATGCAACATATTCTACGTTGAATGGAAGATATTCTACGTAGAATGCAACATATTCTACGTAGAATGCAACATATTCTACGTAGAAGAAACGTTAAATAAAGCAACGAATACTCGAATCAAATATAAACATGACCTGGATTAGGAGAAAAACAATCGTCGACCTCCTCATCGGCTGCAAAACCATTTGGAAAAATATTACACGGGGTCTGTTGAAATGTGTCGATCGACTCCATGGATTCAGGTATAAAAAAACGAAATGGTTTTCCGGCGACGGAATCGAGCTTCTTCTTGCCGGAAAAAATAGAAGAAAAAGAAAAATTTAATGACAAACTCATTGATGATTACATAGTTTAATTAAAGGACAGCAAGATGGAAACTTTTCTGAAAAGTTGCATTAAAGGAAGGAGGAAAAATGACTGATTTGCCCTTAGTGGACCCAACCATACTTGAAAATATTTACAACAATGCCATTGATTATCCACCCTGGATCTTATTTATCCAATGGCTGAAATTGGTTTTTATGTTCCCACATTATTTAAGGTTCTTAAAAGAACCCAATCCTATTAGTATATGACCGCATCTTTTAAATAGATAAAAAAAAACTGAAATTTTTTTTATGTGTTTTAGTTTAATATTAAAAACACAAATATAAAAGTTAAGAAAAGTAATATTAATCTACCTTATAAAAAGTTAAAAACTAAGATAAAATTCAACTTTATAATATTTTATAACAATCATACAAATTTTTACTTTTTATTTTTTATTTTTTGCATAAATCAACAATTTAGTTACCAATAAAATTAAAATTCTTAAATTAACCATTTGAAATTGGTATCCACAATCAATGTATTATATACATTATGTATAACAAATCACATACAGTAGAATAAAAGGAAGGTTAAAATTTAAATAACAAAAAATTTAGACAGTCTAATTAAAGCATAAAAACATTAAATTTATCCATTTAAAAAACTAAAATATGTTATCTAAATGTAGCTTGAAAATAACTTCCCTCCTCCCTGGGGAACATTAATAATATTTCAAAACACTGGCGGATCTAGGATTACGAGCCACCGGTTGCACAATTTGTTGTTTACCTGCTTGATAACTTAATTGATCCGATTAGTCGGGTCGACCAAAAAATCTATAACAATTTGTTTAAAATTACTAGTAATTAATTCAAACATTGAATGATCAACGTTTTAAAAATTGGAACCATATGAAACAATTAGGATGACTAGTTCAATTAGTCTGCTTCTAAAAGCTGGAGAATATAATAGATATTTTTAAAGTTACAAAACTATATATATACAAAAGTTAATCTTTAATATTAATAATTAATAATTCATTAAGAAAACTTCAATGATCTATTTCTATTCCTCGTAATTTTGAAAAGGAATAAAAATTAATTACTTCAAACTTGTTATTAAAGTACATTTCGTCTTTTGGTGATCTTATCTTCATTCTTAGTCTATCCCCTGTTAGTTTCTTTTCCTTTCTTAAAACTCTTTCAAATTCTATCTCTCTCTCAATTGTTCATATTTTTCTCCATCGATCGAGTGAATACGAAAGGCGGAACTGGCCGGAGAAGGCCACCGTACGTCATCGTCTATAGCAAACAGGTGATTGTTCCTGATTATATTTATAACAAAACAACCGGTTGCACTAACATAAAAACACCGGTTGCACCCTTTAAAGATCGAAAAAAATTACACTGTGTATGTACCTTATTCGGAAGGGGAACGGTTGCCGGTGCCACCACTGGCACTAAGGTAGGTCCGCCCCTGTTTCAAAACCTTTAATTTTTTTTCTCAACGAATAAAAGTGTCACGTCCCCAGTGGCGTAGCCAGGATTTCAGTCTTGGGTGGGCCAAGTTAATTATTTTGAATCAGTATGCATTGAAAAATCTGAATATATATATATATATATATATATATATATATATATATATATATGTGTGTGTGTGTGTGTGTGTGTGTGTATGTATGTATGCGCGCACACACACATAGATATCTATATATGGATGGGTTCAATGAAGAACCTTAATGCATCGAAAAACCTTGGTGAACCACAATGCATCGCTAGAAAACCGTAATGCATCATGCAAGAAGTCGATGCATCACACTGGAATTTGGTGCATCACGTGAAAATAATGATGTATTAGCGGGAATTGTGATGCATTTGTGGTGGTGCATGGAGATTCTTCAAAGTTCTTCGATGCATAGAGGTTTCTATATTGAACCCCTATATATATATATATATATATATATATATATATATATATATATATATATATATATATATATATATATATTCCAATTCTAAAGAGTATCTAGCTTTTGGATGGTATTGAAGATACATTTTTAAATTTTAATAATGACTAATACTAGGTATGTATATTATAATAAAAAGTATAAAATGATGATGAAAAAGTAATTGTTGTTTATCTATATTTTGAAAATATGAAAAATAATAATTTATGACAAACAATAATACTTTTTTGTATTTTTATTACAAATTTATATTTATATGTACTAAATTTTATTTATGTATATTTTATAAAAAAAAAATTACTCATTAGAAATATTTTTGGATATATATATAAGAATGAAATTAGGTGGGGTGGGGGTGGCCATGGCCCACCCTACCTCTAACTTGGCTACGCCTCTACACGTCCCACATTGGTGTGTGTGAGAAACCAAGAGACCTTTATAAGGAAAGTGTCACGTCCCACATTGGCGTGTGAGAGAAACAAGAGACCTTTATAAGGGTGAGGTAACTCCCTCAATATGACACGTTTTGTTCGTGTTGGGGTGACCAAAGCGGGCAATATCCTGTCCCGATGGGTTTGGGCTCTTACAAAAGATGTCATTTTGTCTATAAAAAAATAATAAGCATTTAAGGTGTATAACATGCATTATCCAATGAGTTCATTTTTTTTTTCAAAATGGATGTAATATCACATTAATTTTAGAAAAATTGCATAAAAATAAAACGTAAATTATGACAATATCAATTTAGGAATCATACTTTGAAGACCAGCATTTAAGGGTCTCAAAGTTTTATTTTGAAATTGTGTTGATTTTGATTTGTTAGAACCAAAGAGTCATCATCATTAATTATCATAGGTAATTTTATATAATTATAAATTTGTAATATCCCTCTAGATTTAGGTTCAAGTGAATATTATTTATTACACAACGCACCCGAATGTACCACTCTTAAAATTATTTTTTTTATTTTTTCATAAACATGTTTTAATTAACATTACACAGATCATATATAAATTTCACGCAATTTCGAACACTCTAAGTGTATGAAATCACGCATCACATAATGCACGTTCACATATATTCAAATTTATGTAAGTGTACGTTCACATCATTTTTTAGGAGTTAGGAGATCGATCCGCATGTATGTGAAATTTACATATTATCTTCATAATATTAATTAAAACATGTTTATGAAAAAAAATTAAAAATCTTTTTTTTAAAGTGGTATATTCTGGTGCGCTGCATAATGAGTGGTACTCTCTCAAACCATATTCCATCTCTTTATTCTATTAAAAGAGTAAAGACTAAATAGATGACATTTGACACCTAGCTAGACTGCCAATTGTCATAACTTGGATGCAACACGTGTAATAATCTACAAATTCTATGTTAATTTATAAGTGTAATATTTGTGTGATATTTGTACATTACATAACCATTTGATAGAAATCTATATTCAACATGATTTATTTATAAATGAGCATTCTATAAAATATCAATAGAAAGATATAATGTAATATTATATATATAATTTTAAAAATAGGAAGAAATAAGAGGCAAATGATAAATGCATCGCAAGTGTCATTGTCAAAGGGGATCATCCATTCCTTTTGGTAGAAGGTTCGATCGATGTGTCCGGCCCAATGTCATAAGCTTATTCTTTGTGTCGATTCGTGGTTGGGTCCTGTCTTCTTTGTTCGTTTTTCATGCCAACTATTTTCTTTTGTCAACTCATTCTATCGTATTTCAGGTTTAGATATCCATGTAAAAAGAACCACTCCTTGAACTCAAAACGATTAAAAGTTTATGATTTATTTATTTATGAATCAAGTCGGATTACAATTCGTTAAGAAAAACTGCTAATGTCAAGTTGATATGAATCGAACCCAAGATTTGAAAGTGCAATAAATGGTTCGATAACGATAATGTAAAGTGTTGTTTGGTTTGGAGGACTTAAATAACTCATTTATAATTTGGATTTACAAAAACTATCATGTCATGTTTGGATAAAAATTAATAAGAAATGATTTAACTTCATTTAGGATTTCATACTAACCACTTTTTCACTTTTTAAATTCATGCAATTCTAACGATACCTAAAAGTTTTGTTGGGTTTAGCTTAATTTTAATTGATTAGGAGCCGGCCAACAGATTAATTTACCCCCAAAAATCATTTAGGTTTACTAACCATAACACACTCAATAAACAAGAAAGGGGGAGTTAATTATAACTTTGTCGCTACTTTCGGATATTGGGCACCTAGCTGTAGAAAACCTTTGTTTCAACAGATCGAACAATCGAATTGTCTTGATTTTCAGATTGTAGCTTCGTAGCATCTGGGCAACTTTTTCAATGGTGGAATTTAGTTTGGAGGTTTGAAGGTCAGGTTTTCGTGGCTAGAACAGTAGCATATTTGTGGTGATATCTTCTATTCTATGTTTTCATTTGATGCCCTACATCTTCTATTATTTGCTTTCATTTGATTATTATGTATTGCTCTTTTGTTGGTCGTAGTGGATTAAACAACCAAAGTGGTCTCATGGCTTTATTACTATCTCGATTAGGAGCTTTCTATGTAAAAATATTGTTGTCTTATGTTTGATTACACGCGTTGTTAAATAATAAAAACTTCGTATGTATATTGTATTATAAAGATCAATATTTATAGAGTACAAAAGGTAACAATAAAAATCTTAATAGATCCTAAGTTCATCTATACTATTAGGCTAGGTCATATGTACTAAGCTCTATATTTTATCTAATATTCCCCCGTACTTAGAACCAACACCAAATCGCATTGTCTTATCTAAGGGTGTGTAAAAGTTGGTTCAGATCATAAAAATGATAGGTCATTCCGAAGTTAGAACCAACACCAAGTTGTATTGTTTTCGATTATGGGTTTCTTTAAAAAAATTGCTTTCAATCCGGTCCAATCTAGTTTTATATTTTTTTCTATTTTAAAGTAAAAAAAGAAACCCAGGACTGGTTCACAACAAGACTAAGCTAGTATTGTTATCCTTTGGTCTGATTCTTGATTTCTATTTTTTTAAAAATTTATATTTGTTCCAGTCAAGTTTTTAAATGTCAGACACACTGATTAATACACACATGATAATCCTAAACAAATCCATTTAGGTTTTAACTTTCAAGGTCAAAATCACAATTCAAGAACCAATCCTCATAAACCTCTCGCAATAAATCATACAACCACAATAAATCATTAATGTTGCAAGAGTTTGGGAGTCACTTTGAACATTCGATCATGCAACCAAATGCCACATTTATAATTCTCGTTTTTCTAATATGGTTTTGATCTTTCGAACTCTTGTTCATGAAACTTATTATGATAACATGATGTCCAAATATCGAGTTACGGACATTTACGCCTGCCCCCATGAGTGGTCATCTTCGCATAACATGGACACACGTCGTAGTTCCCATAAGTGCCCGGTGGAACACAATGACAACGTTTGCAACAAGTTCCACATGCCCTTAAACACATCTTTGTCCTTGATGCTTTGCTACATCTCACACGACATCTTCCTCCACAATCTGAACCAGTTTAAAATATAAATTAGCTGAATATATATACACATGCATACACACATACGCCTACACACATTCAAAATAAGCATGATTCAACCTATATCTTTACGTGAAAAAAGTTTCCATTAATGATATCAAATACATCTATAAAATGTGGGCATTAGCTTATTGATTATGTGTTTTATGTTGTTAATTAAGTAATTAAAAAATATATTTTATAAAAAAGAGATATAATATTTTCCTATAAAAGGAATAAAACCAAAATAATTGAATACTCTAGAAATGGGTTGCTACAGGAACACATGACAAAAATGAAAGTGGTTCCAAAGGTATTGATACAAATGTATCACCATCAATACTATCTGAGCCATGTTAGGGTTATGAATGTGGTGGATGATGACATTCTTGGTTGTGTTGAATCAGAAAGGAATAATCGAATAAAAATATAGCCTTTTCTAAGTTTAATTATTATTTTATTTTGTTATATAATATAGACATGTATTTTAAATTTTGTTTTATAAAAAGGGTGTGTGTTTTTTTTTTTTTTACTAATTCTTAGGGATATTAAGATACTTTTATCAATACTTTTTAGCAATAGTTTACTATAACAATGACAATTTTTTTTTGTTTAAATTGTGTTATCATAATGCAAAATTGTTTAAATTGGGATAATTATAAAAATACTCAGAAAAACAACTCATTTATCAAGTTTTATCCCAAAAAAAGTCACATTACCAAAATACCTAACATTTTCGTTACACATCTACGTGACGGCTAAGATTTATGTTACTTGTACTTATTATTATTTTTTTTTAATACATATCGTTACAAAAGTTGAATTATCACTACTTTACGTTACCAAATCTCATTGTGCTCATTCCCAATAATAAATTTGTTAACGTAAAGTTAATGTACTTTACCTTACTTTTTTTACCTTTTGGAACGTAATGCATTAAAAACTATTAAAAAGTACAAGTCACGTAAATAGTGGGTATTTTGGTTAGGTGAGTTTATGGGTAAAATTTGAGAAGTGAGTTTATATTTTGGTTATTTTTGTAATTATGTTTTTTTTCCTTGATAAAATTTTCCTATGTAACTTTTAATCAAGAAATTAACATTCTTTTAGGAAACATGTTTGCAGTTATTTTTCTAAGTGACTCACTAAAGTTAGTAACAGATCTAGAAATTTCATTCATCAGAGATTTCATATACAAGATTGTTAATAGGTTTGGGTTTAGGATTCCTCTAAAATCATATCTGGTTTCAACCCAAAAAATCAATTTTCAATGGTGGATATTTATTAATAATATTCAATGGGTTAAACAAATCAAATGATTAGAAAGTTATCTATAATGTAGAGTCATAATATATATAAAAGATCAATCATTTATGATAAAATTCGGAAAAAAAAAATATTATCATCACACAAAATCTCGTAAAACTTGATAAAGCTCGAATCGCTTAAAAACATATCATCACACATCAATCTTGGACAACTTGATCATAATTCATGTTTAATTTTACAAACTTGAAATTGAATTGTTATATATTTCAATTGTGTTTGTATTATAACTAAACTCAAATACCCAATGTACTTTGAATTGCTCAAACTTCAATCACTTGATAAAAGATTTTCTTTTTTCGATTTCAATTAGGTCTGATTCTGTTTTGTATCACTTCTTTGTAGAAGTCAAGAAAACACTTTTACAGATTCACTAATTCTGAATCGATACCGTCAGGTTCGATTTCAACCAACTGAACACAATCGGCTTGTTGAGTGATAGTGATTGGATGAATTTGTTCATTTAACTAAACGGGGAAAAAATTGTTTATTTTCGTTCATGTAATAAATAAATACAAACAAATTTTACACCAAACAGTTCATTTATTGAGTCGTTTGATTCGTTTACAACCATAACCACAAAAGTCGATTACACATCCACACCCTTTTCCTACATCCATTGTCCCCCACCCTTTTTCTATAACCAAAAGTCATTATCGTGTGATGAGTATCCTCACAGCCTCACTTTGTCTTCCGATTTTCGATTTCAACCGTCTCAAGTATAATATTTTTGTTGATGATTATAATGTATGACATATTGTTCCTGATTTTGGTAAACTTGTATCGTTTATAAGATTTGACATCACTTCTTCGTAATTTTGTTATCTCGTGTTTAGTGTTAAATATAAAGATTTGACATCTCTTGTTCATGTTTTTAGCCTCGGTTTCGCTCGCTCAGGTGATTTTCAGTCGACCGATTTGGAATCCTAGTAGGATTTCAACTCTTTGGTCTGAAAATCTACCACTAATTACTACTTTACTATCGTTAGTTGTTTGATAATTTTTTCAGGGTTTATCATGAAAAAAAATCAGTATATCTTCACGGTTTTTGTGTTTTCGTCCATTCATGTTATCTTTTTCTAGAATAGTCCTCGAAGTTATTTTTTTTTTGGTTTTGTGAAATTTGACTATTAGAGTCTAGTTATAATTGATAAACCGAGTTTTTAAAAACTGAAAAACCATATTATAATAATCAAATTTCACTAAACCAAAAAGAAAAAATATATTTGAAAACAATCTGGAAAAAAAAAATGAAGAAACGAAAACGTAAACCCGTGAAAACATATTGATATTTTCATAATAAACCCTGAAAAATTGATTTTAATGTAAATGTTATCTAAATTAAAAACATAGAAAGAAGAATACTTGACATACATTTAATTTCTTTCTTTGAAAGACAAACTATACTAAGAACTATTTTAACCTTCATCTTAATTGAGACTTAAACTAAAAACCTTTAGATTGGAACAACACAATACCATTAGGCTAAAGATCCATCATTTGTTATGTTGTTTTTCATTAAGTATCATTATCAATTTATCATTGTTAAAACAACTTGTAGATTCAAATAATTTCATTCTTTCGATCCCCTCGTATGACATACATGCCCTAAAAATCTCGGCAATCCAAGGGTGAAAGACTAGAATCAAGACAGGGGGAAAACCCAAATTCATCAGACGGTAACGTGATAACATGAGTTTGATACCGATTCAAAACCAGCTATAACAATTCATTTCGACAACAAACCAAATAAAAGACCTGGTGATTCAAGATAAATAGAAACCAAAGTAAAGTGCATAAAGATTGAAAACCACAAAATGATGCCCACAAAGCCCCTCTTCTCTTCCTTTTCAAAGTTAAAATCTCAATTCAAAGTATTCTTTTGATAGCATAAAAACTATTAAAATTACAAATTACAAAAAGAAGGTAACAAACTTTAGGTGAATTCCTATTTCAGATAACAAACTGTGTTAAATCCCAGATAAAAGCAAGATTTTTCTAATAATGGTTTAAAATGGTTGTAAACTATCACTAAAAGTGTCAAAAATGATAAAAAGATCATCTTTTATTGGGGTACAACAATATTCAATACCAGGATAGAATTTGACATAAAATATATTACCTTTCCATGTAATTACCTCAGTAAAAAAATCCTACAAAATATGATTCGGGCGCATAATAGCAACTCCCCAAACACTAGAAATTATAATAAATTATAAACTTTACATAAGCTTAACAGGGTAATGTGATCTTGGAAGGACATTTTACCCTCTACAGTCCCATGGTAAACTACATGAGATGCATGAAAAATATAAAAGAAAAAGCATAAACAAGATGATGCTTACTATCTCTGTTATAAGGACTTCCTTGTCCCATAAACCCTGCACTCTTTTACGCGATCTTTCGTCTCACACAACTCCAGAAGGAAGGCGTAAAACGAGTTGTCCGCCCATAACACTGCAACCACAAGGATTGAATATATTCAAGATCGTTGTCAGTAAATGTGATAGAATAAAGGATGAAAAGAATGGAAGATGTAATGAAACCTTTGAACGTAGTAATAGCAGAAGTCGGCAAGAATGAATGTTTGGACGATTTCAGAAAGGAGGACCATTGAAGGCCATAATCCGTAACCCAAAGCTGTCAGCAGGCGTCCCCTGGTATCCAGCACCTGTAGAATGTCAGGAAGTTTAATCAGAAATTCACCATAGAAACAGTCATACAGATTCAACATTCCTTGATGATGAGGAACGTGTATTAACTCGATTGGTTGATTTGTAATAGTGGTAACGTAAGACACGTGGGAAAACATAACATTTGATCTGCATAGAGTTCACAAGGCCTATGAACAGCTCTTTAAAAAGATCTCAAGTATGGCCAGCGCACATAAGCAAATAGCCATGGGCAGTTTGGACCAACTGGCTATCCCAAAGTCCATCTTTTATGGGAGGCATCGAGCCAGAACTGGACTTGACCGAAAAAAACCAAAAATCTAAACTGAACCAGAACGGAACTCAAGATAAAAAAAATGGAATCAATTAAACAGTTTGTTTTGGTTTTAGAACGGCTTTAGCCCCAAAGTGAACCTGTGAAGTGTGAACCAAATTGGAGTTATTTCAAGTTTGAAGAAACAAATAAACTGGTTCGGCAATTGTTTTGAACGTGACTGAACAGAACCAAAACCCAGTTTTGAAAAAATATTGGACCAAATTGAGCAATATCCTATATAAGGTCCCCGGACTTCAAGAATATAATGTTTTTCTAGATCGTGTGTTTAGTGTTTATAAATCACATACTTTCATCCTGCATTTCTTGATCATGGCAAGTTAAAGTTCAGATGCTGGCTGTGCATATACCTGGAGAATCCAATGCGCACAACTCAGAAACCTAGCAACCCCTAAAGCAAAAACGTAATGTGCTGTGAATGGCTCAACAATCTATAACAAAGATAAACTCAAGTTAGATGGGTATATATATAAAATTCTCAAACAATAAAAAAAACCGAGTTAGTAAAAATATATGTTCATGTCGACCTTGGTATTTTGCATAACACGAAGTTGTGGCAATACAGAAACGGCTTCCAAGTAAACACAAAAGGCCCAAAGAATCCTGTTTATGATATGGTGTTGTGTTGTGGGATGAACCACTAGTGACAATAAAGCACAAGGTATCACCTATATTCAAAGTTTCAAACCACAAAACGTGAGAATTTGCCAGATTAAGAAAGAACCACAGAATCATAGCATTCAGTGATTCAAATGCCAAAGAACTAACCATGTAAAAATTTGGGACATTGTCTTTTTCATGCATGTAACTGGAGTTCAAGTTAAAACGCATCATATAGATAACCCAAATTGTAGTTGCCAATGTAGCCAAGTCTAGTAAAGTGTGTATATCATATTCCATTACGAAACTGCAGTAGAGTCTAGAACCTAAGAATATAGCCGTAAGTTCCTGTGATTTCAGCGAAAGACCTGCAATGACCAACCAAATTAAGAATGTAAACATGTAATTCAACGAAAGTTTATTGATCCAAGTTTAACATATAGTGATCCTATATTGACAAATTGTCATGTATGTTGTAAAATTATACAACTTGAAATGTTGTAAAATTATACAACTTGAGGAGGATTGTTAAGAGTTTAGAATGGATATGTAATGTTAATAATTTTTTGACTCTACAGTTTTGCTCTTTCAATCGCTTACTACGCTTTCTGAAAAAGAAAACCATCTTTTGTAAAAGGTGTAAGAGAATAAATTGCTAATCATCACAAGAATAATCCATAAAAGCAAAGCTAAGGTACGATGATCAAGTAACATGTGTAAAACACTTCCACAAAGCAACATTTAAACACCTGAAATGTGTCTATTAACAACTTAAGTTCACGAATTAAATTATTGCAAGGAAAGACATCGAGTTTCACCTTGTTTTTTTTTTACATAAGTATGCAGATATGGGTCAATATCTTTAAACTGGAAAAGGCAATTTTGATAAAACTAGGCAAGCTAATCCTCAACCAATCAAGCTATCAACCATACCATGAAATAATCAAATAAATAAGAAAGAAAGAAAAATATAAGAAAAACCCAAGAAATACTTGTTTTAATTTTTGTAGATAAGTTTAAAAATGGGTTTGGGTTTGGGCATTTGTTTGGAAAAAAAAATGAGGAGAGAAAAAATCCATGGGTTTAGCTAGCTAGGTTCAAGTTTTTGGTAATGATTTTCACATATTTGGTTTCAACCACTTAACCAAACAATCCTTTTCAAGACCAGGCCCATTCTATTCTATTCCTTCAAAACGCACCAAACAAACACCGTCTAAATTTTATAAATACATACATAATCATAAACATTGAAACCAAACTATCCCCTATTAGGTATGTCTACTTCTCTTGTTCTATTAAATTATTATCTAAAGATCAAACGTTAGTACTTATGTTTTAAATTATATGTTGTTTAATATTAACTTATAACATATGTTGTTTAATATTAACTTATAACATACCCGTGGTTCTTAACGTATTTTTCCATTAAAAAAAAACATCAAATGCAAGTATGTACCCTTTACCTGCCGGTTTCAACTCCTTGGGGCACTTGCCTTCTTTTAAAAAAATCAACTTAGGAATGTCAGCTAAGCAAATTTATTGTAGCTCAAATTCTTGGAGAAATTAGTACAGGTTTCTCCTTAAGAACCAAAAAGTCATGAGATTCGAGGACAAAAACAAGCATCCATTTCTTCCAAAAAGAAAGTAGTTTTTACCATTCCCAAATCAATGCTGGTCATTTCAAATGCAACAATTGTGATGGATTCATTTATTTTAACAAATTTTGATAACCGCATTAATACCGTACAACATATTTAAGATTATTTCCAATTAGTAATATCTGTTATATGAATTTCATGTAAAAAAATTAATTCTTGGAGCAATTGGTAAAGGTTATCCCTTTCAAAGCAAAACAACATGAGATTCAAGCGACAGAAACCATCACAAAATTGCATGCAAAGACTTCCATATCCAATCTCATAAATTCAGAACCCCAGGATGGCATGATCTCCTTATCAAAATTTCAAAATCTCCTAAATAAGTCTTGAATTGTATAAATCTTCCATCTCATCCAAAACTGAAATGAGTTTCTATCATTCCCAGATCAATCCAGGACACTTGCAATACTAAAATTGTTTAAACTTACCAACTTTTTGTAATAAAAAAAAAAACCGATATCATTATTATAGCCTTCTTCCAATAAACCATACAAAAGCTAGTGATGAAACACATAACCAAATTCGATTAAATTCTGTTTCATAAGAACCCTAGTTAAGAAATTCAAAGGCATAAATCTATCAAATAATAAACCCATTTGAAGTTATACAAAATCAAAATGCAGCTATTTTCTGGAACAAAAGAGTATAAAAATCACATCAACAAACCTCAATTACAACACACAAAATTGTAAATTTCACTCTAATTTCACAAAATCTTCAAAAGAATAATGAATGAATCATTAAAACAAAAACGAATGGAATTGGAGTCAAGGGAATGAGAAATGAAAATTGGGAGGATGAAAAAATGAAAGACGAAGGATGTGTGTTACCGGCGCAAGTTTTCTCGGTGGCGAGTTTATAAATAAGAACAGAGATTCCAAGAGCGTGAACAGCCTCGGCGGCAATGAAGAGGTTATCATGATCGTAAACAACCATACGGATGAAGATAAGGGCAGCGACGGCGCAGATAAAGGCCATGAAGACCTTGATCTTGGGTGGTTGCCTCCGTACCCATGTCCGCACCACCTGAATCGGCCGCTTCGTCGTACCCTTCATCGTCTCTTCTCTCTCTCTCTCTCTCTAGAATCTAAACGTTTTCTCTCTCTATAAATTTGGTCGTATCAGATGATGATTCAGATTTGAGGGTTTTTTCTGGTCGGTAAACTTTGAATTATTTAATTTATTTTAAAAACCATCCAGTAAATTTTACGAGATTCATGTCAAAATATCTCTGCCCAACAAAATTTTTCATTTTTATCTTTATTATTTATTATCTTTTTAATTTTACTATTTATTAAATATTCAGGTGAGCAACGGAGCTGATTTTCCGAACCCGGCCCCGGTACCGGATTAATATATTCGGTCCGGTACTCGGGTTTTGAAATACTTAAAATCGTTTTTCGGCGGTTTCGGTACTATATTTATTCCGAATCTCTTATTTCGGTTTCGGTACCATATTTATACCGAACCGATACCATATAAAATTAATTGGTTCGATATTCGGTTCTTTCACATCCCTTATTTCAGTTTCGGGATTTTAGGTACCGGTTCGGTTCTGGTACCGAGCTCACCCCTAGTTCAAAGTATCTATTCAAAACTTAAACAAAAAAACTCAATGGTCTCCTAAACCACAAGCCAAGAAAACAATCGGTCTCTTCATTCTCCTCCAGTGGACATCAAGCCGTTCGATTCAATGGATCTCTTCCTAATTGTACCGGTTGTTCGATTCAAATAGATATGATTCAATTCATTCATTCATTATTTTTGTTGTAATTGTAACTGCCACGTGAAGATGAGCAGTAAATGACTAAACTCATGTCTTGTTTGATTTTTGATGCAATCAAATACGAACATATATGAATTATAACTGTTTCAAATGATATATGTGTAGTAACGAAGTTTATAGTGATATATGAGTAATAAAAGCAAAGTTTTTATTTTTTTTAGGAAGTGGTATGTTGGGGAATTATAATGACAAGATTAAAAAAATAATGTTTTGAATTTTTTGTGATTTAATAACAATTATTTTTTTGGACATAGACAAGAGTTAATAGATTTAAAAAGATATAGACGTAATAAAAAAGTTTACAATGATATATGCGTAATAATGAAATCTTATAAGAAGATGTATTAAATTTCACTTATTTGAAAATACCCAGATAGACTTTAAATTTAAATTCATTAAAAAATATAATTTTAAAGTTTAAGACGATTTGTATATAATAAAATTTTACCATAAATAACAATTTGATATAAAATAATTATTTTATCTTTATTAACATTCTTATTATAATTATATTTTATCATTTTACCTTTAAAATTAAAAATAAAATAATCATTTTATATAAAATTATTATGTTTTTACTTTTAACACGTATAAATCTTAATTAATTTTCCATATAACTAAAATCATTAGAAACTGTAAATAAAGAAAGTTCCAAATAAAGTGAAGAACAGATGGCAACAAAGAAATGTTACTTTCTAAATTCGGGGCCCACTAAATGTGATGACGCGTCTCTGCCTTTCACGTACTTACACGTCAACTCCCAATGTAATACTATCGATGTATCTTCTCCTTGCGTCAAAACCCACCTTTTCTCGTAAATTAAAATTTAGTGTAAATTACAATTTTCGTCCCCGTGCTTATATAAAAATTATGGTTACCGTTTTTTTCAATATAAAATTACAATTACAGTACTTGTAGTTGGCGTTTTGTTATGTTTTTTGTCCCTTTATCCAAATTTTTTGAAAAATGGCAATTTTACCCTTTCACTTTATTTCAATTTTGGTCACTCATCAAAATATTCTTTTATATTTCATTTCCTTAACGATTTATTATTCTTTTTATTATTTATTTAATATATTTTATTTATTATTACTATTAAAATTTAAATGAAGCAATAAATTATTTAACATGTTTTATTTTCATTATTTATTTGACATTAGTATTACTAGTATTATTATTTTATTATAGTTTAAGTATTTACAGGAATAAGTAGTAGTAATTGAAAATAAATTGTATATGACTAAATTTAATGTATTGTATTGTTATTAATATTGTTAATAATTTTCTTACATATAAAATTTAAACATATATTGAACTATTTATATATTTAGTTTTTTAAAGGTAAAGTTTTTAACTATTTATCATATAACTTATTTATTTTTTGTCTCTACTTTATATAAATACCTATAAATTTGGTCATAGTTTTGTCCAAATTTATACATATATGTATTAATTTATACATTTAATTTTAATTTTAATTTTTTCTATTTTTATAAACACTATATGTTCAATGTAATTTAACTTAACAAAATATATTATTTAACGTGTAATCCATTCTAATTTATTATTTCATAAAGTTAATATTCATATAAATTACAAATGTTCAATGTATTAATCCATTATGCATAACAAAACTACATACAAATTTATAACAAAAATTAATAATTTAATTTAATTTATACATATACTATGTCAAATTATTATATTTTGTTAAGTTTAACTACCTTTAGACATATGCAGTCTATATACATATAAAAATTTTAGTTTCAAAAAAATTATATATTTCATTAAAACGTTATATATATTATATATGTATATATATACATATACATACATGTATGTATGTATTCTAAAATAAATCAAAATTTATTCACTTAACAAAATAAATAAATTGAAGATAAGTAAGTATTTCTATGAGTAATATATAATATTAAAATAGATAAATAAATTATATATATTAATAATTGTGTGTTTTAAAAAAGAAAAGTAATAAAAATATTTAAAAATAAAATGTATATATAATTGAATAAATATTTGAACTTAATTGTAATATTAATAATAATACAATTTATTAATACACAAGTCCATTTATGTAAAAATTATTTTAATTAATTTCTTGTAATAATTAATAAATAAAGATAAATAAAATAAATAAATAAATAATAATAGTAAAAGAAAACATATTAAAAAATAATACTTTAATTAAATTGTAACAATATGAAAAAAAAAACCAAGTATCAAATAAATAATAATAAGATAAAAGTAATTAAAGTAATATTAAAAAGAAAGTAAATGGTTAGGGACCTGGGAGGGCTCAACTGCCTAAGAGCCCAAAAAAAAATTTTCTTTTGATATCAGCCTAATACTAGTAATTTACTTGTTTTGCTAGTTGTTTGATTGTGATATTTACGTACATATTACATGGTTGTTTCCTTTAATCTTTAAATATTATATATACATACATGTTTAGAACGTCGTTTATAAGTTTTTGCCCCGGGCCCCAAAAACGATAGAAACGGCCCTGATAACCAAATTATATCAAGTTATTTCATTTTAATTTTTATATATTAATAGCTAAAGTATGTTAAAGGTATAAAAAGATCAATTTATAAAATGCATTAAAAAGTAAAATTTGTTTTGAAAAAAGTGAATAGAGATACTACATTTATGGAAAAGAAAAATTTAATGAAGAAGAGCGAATTGTGATAATTCATATATTGAGGAAAATAGGAAATGTTCATTGCTCTTTAAAAAAAAAAGGGCAAAAAAATATGCAAAATAGGTGAAGTATGTTTTATATTATCAAACTCTATTGAGTAGGGTTTTTGAAGCATAACATTGGAGAAGGTCTTAGGGTGTAAATGGGTGAAATTGACTTGAATAGATTGTCGAGTCGAGCTTAAACTCAAGCTCAAGCTGGAGTATTTTGTCGAGTCAAGTTTGAGTATTAAATCACTTTACCCGTGTCTAGCATAATCAAGCTTTCATTATTTATGATTTTTTTTTATTTTATATATAAATAATTAAGTCGGCTAATTAATCGAGTGGAATAGTCCTTAAGCCACTGATTATATGATTTTAATTATTTTTTAAATAAATTGTCAAGTTTAGTTGAACTCGAGTGTAATACCTTTATCAAGATCAACTATGAAAACTTAGGGCACTCAATCTCAAATCGAGTTTCAAGTTTCGAGCTTGACACTATTTAGCTCGATTTCAACCCTTAATTAGATATTGTCTATCTCGAAATACCTAACATATAATTATTTTAGAACATCCCTATATTGCGTAAATTAATTTACGTGTATAGAAAACCTACTTACCTACATTAATGATCAGATAATTGTCTTCCTTTTCCAATCAAGAGTCATTTCCGTCTGCTTGTCCTTTTTTATGTTATATACATCTTCTTTGGAAACGACATTATAATGTCGTTTTTATGTAGTTTTTAATAATCGAATAATATTATAACTTTCATTGTAATGTATACGTACATTATCCATCGTGTGTATTATTGTGTTAACTTTTGCATCAACATTGGTGTGAGTTTATAGAATATTAAAATTATATCTTTTAAAAACTACAGCTCTCAACGACCCTTAAGTCAATTAACTCTTCGAGATGGTTCTTGAGGGAAGAAATTCTAAATCGTTGAAAAATTTTCATGAGGTGGTTATAAGTGGTCTTGTGTGGTTTGTTTGGAAAGCAAGAAATAATGCAGTGTTTAATCGTATGAGTACGAATGCATCGATGTTAAAAGATGATATTCAAGCAAATCTCTTCACATGGGGTAAAATATAGAGGTGGTTGTAAGTTTCTTTTGTGGTCCCTTTGGTATACATCTCCGTCTTCTTGCTTCTAATTATGTATTGTAATCCCTTCTAGCATCTTGCTAGAGTTTATTTTTAATAATATTTCATGGGTTCTCTAGTCTTGGGTGATAGCAATGTCGTAGCTCTTGGCTAGTTTACCTTTTGTTGTAAAAAAAGCATAATCTTTACAAAAAAAAAAAAAAAATACATGATTTTACCTAACAACCTAAACTAATTATAATTACAATTCGATTTATTTATATATTTATACGAGTTTTATGTCATTTTATATATTCCAAGCTACTTTACTAAAACACATCTATTAACAAAAACTTCAATTCGAGTTAGTTTTTTACTAAACAGTTTTCGGGGTTGTTTGTTTACTTTTTAATGGTATCATTAAGAAGTCATTCAAAGTAAAATGACCTATTAATGATTCTAATAAGATGTAAACAAAATCTCCAACTATTACAAAAACCATTATTCATATTCAAACCAAACATTATGAAATCTCTTGAAACCCGAATTAATGGGTGTGCGTATGACACAACGAGTATTAAAAATCGAAAAACTGAAAAACCAAAAGCAATGAAGAACAACGAATCAGAAAAACAATATGTATACCGAAGTTGTCAACTGACCCATGAAGCAGATCTTTTCA
Organism: Centrapalus pauciflorus; assembly: GCA_020465985.1. Lineage (NCBI taxonomy): Eukaryota > Viridiplantae > Streptophyta > Magnoliopsida > Asterales > Asteraceae > Centrapalus > Centrapalus pauciflorus. The sequence goes on along the minus strand of JAANYP010003256.1, from coordinate 514,429 downwards.
TTTGAGGTTTCATCTGTTTGTCTTCCTCAAGTGAGATCATACCCAAATGAGATGGATCTCAAGCATCATTTTAGCCACCAAGTAACATGCTATGGACCATGTTTGGTTCTTACGAGCTTGTTTCCCGATAAGCCGTCCAATCTTTCCATCGTAATATTCTGGCCACTGGTCACTCAGAAATCGGCTTTCGGCTAACTCAATGGCTCGTTTTGCAATTTGGGGTCGTCCTGCCTTGATACACGCAGCCTTGAGAAGCCATAAGAGAACAGCGTCGACGAGAAACAAAATTTAGTCATAACATTGTTTGAAACTCGAACCAAAGTGGTGGGAAAGGCTGTTGTGTTCAGTTTGTAACATCCCATTTTGAGATAATTGCGTAGAATTATTTTAGTGGATGTTTAAATAATTATTATTGCGTGGGTCCAATAATAGCCCGAATAGTGGATTATACGTGTCGGGTTTATGAGTTACGTGTCTCCGGGTTATAATATTAGTGGATTAAGTGTATATTTGGGTTCGTGGAGTTAAATGGGTTAAAAGGATATTAATTGTGAAAAAGTGATATCGGGTTCGGATCTATTGGGTTCGGGACCGGCCAAATTAGAAATAAACATATATACGTGTCTTCTTTTCCTTCCTTCTTCATTAGAAACGTATGCGTGTGTGTGAAATCAGTATGTGTGATGTGTGTGTATGTGATAGTAGCAGGAAGCTTCTCCAAATCCAGATTTTGTTGCTGAAACCTTGTGTTCTTCCTTCTCTTTGTGTTCTTGAAGGTCAAGAGGTAAGAAATCATGGGTTGGATTGCTAAAATTCAAGACATATGTGTGGGTAATGTTAAGGGTTTGATTCCGAAATCATATGAGTTGTTATAGATAAGTTCTTGGGTAAAATTGAGGGCTGAAATCGATTTGGGGGTCTGAGTACCCCTGGAACCGCCATGGAAATCGAAGAGCAAGGTTGAGTGCAGGCGCTGGGTCGCGGCGCGACGCGCAGAGAGCCGCGGCGCGACGCGCAGAGTACGAGGGGCGCGGCACGGTGTGCAGGGGGCGCGGCGCGGTCAGCTGCTGGTCGGGTTCTGTGTGGGGTTTGAGTTGGATTCCGTCGGGGCTATTATTGAGTCGTGTTCGGGTTGGGTTTCCGGAGTTTCGTTGGTTTGCTTTTGAGTCTAAATCGGGTTTTCGTCGGGACTTCGGGTTTTGTTTGAGATTAAGGTCGGGATCCGTTTGAGATGTTGAGTTATATTGTGTTGGGTTTTCGGGATGTTGTCAAATTTGTTTTCGGGTTGGGTTTTGTCTAAGCTTCGGGATTTCGGTTGTAATTATTATTGGGTCCGGTTATGTTAAAGTGTCGTGTCCGGATATGCTTTCCGGTTATATTGAGAATCTTGTTAACGGTTGGGATCTGTGTGATTTCAGGAACGAGTCAGCGAGCCGAGCCGAGTCAGAGATTTCGAGAATAGTGGATTAATCAGGTGAGTACCCGAGTTCTTTTTAAACCGCGGGACTGTTTTCCGAGTCATAGTTGTGCAGTTAGTCTTGTATATGCGTATATTGTGTAATGTGAATGAGACAGGGACGCGAGCACATGTATGATTCCATTACGATATATGTGATATATGTGCATGAGATGAGATCCTGTCCATGGGTCCGTGATGAGTTCCATACGGACGGTGATTCGCGATGTGTGATCACGCGGGTTGACTGTCCCTAACAGTCCTTGGAGCGTGTATACACGGCAGGGCATGTAGCCGGTTCGCGCCCGTGCTACAGGGTTGTGGCTAACCACCGGTGCGCACGGTCGTTAGCTGGGGAAGGGTCCCCCTTCAGTGATTCTGTGTGCAGGGCTGTGGATCTCATGCTGTGTGTTCATACCTGCATTATGATGCTGATTGCCAGGGACAGAGATTGAGCTTGTGTTGTGTGTATATGCTACGTGTATGCATGTTATGTGTTACTGTGCAGAGTCTAACCCTCGAGTACTCACGAGCTTTCGAGCTTACGTATTCGAGTCTTCCATGTTCAGGGTATCCGTGGCAGGATTAGTAGCTGTTCTTGTTGATCCGGGATCGAGAGTTATCGGGAAAGCTTTGTGCTAGTTTTGTGTAGTGATCTGTTCAGTACTGATTATGTTAGCAGCTTTTGGGTTATGTAAATGATCGGATTGTGCGTTAATGATGTTTAATAAAAGTTTTAAATTGTCAGAGATTTCAGTTATCCTGTGACATGTGCATGATTGAGCTATTGAGATGTGCCACCTGTGTATTGTATTGACGTGGCATTTCCGGGTTAGGGAAGGGTGTTACAAGTTAAAGAAAACTAGTCACTTTTTAATTTCAGTTTTCTATTTACAGTTTTCAAGAAAATTAGAAAACTTGTTTAATTGATGCATTTTTCAGTTAAAAAAAATGGGATAGGTGTAGGAAACTAAAAGAGAGAGTATAAAAAATACATATAAGATAGGTGATATAAAAATAAAAAATACAGGGGTTTAATATGAAATAAAACCAACTTGTTTTCGTGTTTTTTGCGATTTAGGCACTTCGTGTTATTTTTTATTAAGAAAGTCTTAATTATTGTTTTCTATCCGGTTTTCGAAAAAGTTTTTTTTTTTTTTCATAATCAACCCTGTCTTTTTCCACAAAAAACCAACATGTTTTCACTATTTTTCTCCGAAAAGTTCACAAACTTAAAGACTTTTTTGAAAAAATAAAAAATTCTAAAAATCTCAAACAAATATATTACTTAAAATAACACAGAGGGACTAAACCGCAAAAATGTGACAAACGTGTTGTTTTTTTTTCATATTAAACCCAAAATAAAGTCATAAAAAGTGAATGCAGGGTATGTGATACAAAAGTAAGAAAAAAAGTATAAAAAGTGAATTTTAAAAAGTAATGCAAAATGAATAACTGTCGTGAAATAAACAAGTTTTCGTTTTTTAAAAAGGTATGAATGAAAATTTTTAAGAAATTTTCATTAACTGAACACAACATCGAATACAAATACGAGAGTTTTCACCTGGCCAAGATCCACCTTATGATAACTCCAGCTCGTATGTTTCGGATCACATCCTGGGACGATTCTCCATTCGTGACTTTCCATCGCGACCGTATGAGAGTACTCTTCTGTTTTGTAGCGGTATATGTCATTCAATTGCTTAATATCGAGCCAAAAGTAACTTCTCATGTGAAAGCTTAGTGCGTGAAGGCGTTTGACTATTCGATCAATACAGTCGTTACCCCCGGAATCGCGCTTAAGGAGAAGCAAAGCACATCTTAGAGCCATGAAGAACAACTTGTATCTCAATTGGGTACCCATAAACACCCTAAACGAACGGACATGATAAAAGCATCTGCAATCCGATCCTTGTTTAAATCCTAGGGCTGATGTGGCAATGAGATGCCAACATGGCAGTTTTTATAAAGGACCATTAATTGCATGAGAGGTTTTTAGGAGGATAGGCAAGGTCATTCCATTAATTTTTGGGTCCCGGACGAAAATGTATTAAAGGGCCCTACACATGCATACATAAACATACACACACACGCGCACACACACATACACACACATTTGTGTGTACGAACATATTTTATTGTTTTTTTCCATCCAAAAAAATCAACTGCAATTTATTTACGTTGAGAACTTGTGAATTAGGGGCCCTGGGCGGTTGCCCCTTTTGGACGCCCTCAGGGCCGGCCCTGAGGATAGGTTTTCTTCATAGAAAACCCAAGGAGAGGGGTGTATAGAAGGACCACATTTTTCAATTATAAATTGTAATATGTCACATTGACCTCAAAACTTTTTGTGATCGCAGATGCTCAAAAGCAGACAACTTTAAATTATATGCATAAAAGGACAAGAAATAACCATTCTACGATTAATCATACAAAAACCGTCGGCACATAGCAACGTCGGGAATGTATCAGATCCTTCAAAAAGGCATAGAGTCATGATGAGGCGAATACCCTTTTGGATTTCAGGCTTTTCTGCTAGAGTGGTGTCCCCGGTAGACTTTGTATAGGCACATAGTAATATAATCCACCAGAAACCCGAATCAACAGGAGCCACTCGACCTATTGCGCTTTCGCCATAATATGCCAATATGGTCTCTAAGTTCCTAATGGGGTCGTAGAGCACTTTAAAACTGACAGGCATCACCCCTTCTCCTAACTTGAAATTGTCTACCTTCTTTTCGCGTGATTGGAGAAATACCGTTTTCAAAAGAAAATTTTTTACTATTCCGGGCTCTCCATTCATCAAGAAGGCCAACGCCCTAGACACAAAGTCTCTTACAAAAACCTGTAATGGGAGAAAAGGCGAATGGATACAAACTTAAGACGAGAAGATGTAATTCCTGAATCAAAGTAAACCTACGCTACATAATCGACTAATAAAGCCTATAAATTTACCTCAAAAACACTCTAAACGACAATCAACATTGTAATCTATATTCTATATGTCTCGTGACAAATACAATAATTCTGTTTTCGCAAGATTCAAAGATAAATACTAAACGAATCATGATACAGGGGACAACTTAAGGACTTGGCAAATGAAAAGAAATGAGAATTAACCTGATCATAGTTAAGTTCCTCAGTAGAATTGTCAAGTGCAGCAATAGTCCCAACAGGTTGACCACAGAAATTGACCATTGATCTTCTCAACGCCTCCCAAGCCTCTCCGACGATGGGGTGAGGTTCAAAGCAAGCACTTCGAGGAGTTCCTGTCCATCTACCCGGGGAATAGACACCATCAAGCTTATCGAAACCACGTGATGAATGATCACTCGTTCGGTAAAAGTTGTTGCGTGGTGGTGACAAGTTAATCGACATTTCACTAAATGATCTCTCATCAAACGGTCGTTTCCTCTCCACTTTAAGGGGACGTGGATTTTCTGGTAACCTCGTCAAATCAGAGTCGTCGATTTCGAACAAAGAAGGTGCGCTTGTGCTTCCTTCTTCCTCCTTTGGTTTCACATTACCATTTACCGGAGAGGGAGCCATTGTTCGATAAAAGTAATAGAAAAACCTCCAAATTCAGATATTAAACTCCTACAGTATACAACATTAAACACATTAATAAACAAAGACAATGCCATAATAATATCATAAGCATTATCATCATCATCAATCTTTCAAAATAAAAACACAAATTAGTTCCCCGATTATGCTTTTGTGACCAAACGGGTGATTGGACGTGCGTTTGCAAAATCTATAAAAGATAATCTGTTGATGAAGTCAAGGATGGTTAGACAGACCGTTAGATGGTTCTATATTTATCGCGATAATCAGTTTCTAACATTTACTTCTTGCTTGCTTGTTGAAATTCGACTGTTTTGACCTAAAATAATCATAATCAAGATTGTGACTAACAAATCAAACCTGATTATTGTGACTTGGTATCACAATAATCACACATTCAGACACCTTTAGCAAACACGATCGCAACGTACGCCAACTTTAAAGTACTCAAACTAAAACTCAACCTTTTTGCACTCAATGTGTCCGACTTCAAAAGAATCTAGCATTTCGTGCCTCAAACGATGACCCTCTGATCATAAACAAGTAATCAAGAGTCCCACTTATCTCCATTTCATCAGATGTAGATAAAAATCATTTTTTTCCCAAAAGGTCAATGATCTTTTTTCCTAAAGCAAACGCATTTCATACTTTGAAATCACAATCCAAGAAAGTCAAAAAAAGATGATCTTTAAATTCAGGTTTGGACATCTGGTCAAACATCACCTATCCAATATAGAATCACTATAATGTGCATATGAAGCAACAAATTTCAATCCAATCAAATTCACCCACTAAAGCAATCTACTTCACAAACATTATGATCATATCTTCATTACAAATTCATCAACATTTTCACATTTTCCCCATGAATCAAACTGCAAGAACATATACCCAAATCCAATTCAAGAAACTAAACATTCTAATAACCCTTAATGTTCTTTTACAAGTTAATAATCAAAACCCACAAGTAATATCATAAATAAACTACTATAGATGATGTCAAAACCCTAAAAATTGAATCTTGAGCAAAGAAACAAAAAGATTGAGCAAAATCCATAACCAAAATCATTGGAATGGAAAGTAGAAAATGATGAATCAAACCTTGGAAGTTTGGTAGATGAAGAAGAAATCGGTGAAACCTAGAAAAAGGTCATTGAGGGGCAGCAACAAACACACCAAAGAAGGATTAAAAGAGTATATAATTTATTCAAAATTAAAGAAGGTGACCCTCTACTGAACAGACCTAGATATATAGGTCAATAAACGGAAGAGGTTCAAGAATAACCCCAATCTTTAGTGAGTGTCCAAATTCAACCCTCGTATATATTTTATGTGCGTAAACAACTAACACTCTTTTCTTGAAACAATTTCAATTGTATAAAAAAGAGTAGAAGAAATAAAGTGGTTAGAAAATAGAAAATAAATGGTTTTTTCTTTCCAAAACTTTTGGGAAAAAAGATAAAGGAAAGAAAATAAATACTTCTTTTTTGCATTCAGTATCTCTAATTTTTTGTTAAAGAACATAAAAATGTTGATTCATTCTTCTTCAATCCGTTCACTTTCTTTTTGGTTTTAAAACCCAAACATAAATCTTATTTTTCGTTCTTTCTCTATCTTTCTTTTATTTTCTCTTCCTTTCTATCGCCTTTCTATCTCTTCTTTTTCATTTAATTTCGTTTGTTAATCAAAATCACTTTTTCTACTTCAAGTTATTCTTATATCCCAAAACAGTAAATTTTACGTTTTTTTTTCGTTACTACATCTTTCAAAACAGTAAAACACGGTCTAACAAAATTTAAATTTGAATACATGTTTAGTCTTGCTTTTAATTTGTTTTAAGCTTTTATATTTAAAAAAAAAACTTTGATTTAAAGTTACAATATCTAAGTAAACTTTTGCACATGGGTAATTGGGTATAACATTTTAGGTGATCTAATCTAGAATGGAATTTGTTTTAAGAATTCTCAAGTCTTTTTAACAACCTCCAACTTTTAGTGTTGTCTTGCCGCTATATACCTCTCCCGTGATGGACTTGGGGCAGTCTGGCATGAGCCTGTTAGGGTTACCGGCATATCAACATTTTGACTCTACCTGACTTTTTGTAACCAATTTAAATATCCAATAAAGTTTGTTACTGTTTTTTACATATGTTTTGCTTGAAAACATAATCATGAAGCAACAGTTTGTTTTACTAATTTCCTTGTTAACCTTGAACTCAAATAATTTTTATCAAACTTAACTATATTCGATATTAAAAACCATTAAATCAAAGAAAACTTATGACAAACTAATAGTTTAGAATGGTTTTGATAAATCTATCTATACTATTAAAAGAGTAACTATACTCATTTCTGGTGAAGCCACGTGTCGATTCATGGTATAGATTTTAAAAAGAATAAAGAAATTTAAATCAAAGCTATCCAAATCTATTACAATTCACTTTTAAATTCAAATCAAATAAAATCTAATACTCTACTAACTTATTAATTAAATCTATCCAAATCTAATATAATCCACTTTTAAATTTAAATCAAATTAAATCAAACAAAATCTAGAAATCTACTAACTTATTAATTATATGATAATATAATAAAAGTTTAAAAAATATATATAAGAAAATAATTACTCTTCATATATATTTAGGAATATAAAGAATTAATAGGTCATAATAAATAATAATATCACCTTATATACTTTTGTTTAAAAAATAATATTTATATCTTTATCTTTTTATTTATTATATTTTATAAATATTAAAAATATCCGCGTAATACGCGGGTAATAAACTAGTGTTAATTAAATTGGAACAAAAGAATATATCTGGATCTTTTATCAATGTTATATAATAAGTTTTAAAGATGTTTTAATATTAATTTTAAGGTTTATTATAAAAAACCAACATTTTTTCACGTTTTCGTTCATCTATGTTATTTTTTTCCATAAAAGTCCTCAAGTTAATTTATTATTTTTGGTTTAGTGAAATTTAGACATTAGAACCCAGTTATAATTAGTAAACCGGATTTTTAAAAACTGAAAAACCGGTCTCAAATGTCTAAATTTCACTAAACCAAAACCAAAAACTTAACTTGCAGACTTTTATGGAAAAAATAACATGAAGTGACGAAAATGCAAAAAACCATGAAAATATGTTGGGGTTTTTTATAATAAACCTATATGATTATAAGAGAATATAAACAAACATAATTAAACAATCAGTAATAACAAAAAGAAAAGTTGAAAGAGAATATATATCTAAATATAGTTAATTCACTAAAATATTTTTAATTTTTTTGTTAAAATCTGTTATTTTTTATATAAAACTGTTATATAAAGTAAAAAGGCCAAGAATGTTTCATTTCAGAAACCTTCAATTTCAATATTTCATCATTAACACGTTACAAGTAAGCACCAATAGTTTTTTAGGGGAAAAAAAAAACTTATAGATATTATTTAAGATAAATATCCATTAACGAGTTATTGAATATTTGCGCGTTGCTGCGAGGTCTAAAATATTAATTACAAAAATAAATATAAAAAACATGTGAATAAATATTTTTCAAACAGTTCAAATAACAAAACTCAACTGAACCAGGATCGAAGCATAAGTAAAATTGGAAAGATGATATATATCCAAAAAGCAAACCAAATGATAATGTTAGTTGGTTTCTTATAATTGGTTTTTCTATATTTTGCAATGCTAAAAACCAAATCTTATTAAATTGGATCGGAACTGGAATTGAATAATTAAATATTTATAATCATAATTTGAAAACCTGACATCGATTATGTTTAATCGTCAATTTAATTTGTTGGTTTTATGACCAAATCAAGCAAATTATAATGGTAATGTCTCGAATACGTCGATTAGAGTTTGTCAACGTTATAATAGTAATGTTCAATGTTAAACATGATAATATTAATATAAAATCTAAATACTAATTAGTTACATTTTAATTACAAAGCAATTTCATTGAAATCTCGTATTGTGAATTTGAATAATAAAGTTTTTTTCATACAATTAAACATAACCTAATACATTCAAAAGATACTCCAAATATATGTATATTTAAAATCATAAATTTAATTTGTAAAAAATATTGTAATAATAAATATTAAATGATGACTAAACAAATATTTATTAAAATAAATGGTTAAATAATAGATAACACTAAGTTAATGGTGTGTTATGAAAATTTCATAATAAAAAGAAATCAACCAATCACAAGACGCCGCTTTGCAAGCTTCCATTGACCAATTTAATTTGGAAATTGTATGTATATATAAGGGAAAATTACCAAGAAAGATAATATAAAATTCATAATTTGACAATAAATGTATTGTAAAAATTTTTTTGCCAAGAAAGGTAATATAAAATTCTATTTTGGCCGAGAAAAAACATGAAATTCAAATTTTAGGCCAAGAAAGATAATCAAATATTATTCACGTACCAAAAAAGGGAGCATAAAATTAAAATTTTACATTCTTAATTTGTCATCAATACCCTTTTTTGTCAAATTTAAATTTTATGTTATCTTTCTTGGTCTAAAAAATTTTACATTACCCTTATTGGCAATTTTTGAATTTTATGTTACCTTTCTTGGTAATTTGCCCTATATATAATTCATCCAAAAACGTCATTCAAGGGAATGAAATTGTTAACAACAAGGCTGCACCTTTGTTATTCATTAAAACAACATGCTATATGACATAATGCATCACGTTTGTTTTGAAGGTCAAGTCAAATGAAGTTCAAACTGTTTTAGGGTAGGTTTTATTAACAACGGACAATACCCACACGTTTGGTTTATGGATTTCCTGAGATTTACTGGGATTTGCATTTTAAATCATGTGTTAGGTTCGCAGATTTCAGTAAAGATTTCAAATCTCAGGATTTTAAATCCTTTTCCTACTTTGTTAATTAAAAACTCAACCTCCCCTAAGATTTTAAATCTCAGTTACATTGCAATTTTCAGATTAACACATTTTTACTAAAAGATAATGCAGATTTTTTTGACAATATCCTGACAAATGTAAATACTAGATAATGTAAATCCTTTGACAAAATGCAAATCCCAGGAAAAAAATCTGCGAACCAAACGCCCCTTAGTCTCTTAGAGATCCATTCTAACATACATACATACATACATATATATATACATATATATATATATATATATATATATATATATATATATATATATATATATATATCTTTTTGGGTCCATTAACGATTAAAATAGTTTGTTAACTTGTAAAATTTCTAATTTCCTTATTATTTTTCTTTTTGTTATTTGTTCTTTTTACTGTAATTTTGTCTTATTTTGAATACATATATTTACAGGGATTTTTTTGGCTGGCGTTTAATTCATGAATTTAAATATGAAGCAATTGGAATTTGAATTTTAGTTATAATATGTTTGTTTGTGAGGTTTAAATAAAAGTTTTTAGTATTGGTTAAAGATGTAAGTTAGAATCTAATTCATGTATGGATTAGATTGTAATTCATGCATGAGTTGATAAAATATCAAACTCCTATAAAAAAAAAAATTTGATTGCAAAAAACTAAAATTTAACTTTCATTTTTTATTATCAAAAGTTCAAAACAAGTTAAATATAAATTCTAATTCTGGAATTTTAAATAACAAAGAATGAATAGATTTATGAAATTCTGGAATTTAGGACTCATTTGATGATCGAGTATTTAAATTCATTACGTTCTGTACAAGAGAAAGAATACTTGATAAATATTTAGGATGAATACATGATAAAGCAATGACATAAAGTTCAATGTTACATCAGCAATTACCAAATAAAAAGCATAAACAAGATCAATCTATACTAAATAAAAGCCAAAAACAAATATCAGGGTGATTAAAACTTAATTTATAACAGGAAAGGAAATGGACTGCCTGCTGGACTGATTAAAACATCCGAGATTCACCCAAAAGGTGAGTCTTGATTCTTTCATTTTTATTTATGCAAACACACTGCACACTAATTGCACATTTGTTTCTTTTTTTCTTTTAAATCCAGCAATGACAGCAGCAAAATAAAGTAGCTTAGTAGTGTTTGATGCTCTTAAATTCATGACTAAACATACATAACAGTGCACACACATATACTCAGCTCATGTTCCTTATTACAAAAGCAAGTGTCTTGCCATTTATGTTTCAACTTAATCATGAAGAAGACATCATTTATGAAGAATTGAAAAAATGACCTGATGTTCCAATTCGATCTTGAATAGAAGAAATCGTCTGCTACTTCAACTTGATTATAATGAATCAGGTCTGGTTCGATTTCTTGATGAGCAGAGAGTCGAAAAACGTCTGGTTCAATCTAATGGCATGGGTTCGATTCCCATTGTGTGCATTTTTTATTTTTTTTATATCTCATCACTATCACTTGGATTTTCATCTACAGATATCGTCTATTTGCTTTATATTCAATCCATCAAATTCAATATTCACACTTTTGTTTTACAATGAGTTTGATTTTTTTTTATTTTTGTTTATCACGTGGTTTATGTTATTCATTATACGATTATTAAAAATACTAAATTTCTTGAGGTATTATTTATTTTTGACACATATGTTACTATTTATATTATGAATCATTTAAAATTTAAACTTCTTTTTTTTCAATTTACTAATAAAAATATAATTTAATATTGTATGCAAATTTTACCCAATTTATAATCATAAGATGTTAATATTAATTTTTTTTTTGTGGTTTTTTGGATTGAGAAAAAATTCAGAGAAGCACCGTGAAACCATTACACATTGTGAAGTTTTTAAAGAAATGACATTGACAATAGTGCAATAAAATCAATATTATCTAATTGTAACTTTTTTTTATACAAATATTGCTTATATATATAGAGAGTCATTTTTAGGTATATGCTCCGGGCCTAAAAAATTATAGGACCGGCACTGTATAAATCTTCCTAAATTAAAAAACTCTGTTGATGATGTTTTAGTTGAAGGATATATATGGACATAAAGGAACTATGAGGGTTGAATTTTGAACACTCACCGAAGATTAGGGTTATTCTTAAACCTCTCCCGTTCTATGTATGTTTTAGTTGAAGGATATATATGGACATAGTTGGAAGATTAGGTCTGCTCAGTGGTCACCTTCTTTATTTTTGAATAAATTATACACCTTTGATCCCTCTTTGGTGCGCTTGTTGCTGCCCCTCAATGACCCTTTTTTAGGTTTCACCAATTTCTTCATCTACCAAACTTCCAAGGTATTGCTTCGTCTTTTTCTACTTTCCATTCCAACGACTTTGGATATGGGTTTTGCTGAATCTTTTGTTTCTTTGCTCAAGATTTTTTTAGGGTTTTGACATCATCTATGTTAGTTTATTTATGATATTGCTTGGGTGGGTTTTGCTTATTAACTTGTAAATGTATGGACACTAACTAAGAACATAAAGAGGGTAATTAGAATGGTTGGTTTCTTTGATTGGGCATTTGTTCTTGCTGTTTGATTCATGAGGAAAATGTGAAAATCTTGATGAATTTGTGATAAAGATAAGATCTTGATGTTTGTGAAGTAGATTGCTTTGGTGGGTGAATTTGATTTATATTGAAGGTCGTTGCTTCATTTGCACATTTTAGTGATTCTATATTGGGTTGGTGATGTTTGACCAGATAGATGTCCAGATCTGAATTTAAAAGTAATCTTTTTGACTTTATTGGATTGTGATTCACTGATTTGAAAGTATGAAATGCTTTTGCTCTAGGAAGAAAGATCATTGACCTTTTGGAAAAAGTGAGTTTTATCTACATTTGATGAATGGAGATAAATAGGATTATTGTTACTTGTTTATGATCGTTTGTGTCATGAAATGCTACCGGAATACTGCTTACTTCCATTGAAATTAGGAACTTTCGGTGCAACAGGGTTGACTTTTGTTTGGGTACTTCAAAGTTGTTGTAGGTTACGACTTGCGACTGTGTTGTGATTGTTGCGATATCAAGACATTATAATGAATTTTGATTGTTTCGCACAAACTGATTTTGACAATCTTAGGTCTAAACAATCAAATTTGACAAGCAAGCAAGAAGTAAACGTAAGAAATTTGATTATAGAGATAAATGTAGAATCTTCTGACCATTCTTAACTTCATCAACCACCCCTTTGGCCACACATCCAAAGTAAGAAGTAAACGTAAGAAAACTGATCATACAGATTTTTAAAGCGCACATCCAACCACCCCTTTGGCCACAAAAGCGTAAGCAGGGAACTAATTTGTGATTTTATGTTGAAAGATTGATAAGTATAATTATGGTATTTGTCTTTGTTTGCTAATGTGTTCAATGTTGTATATTGCAGCAGTGTAATAGCTGAATTCGGAAGTATTTTTATAACTTTTATCGAACAATGGCTCCTTCTCCGGTAGAAAGGACTTCAAATGGTAATGTGAAACGAAAGGAGGAAGAAGGAAGCACAAGCACACCTTCTTTATTTGAAATTGATGACTCTGATTTGACGAGGTTACTAGAAAAGCCACGTCCCCTTAATGTAGAGAGGAAACGGTCTTTTGATGAGAGATCATTTAGTGAAATGTCGATTAACTTGTCACCACCACGCAACAACTTTTACAGAACGAGTGATCATTCATCTCGTGGTTTTGATAATCTTGATGGTGTGTATTCCCCGGGTAGATGGACAGGAACTCCTCGAAGTGCTTACTTTGAACCTCACCCTATTGTTGGAGAGGCTTGGGAGGCGTTGAGACGATCAATGGTCAATTTCCGTGGTCAACCTGTTGGGACTATTGCTGCACTCGACAATTCCTCAGAGGAACTTAACTATGATCAGGTTAAATCCCGTTTCTCTTTTTTGGCAGAGTCCCTAAATTGTTCCCTGTATTTTGATTTGTTTGAGGTAACTTTAGCTTTAAATCTTGCGAAAACAGAAATATTGTATATATCACGAGAGTATGAGACATATAAAATATGGATTACAATGTTGATTGTCGTTTAGAGTGTTTTGAGGTATAATTAATTATAGGCTTTCTTTGACTCGGGAGATTTATTGTTCTCGTCTTAAGTTTGTATCCCTGATTCCCTTCCCCTTTCTCCAACGACAGGTTTTTGTAAGAGACTTTGTGCCTAGTGCGTTGGCCTTCTTGATGAACGGAGAGCCTGAAGTAGTAAAAAATTTTCTTTTGAAAACGGTTTTCCTCCAATCACGCGAAAAGAAGGTAGACAATTTCAAGTTAGGAGAAGGGGTGATGCCTGCAAGTTTTAAAGTGCTCCACGACCCCGTTAGGAACTTAGAGACCATATTGGCTGATTATGGTGAAAGCGCAATAGGCCGAGTGGCTCCTGTTGATTCAGGTTTCTGGTGGATTATATTACTACGTGCCTATACAAAGTCTACCGGTGACACCACTCTAGCAGAAAAGCCTGAAATCCAAAGGGGTATTCGGCTAATCATGACTCTATGCCTTTCTGAAGGGTTTGATACGTTCCCGACTTTGCTATGTGCTGACGGATGTTGTATGATCGATCGTAGAATGGTTAGTATCTTGTTCTTTTATGCATAAAAATTTACAGTTGTTGGCTTTTGAGCATCTGCAATCACAAGAACTTTTGAGGACCTTTTAATTGCCACATCATTATATGAATTATTTAAAGTTAGTTTTTAACACCAACTTCTGCAATCTTAAAAACATTTATATGTCCTTCACAAAAACTGTCTAAAAAGTAGGGGTGTCAATTTCAGCCCGTTCAAGCAAATGGGTCAAATGGGTTGACGACCAAAAGTTATAAATTTTACATTATTATAAGAAAATTTTCAAAGAACAACTTTTTTAATACACCGTTTTATAATTTTTCATTTTAAAAAAAAACTATGTTCTATATTAGTTTTTCACAATGAGTTCATTTAATTCATCAGCCCGTTTGGCCCGCTGGGTCAAAATGGTCACCCCTAATAAAAAGGATTGTTCTTTGTTTGTCCAAAAGTTGGAGTTTTTTATGTTCTTTGTTTTTGTTGTTAGGGTGTTTATGGGTACCCGATCGAGATACAAGCATTGTTCTTCATGGCCCTAAGATGTGCTTTGCTTCTCCTTAAGCGCGATTCAGAGGGTAACGACTGTATTGACCGAATAGTCAAACGTCTTCATGCACTAAGCTTTCACATGAGAAGTTACTTTTGGCTTGATATTAAGCAATTGAATGACATATACCGCTACAAGACAGAGGAGTACTCTCATACGGCCGTAAACAAGTTCAATGTCATTCCTGACTCGCTTCCCGAATGGGTTTTCGATTTCATGCCTACCAGAGGTGGTTACTTTATCGGGAATGTGAGCCCTGCGAAAATGGATTTCCGATGGTTTTGCTTAGGCAACTGTGTGACTATATTGTCTTCTTTAGCGACCCCTGAGCAAAGTTCTGCTATAATGGATCTCATTGAATCACGTTGGCAAGAACTTGTTGGAGAAATGCCGTTAAAGATTTGTTATCCGGCAATGGAAAGTCACGAATGGAGAATCGTCACTGGATGTGATCCGAAAAATACGAGCTGGAGTTATCATAACGGTGGATCTTGGCCAGGTGAAAACTCTCCTATATATATTTGACCCTTCCACACCATTTCATCGGATAAAATGGTGGTTCGAGTTTTAAACTGGACTGAACCAAACCAAGAATCAAAGCACAAACAGAGTTTCAAGAAAATATAGAACCAGTTTGGTTTCAGTGACAATTTCGACCCATTTAAGCGAATGGGTTGATGTTTAAGAAACCTAAATTCTTATATATTTGAATAAATACTTGTTTAATTCATCATTTTGAAGATTTTGTTTGTAAAAAAACTATGTTTTAACTTAGTTTTTCGCTCCTGGATCAAACTTTGAAAGCCAGATTCTTATAATGACCTTTCTTCCATTCCGTTTTATGATGTGCAGTCATCTGCTTTGCTGTGTGTTTTTCGATGTTATGACTAAAGTTCTTTTTACGTCACTGCAGTTCTCTTATGGCTTCTCACGGCTGCGTGTATCAAGGCAGGACGACCCCAGATTGCAAAACGAGCCGTTGAGTTAGCCGAAAGCCGATTACTGATTGACCAGTGGCCAGAATATTACGATGGAAAGCTTGGACGGTTTATCGGGAAACAAGCTCGTAAGAACCAAACATGGTCCATAGCAGGTTACTTGGTGGCGAAAATGATGCTTGAAGATCCATCTCATTTGGGTATGATCTCACTTGAGGAAGACAAACAGATGAAACCTCAAATGAAAAGATCTGCTTCATGGGCTTGTTGACAACTTCGGTATACATATTGTTTTTCTGTTTGGTTCATTGGCTCCGGTTTTCGGTTTTTAACACTCATTGTATCATACACACACCCATTAATTCGGGTTTTAAGAGATTTCATAATGTTTGGTATGAATATGAATAATGGTTTTTTTTTTTTTTTTGTCCAGATTTGCATTATGCAGCATTTTTATTTATGAGAATCTCGTCAAATAATTTGAATTATTTTTGAGTAATTTATTAATCTAAAAGATACAAGATAACTATAATTTAAAATCTCAAGAGGAAGTCTGGGTTTAAATAACAAAGAATAAAGAGATTTAAGAAATTCTATGATTTTAAATTCTTATTAAAATCTGCAAACTAAACACATGATTTTAAATGCAATCCCAATGAATCTGTGAACCAAACACTGTCTTAGAAGTTTTGTAAGAAGACAAAATGTTGGTACTTATTCGACCCAGATTCCATATATTAGACTTGGTTAAAAGAAGACCCGGTCTAGCCGGATGAATGTGCATTTCAGTCGACTTAAGGGAAGATCGCTAGAGGAATTATCTCAATTGCAAGTACTAATTGGGAACATGGTGTTGAACGGATGCGAAGATGATCATCGGAGATGGGTCTATACAAACATGGAACTTTCTTGGTGAAAGGTATGCACTTTTTAAGTCTTTCGACCAGGTATAATGACGATAGTAATGATGAGAGTTCCTCTTATAATCAATATTGGTATTTGGAGAGGGAGACAAAATAGACTTTCTTTGTTGGACTCATGTCCAGAAATGTTGTGGTGGAGATATGTCTTCCCATCCTTCATTGGATATGCATTAATGCAACCAAATTAAAATGAGCTAACAGAAGCATGTGGAACAACTAATTGCTTATGGAACAAGAGAAACCATCAACCAATACATATAACACCATTTCTCAGATGGACAGTGATGAAGCATTGTATGAGTGCATACAATGCACTCATAGTTACTGTCTTCACTGAAAACAAGGTATAGTTTAATGTCTTTATAAGCTTGAGAACAAATATCAAAAAAGATACTTGCTTCACCAAATTGAAGGTACAGGTAGCTCGTTAAAGACTCTAAGATCTGCTCACAATAATGTATTACAAATATGGCAGTGTGATTATACACCCTTGGCCATTACTCTTACAACTTTTATTGAGCAAACTGAAGAGAAATTGTATTCAACTCCTACTATAATCAACACGACAAATTGAAGACCGATAACCTTCAAATGTCATCGACTTCAAACCCATGCCACAAACACAAAACCAGATGCCATACAAGCAGAGTCAAATTGATCAACTCAAGATGAAGAAAAATACGCCATATAAGCAATCAGACCTCTATGGAATTTAACAATAATCATTGAAAGCAAAAAACCCTAAATCATTGAAAGCAAAAAACCATTTCGAAGAGGAAAACGAGGAAAACCGAAAAAAAAAAACCCTAAATCAAAGATTGCACCTGGTTCGATTTCGTTCGAAGAAGAGAAGCAGGTTGAGACTGGAAGACGGAGATTGCACCTGGTTCGATTTCATTCGAAGAAGAGAAGCGGGATGGTATTCATGCAGAAGAGAATCATGAATGCACCGTGGTTCGTTTTTGATCGAAGAAAAGAAGCAGGGAGGGAGAGAAAGTGAAAGTTGGATGGTCGTTTGGTCGTTGAAGAAGAGAAGTATCACATTTTTTTTAAGTTTAACAAACGACGTCGTTTTGTGTAAATCTATAGTTCTATACCCAAGCTTGGGTACATGACAGCCACACCCCCACTCTCCCCCCCCCCCTCCACACACACACACACACACACACACAGATATATATATATATATATATATTGAGATTCAATGGGGAACCTTGATGCATTGGGAACCACTGAAGACCAAAAATGCATAAAGGACACTATTATAATAGTTAATATAAATTTAATTAATTAAGAGATTTAATTTAATTAATTTTATTCTTATTAAATTAGGAAACTAAATCAATTTAATCAATCTTCCACTTATTCCTCCCATTTTCTCTCCCTCACCCACATCTCTCTCTCCCCTCTCTTTCTCTCTAGGCCGGCGGCCGGCCACCACTCCACCACCATCTCTCTCAGATGCCACCACTCCTCTCGGTCGGCCACTCCACCGCCATCTGTCTCGGCCGGCCACCATTCCTCTCGGACGCCACCAGCCACCACACGATGAACACGATGATAATGATTCCTTAATGAACGATTAACACGATGCATAGCAGCCGATTCACAATGCATTCCAATGAAGATGATAATGATTCCACGATGATGATAATGGAATGATATAATCAGTATTTTCATTCATTTTCTTAATGAAAATTTTGTAATATTAATAGTGTTTATCCGATGTTTATGGAAGACAAATCTGATGAATCGTGTTTATGAAGATGAATCGTGTTTGAAGATGAATCCGATTAAGATGCATCATGTTTGAAAATGAATACAATGAAGATGCATCATGTTTGAAAATGAATTTGATGAAGATGCATTGTGTTTGAAGATGAATACGATGAAGATGCATCACCATTTTGATGATGCATGATGGTGGGACGAAGATTAGGATGAATATGACCGAAGATGAGGATGAAGAACTGAGATGCATCATGAAATGAAAGATGAACATTAGATGCATCGACATTAAATTATCATTTTTTGAAATTGTTTTGATTTTGTAATTTTGGAAGTATATCAATTAATTTTAATAACATTTATTGTTTACCTAATTGATTGAATATTCAATTAATTTAAAATTAAAATTTATTTGACTAGATATAATTATTTTTCCTAAAATACCCCTATGCATACCAAATACATGCATCGCGTGATGCACCAATGATCATTTAATCTAAGGGTTGTGGTTGGTTCTTTTTTGGTTCTCAGTGCATATCGTTCCCCAAAGAACTTGACCCCCCACACACACTTGATATATCTAAAGTTGTAGTTTAATTATTTTATTGCTTCAAAACTTGTTTTAAATATTAATTAATAATTGATGACCGGTATACCCTTCACAAACCTTTGTCTCATGGTTTGGTCTAAACGATATGATAGATTTGCAGTAAAGTAAGATAATTAGACAAACACTCAATGATAGCACTTCACTGAACCAATTCCACTAGATGAGAGTTACCTCATTTTGCTTTTGCAACGAAAACTAGCCAACTAGGGGTATGTAGTTGTCCAAAATTGGATCGAATTGAACAGAACCAAAATATTGATAAGTTAAAAAATTTTGAACTGAGAACCGGATAAAAGTGTACTAGTTCGTTTTGATTTGGTCCTAGTTTTTCCCACTTTTACCACCATTCCAGCCCCAGTTTGGTTTACTAGTTTTGACCATTGAATGGTCAGAGCTAATGAAAACTTACTCATTTTAATTTTGTGACTACTGACTAACAATGCAAACGGAATTCTACCCTTCCCTTATAATTTGATATGCACCCTCACTGAAGTGACCTTTTCTTTTTTATATTTAAATATTTTTTTAAATTGTGATTGGTTAATAGGATTAACGTGACATGCTAGAGGTGATGGGGTTAGTAAAAGAGAGACGCTAATAGAAACCTCCATAACACATCCCTTATTTTCTACCTCTTCACTAGGGTTGTTCATAGTCGGATATCCAAAATTCGGATAGTAGAAAATACTATCCGAAAATCCAAAAATTTATAAAAAAGAACCATGAAATCATGAATATGACCTAGTAGATTTATATATATCTTCAAACTTGCTATCTGATCTGAAACTAGCTATCGACACGTCATACTGGTGCACAAGGCGTGTCTGAGAAAGAAAGAGAGACAACACCGACAACAGGCCCGCCCGCCAGGCAAGCAGCCCCCACCCACCGTGAAGCAAAGGAGATCAAGAAAGAGAGAAAGCAATCGTGATTCGTGAAGCAAACCGGTCTGACAGGTGACAACAACAACAACATACTTGCAAAATGAGATCGAGAGAGTAGATATAGTAGAAGACTGAAAGATTCAAGAGAGGAAGAACCAGAAGTGAAGCCTAGGGTTTTTTTACGTATAATTTTTAGGGCTTTTATCAGTTTATGGGCCTTTTATGATGTCACTTACATGATGGAATTCAAGAAAGCAAAGGCCCAACACTAAAACTCAGATTTTTTTTTAAAAAATTAATTTCGGATAATCCGGATATCCGAAAAATCATGAATTTGCTATCCGAAACGGATAACCCAAAAATTTTGGATAGTTACGACTTGGATTCTCGGATCGGATGCTCGGATTCAGATATTTTTGAACAACCCTACTTGTTAATCTTAGCTACCTTTTATAGCTCATAGGAATCACTTAACAACATGATTAAGCTTAGTTAAGTGCAAAATACAATATTTCTGTTTTCGCAAGATTCAAAGATAAAGTTACTTAACGAATCATGATACAGGAGACAACTTAAGGACTTTGCATACGAAAAGAAATGAGAATTAACCTAATCATAGTTAAGTTCCTCTATAGAATTGTCAAGTGCAGCAATAGTCCCAACAGGTTAATCATGGAAATTGACCATCGATCGTCTCAATGCCTCTCAAGCCTCGCCGACGATGGGGTGAGGTTCAAAGCAAGCCCTTCGAGGAGTTCCTGTCCATCTACCAGGGGAATAGACACCATCAAGATTATCGAAACCACGTGATGAATGATCACTCGTTCGGTAAAAGTTGTTGTGTGGTGGTGACAAGTTAATCGACATTTCACTAAATGATCTCTCGTCAAACGACCGTTTCCTCTCCACTTTAAGGGGATGTGGATTTTCTAGTAACCTCGTCAAATCAGAGTCGTCGATTTCGAAAAAAGAAGGTGTGCTTGTGCTTCCTTCTTCCTCCTTTGGTTTCATATTACCATTTACCGGAGAGGGAGCCATTGTTCGATAAAAGTAATAGAAAACTTCCAAATTCAGCTATTAAACTCCTACAGTATACAACATTAAAAACATTTACAAACAAAGAAAAATGCCATAATAATATCATAAGCATTATCATCATCATCAATCTTTCAAAATAAAAACACAAACTAGTTCCTCGATTATGTTTTTGTGACCAAACGGGTGAATGGATGTGCGTTTGCAAAATCTGTAAAAGATAATCTGTTGATGAAGTTAAGAATGGTTAGACACTTAGATGGTTCTATATTTATCGTGATAATCGGTTTCTTACATTTACTTCTTGCTTGCTTGTCAAAATTTGACTGTTTTGACCTAAAATAATCATAATCAAGATTGTGACTAACAAATCAAACATGTCTATTATGAATTGGTATCGCAATAATCACACATTCATACACCCTTTAAACAAACACAATCGTAACCTACACCGACTTTAAAGTCCTCAAACTAAAACTCAACCCTTTTGCACTCAATGTGTCCGACTTAAAAGAATCTAAGCAGTATTTGGTAGCATTTCGTGCCTCAAATGATGACCCTCTGATCATAAACAAGTAATCAAGAATCCCGGTTATCTCCTTTTCATCAAATGTAGACAAAAATCTATTTTTTTTCCAAAAGGTCAACGATCTTTTTTCCTAAAGCAAACGCATTTCATACTTTGAAATCACAATCCAAGAAAGTCAAAAAAGATTATCTTTAAATTCAGATCTGGACATCTGGTCAAACATCACCTATCCAATATAGAATCACTATAATGTGCATATGAAGCAACAAACTTCAATAAAATCAAATTCACCCACTAAATCAATCTACTTCACAAACATTATGATCATATTTTCATTACAAATTCATCATTAACTTCACATTTTTCCCATGAATCAAACTGCAAGAACATGTACCCAATTCCAATTCAAGAAACCAAACATTCTAATAACCTTTAATTTTCTTTTACAAGTTAATAATCAAAACCCACAGATAATATCATAAATAAACTACCATAGATAATGTCAAAACCCTAAAAATTAAATCTTGAGCAAAGAAACAAAAAGATTGAGCAAATTCCAAAACCAAAATCATTGGAATGGAAAATAGAAAATGACGAATTAAACCTTGGAAGTTTGGTAGATGAAGAAGAAATCGGTGAAACCTAGAAAAAGGTCATTGAGGGGCAGCAATAAACACACCAAAGAAGGATTAAAAGAGTATATAATTTATTCAAAATTTAGAAGGTGACCCTCTACTAAACAGACCTAGATATATAGGTCAATAAACGGAAGAGGTTCAAGAATAACCCTAATCTTTAGTGAGTGTCCAATTCAACCCTCGTATATTTTTATGTGGTAAAGAACTAACACT
This sequence comes from Centrapalus pauciflorus, assembly GCA_020465985.1. Taxonomy (NCBI): domain Eukaryota; kingdom Viridiplantae; phylum Streptophyta; class Magnoliopsida; order Asterales; family Asteraceae; genus Centrapalus; species Centrapalus pauciflorus. The sequence goes on along the minus strand of JAANYP010003256.1, from coordinate 491,830 downwards.
TTTTTCTTGAAACAATTTCAATAGGATAAAAAAAGAGTAGAAGAAATAAAGTGATTAGAAAATAGAAAATTAATGTTTTTTCTTTCCAAAAATTCTGGCAAGAAAGAGAAGGAAAGAAAATAAATACTTCTTTTTTGCATATCTCTGCTTACTCTGTTAAAGAACATAAAAACGTTGATTCATTCTTCTTCAATTCTTTTATTTTCTTTCTGGTTTATAAACCCGAACATAAATCTTATTTTTCGTTCTTTCTCTATCTTTCTTTTCTCTTCCTTTCCATCATCTTTTTATCTCTTCTTTTTCATCTAAACTTTCGTTTGTTAATCAAAATCACTTTTTCTGCTTCGAGTTATTCTTTTATCTCAAAACAGGTCTTTATATGGTCTTGAATTTCACGTTTTTTCTTTACTACATTTTTCAACACAATAAAACACATTCTAACTAAATTTAAATTTAAATACATGTTAAGTAAACTTTTGCAAATTAAGGTTACAATATCTAAGTAAACTTTTGCAAATGGGTAATTGGGTATGACATTTTAGGTGATCTAATCCAGAATGGAAATTATTTTTAATAATTCTCAAGTATTTTTAACAACGTTCAACTTCTAGTGTTGCCTCATCGCTAGGTCAGCTCGTTACCTCTCACGTGATTTAAACAAATCTACAAGAATATATAACATGCAACAAAATCCATAACCAGAATCAGTGATTCGGTTTTCTTAAAAACCGAACTCTAAACTCATAAAAATCGTTAATTTGAGTAAATATTACCTCAAATTGTTGTTTGCAGTAGTTATAGTTCTTCCTTAGCAGCTTTAATCAAAACTTTCAACCTTTAATTTCAAGATTTTAGTGTTCTTGTTTTGTTGAATGGTGAAAGAACCGTGAGTTCTAGAGAGAGAAGGAGAGAGACGGGTGATGAGAGAGAGTGTGAGTGAGATGAAAAGTGAATGGTTATTTGCACATTTCACCATTTTTATTGAAATTTTATCATATTTGCACATCACACCCTTCAACTTTGTATTTTATCATTGTTAATCTTTTTAAACATCTATGTCAGTTTCTCATTGTTATGCTTGCTCAAAAGACAACGACGATGATTTCTCACTATTATCACTATTTTAAAATATCGATGTATATCCTACCGATGACGGTTTCTCATTGTTATGCTCGCTTAGAAAACGACAATGATGATTTCTCATCATCATTATCATTTTTAAATATATGAAATGTAATTTATTCAAACCACAACAATCCATCAAAACACTTTTATTGTCTTAACTATTCATATTTTTATAAAATTGAAATTCGGGATGTACAGCATGGACTCCGCCACGCTTATACTTCGTCCGCGAAGTCATGCTGCGCTAAACAAACTTGGGTACTTGGTCTTCATGTCCTTTTCAGACTACCAAGTGTTGTTAGCTCCCTTGTGATGCTTTCACTTTACCAGCACCATCCTGATTTCTTTGTTTCGTAGTTTCTTTATCTTTGTCTCCAATATGCACTTCGGCTCATCAACAAACCTTAGCCGTTCGTCAACTTGTATCTTTGAGTGATCAGTCCATGGTTCCCTCTCGGCCACCAGACTTTTTCTTAATAGCCTACGTGAAAGACTGGGTGAACTCCTGATAATTCCTCTAGTAAGTCCATATGATATGACTGGTTCCCAACTTTCTCGAGTATAGGAAAGGGTCCTACAAATCGAGGAGATAGCTTTCCTCTCTTCACAAATCTGGTGACTCCTTTCATCGGGGACACCTTCAAATAAACTCAATCGTCTTTTTGAAACTCGATTGCTTTATGACGACAATCATGATAGTTCTTTTGTCGATCTTGCGCCGTTTTCATGTATTGCCGAATAAGCTGAAGCTTTTCATTAGTCTCTTGTAGAAAAGCTGGCCCGACTATAAGAGTTTCCCCTGTTTCCGTCCAGCAAGTTGGAGTTCTACACTTCCTTCCATACAAGAATTCAAGCGGTGCCATCTTGATTATAGAGTGGTAACTGTTGTTGTAGGAAAACTCAGCTAATGGAAGGTGATCGTTCCAGTTACCTCCCAAATCCATGATACAAGCTCTTAACATGTCTTCCAAAGTTAAAATCGTCCTTTCACTTTGTCAGTCAGATTGAGGTTTAGCGATACAAGTACCAAGACCATTTTGTAGAGCAGCCCAGAAATTTGAAGTGAATCAACTGTATGGATCAGAACCAATAGCTTGGGCACACCATGTATTGTGATGATTTCGTTCATGTAAATTTGGGTCAACCGATCCAATGAGTAGGATTCTCGGATAGGTATGAAGTGTGCAGATTTGGTTAGGCGCTCAACAATGACCCAAATGGAATCATGTTGACGACGAGTTTTGGACAGCTTGGTTATGAAGTCCATAGTATTATGGTCCCACTTTCATTCTGGAATAGGAAGAGGTTGCATACTACCATAGGGTTGTTGGTGTTCAGCTTTGACTAATCTGCATGTTATGCATTTCTCCACATATTGTCCAACATCTCTTTTTAACCCCGACCACCAGAAATTAGCCTTCAAGTCGTTGAACATCTTTGTGCTTCCAGGGTGAATCGAAAACTTTGATTGATGGGCTTCTTCTAGGATTTCTTTACGCACGCCGCCGTACTTAGGAACCCATATCCTTCCATATACACCCTTTAGCCCAGTTCCATCATCTTGCATTAACGGTAGCTGAATCCTGACGTTTTCCTCTTTAACATTCTCCTCATTTAGAGCCTGTAGTTGAGCAGCCCTTACATCATCAATGATAGTTGAAGTCAACATTGTAGAAGTTAAGGCGTAGTAGTATGCTTTGCAGTAAGCTTTCCTACTCAAGGCATCTGCAACCACATTGGCCTTTCCCGGATGGTATAAAATTTCGCAGTCATAGTCCTTAATCAGCTCCATGGACCTTCGTTGCCTCATATTCAAGTCCTTCTGACTGAATATATACTTCAACCTCTTGTGGTCAGTGTAGAGCTGACATTTGGTCCCATACAAGTAATGTCTCCAGAGTTTGAGAGCAAACGTCACAACAGTTAACTCCAAGTCGTGAGTGGAGTAGTCATTCTCATGAGGTTTGAGTTGTCTCGAGGCATATGCTATGACATTACCCTGATACATCAATACTGCTCCTAATATCATGCCTGATGCATCAGTGTAGACTATAAAGTTCTTGTTTCCCTCAGGCAGGGCCAAAACCGGCGATTCACTTAATAACCTCTTCAACTTTTCAAAAGTCGTTTGTTGCTCCACTTCCCAAATAAAAGTTGCATTCTTACGAGTGAGCTTGGCAAGCGGAACCGCGATTTTGGAGAAGTCTTTGATAAATCGGCGATAGTAACCAGCCAATCCCAAGAAACTACGGATACCTGTCTCAACCAGAATTCACATTTTGAGAATTTGGTATAAAGTCGCTCTTTTCGTAGCAACTCTAGTAAATCTCTTAAATGTGTTGCATGATCTTCCTTATTCTTAAAGTAGATAAGAATGTCATCGATGAAAACAATGACAGATTTGTCGAGTATTGGTCGGCATACTCTATTCATGAGATCCATGAAAGCAGCCGACGCGTGTGTAAGACCGAACGACATCACCAGAAACTTGTAGTGTCCGTAACGAGTTATGAAATCCGTTTTAGGAATATCGTTGTTGTGAACTTTGAGGTGATGATATCCCGACCGACGATCAATCTTCGAGAAATAACTATCGCCTTGCAACTGGTTGAAGAGATCATCATCCGGGGCAGTGGATACTTATTCTTAATAGTTACTTTGTTGAGCTCGCGGTAGTCAATGCACATTCGCAGTGTGCCGTCCTTCTTTTTGACAAATAATACAGGAGCGCCACAAGTAGAAGAATTTGGGCGAATAAAACCTTTATCAAGTAGCTCCTGTAACTGTTTCATCATTTCCTGCATTTCTGTAGGGGCTAAATGATATGGAGCTTTTGCTATTGGAGCAGCTCCAGGAATAAGATTGATACGGAATTCCACCTTGTAATCTGGTGGTAATCCCTAGATATCTTCTGGAAAATCTGAAACGATTGGAATGGTAGAAAGAAGTTTGTTTTCAGCCTTTGCATCCACAGCGTAGGCCAAATAAGCAGAACAACCCTTAGCAATGTGCTTTCGGGCTTTAGCGATAGAGATAAGGCATAAGTCGCCTTTTTTATCTTTCACCGTATATGCATATGTCGCGACCCCCGGGAGTAGTAAATTCCTAATCATCCTTTTCTTGCAAACTATCTGAGTCTCGTTATGGACAAGCCAGTCCATACCCATGATAACATTAAACTCCCCGAATTCCATAGGAATTAAGTCTAAGTTGAATACTACACCTTCTATGAGTAAAGTGCAATTCCTATATACTTTATCGGCCTTAACTAACATGTTGCTGGCAGATTCGATATCAAGCACAAATTGTAAATTTGAAGTGGGCATGTTAAGTTGACGTGCGAATGAAATGGAGACAAACGAACGATTTACTCCAGAATGAAAGAGAATGCGAGCAGGAACTGAATTTATTAAGAACGTACCCATGACCACCTCAGGGTCATCCTTTGCTTCTTCAACGGTAATTTGGAAAGCCCTGGTTGGAGTCTTTGTAGTTTGCTCCCTCCAAGTAGTGGAAGCTCAAGAAGACCTCGTTGTTGATTGATGGGCGTTTTGATCTCTCGGGGGCTTCTGACAGTCCTTGGCAAAATGACTGACTTTATGACAATTGTAGCATGCATCACCTTTTCCTGGACAATATTCCCGGTGATGACCTTTCTGCCCACAGCAGTAACAATACATATTCTGCGTTTCACATTCCCCAGCATGAGTCTTTCTGCACCGCCTGTAGTCCCTCGTTTCAGTGCTAGCCGAAAAGGTCCTTCCTTTCCTCGGTGAGGATGATGGTTGACTTGATTGGGGTGAGGATCGAGATGATCCAGAGAACCCAGATTCCTGTTGCCTTTTTGGCGGCGGTGGTTGAGTTGGTCATGCAGCAACCGACCCCATAACATATTCAGAAAACAACAAAATTTGTTCAACATTCCGAGCAGCTTCTAACATCCCGACAAAAGTTGTATACCAAACACTGCACATTGTTTGGCGAATTTCATAATCTAAACCGGCCTCGAACCGGCATATTTTCCTCTCCTCAGTATTGATCTGGTAGGGTGAAAACAAACTCAAACGAGTGAACTCAACAACATATTGAAACTGTCTATGTTCCTTGAGTCAAACCCAAAAACTTCGCCTCCAGTCGGCGCTTTTCATCAGCTGGATAGTATTGTTGTAAAAATACTTCCTTGAACTCATTCCATGACATGTGCGACACTACCTCCATCGTCAACACATTAATCATAGCATCCCACCACGTAACAGCGTCCTTGGAAAACATTGCAGTTGCATACAGAACCATATCCTTCTCAGCACAGTCGCTGATTCGGAAGGTTCTCTCAGTGGTGGTGATCCACTCAAGTGTTGTCACGGAATCTTTAATTCCATCTAAAACAACAACCCCGTTACTTTTGAAATCTTTGAATCTACAACCCTTTGCTATCTTCCTGCCTATCTCCTTGCTCACCTTGTTGCTATTCTTTATTCTTCCTTTTATCTTCCTTTGCTTGGCCTCGGCCTCATCCATGGCCCTCAGTTGATCTGTGAATGATTGAGCTTGCTCAACCATTCTTTTAGATTGTAGTTCATTATTTTGTTAAATTAGATTGTGCATCATTTGGTACATCTGTTAAGGAGTCATATCGTGTACAGACATGTTCTGAAATATAGCAAATAATATTTAGAACATTTATTTCTTAGTCCTAAGTGTTCACAGTTACCCTTTATTTGTCCCTGTGGTTAATCTCAATCCTATCTTAGTTCAGATAATTTCCTAGGAGTCCATTCTAATATCATAACCTAAGTTTGAGTCCAAGTTCTCGCGGACACTTGAAACCTCAAACTAATGCTCTGATACCAAACTGAAACATCCTCATTTTTTATAACATTTTATAAACTCCAGGATCAACAAGCAACCCAATATTAATATATGATTAAGTTTTAAAGCATAGAGTAAGTTTGAAGTACATCAACCACTAAAGCATAAGAAATTATATGTCTACGGTGTCATAAACTAACTATTACAACATTATTGTTTGTTTGCAACATCACAAATTCTCAGTCCCAACACTACATATTCTTTAGTTACCAAGAATCTTCTATTGGTCACCGGGAATTGAGTAAAAGTTTAAGAAGAAGGTCCAGCTACTTCTTTTCCTTTGCCTGAAAACATTTTAAAGTCAACGGGTAAGCTATGGCTTAGTGAGATAACAGATTACATATTCATCATATCTTTCTTTACAAACTAATGTGAGTATGGGCAGTGCAAGCCCCTTAACAAGTGTTCACCATGCAGTGCAAGCATGGAATTTGCCAGTTCAAAATGCTGATCGGAGATGTGCATAACCTGACCAGGAAAAGTGTACGGGACGATCAGTCCCCGACAGTGTGTAACATCCTCGGATTTAAAATTATTGTAATTGAGGTTTATTAGCTTAAATTTTGAATTTACTAAATCAAGTTGGATTATGAATGATAAGTATGTACTTCGAGAATTAAAAGTTGGTTGCTATGTTGAGTAATTAAGAAATTTTTAGAAGTTTGAATTATTATTATTAAGTATGATAAATTATAATTGATCAGTGATGATAAAATAAGGATGGAACATTATTTGATGAACTCAGATAAGTGGAAGGGTCACTTATGTCAATACCCGAAACTTGTGAATAAAAAGACTCTTTGAGTCTTTCATCCTCATTTCTTACAACTCCACAAAAGCTGTCAAGATCTCTCTCTCTCTCTCTCTCTCTCTCTCTCTCTCTCTCTCTAAATCTCTGCTGGATAATCGAATTTGTGGAACAAATTCGTGGATTTAAACTAGTAATTATCAAGTATCAGTTGGAATTAAGGTAAGAATATTATTTCTCAGCTTGTGGTTTTATTTAAGAATAAAAGTGTATAAAATTCAGAATTAAAAACTGAAAATCAGTGGTTGCGTGTATGTTATATCAGTTTAGAAGCATCAATTGAAGTTCTTAGAGGCTACTGAAACAAGACTCGAGCTTTGCATCATCCAAAAAGGTAACAAATCTGAGTTTTTGTAAATATTTGTGTTATTGAGAAAATATCAATATTTTGAATGAATGTGGATGAATCAGTGTGTTATAAATGGGGAAAATAGTTTAGAAATGATCCAAATATGTTATTATAACTTTATATTGGATTGCATGTGTTTAGAAATGGATTTTGGTGATTTTTGTGTTAACACCCGTAGCATCGACCTGCACATCTGCTGGTCGACTCGGTGAGTCGCCTAGAACACATGAACAATGGTTAAAAATTTTCTAAGTGTAAGATCCGAACTCGGAAGGATCCGAATTCGGATGGGACCCGAACTCCGATGGGTCAAAATCTCGGGTCAATATGTATCTCGGAAGATACTTTGGATGTAACCGAAATCCGGCCGAGGATCCGAAATTCGGACCTTGACTCGGCGAGTCGGCCACTGTGCATGCGAAATTCGGATGGGGTCTAAAGGATCCGAATTTCTTGCTTAACAAGTACACTTTTGAGATATCTTCTGAATTATATTAAGGCATATAATGAAGGGTTATTTGAGAATAATAGCACACTAAATGATGGTTTTAAACACGAGTTTCGAACATCGGTTCCGAATGGTGTAACACTTTAATTGTAAAGAATTGAAGCAAATTGCCATCAAACATATATTGATGATATGTTTATTGCATGAAAATGTAATAGGTCCCTTGTGGTGGTGTTTAACCCACAGTGGGGTACTTTGTGAATCCGGTTTCCGAACAGAGATAGTATAATTTGAAGTTGATAAACGCACCCACAGTGAGTACTTTTGATTTTTACATGTCTGCATTCGCTTTATGTTTGCTGAGGCATGTTGATCCACTTTCGTTTGGCACTCTACTTACTTGCTTATATGATTGATGCACATTGTTACTTGTTGCATATCCGTTTCTTTGTTGTACATCTCTTTGATGGACCTGCAGGTCGCATATGTGATCTAGTGTTACTAAGGCTATATGACCTCGGAGTGAGGTCCTGAAGAGCATTGTAACATCTCCTATGACTTTCTGCCTCAGATGGTTGGTTTTCTATATGCCGAGCGTCGTCTCGAAGGAGCTGCGGCTCGGGTTCCGTACTTTGAGTACGTAGAGAGTATACGACATGTGTTGACGGTGTTACTCTTGGGTGACATCATAATGACTTGTGGAATGTGTAAAATCTTTTGTACTCACGAAGCTTTGTTTACCCCTCAATTGTTTACTTTTTACAGGAAAAGGAAACTTCGTCGCCGGACCATCTAGTTAGGCCAACACCTGAAGTTTTGGAAGAATACCTACTACTCATTTGGTAACTGAAACATGGGAACGTTGTTGTAATACATTTGGGATGCTGTAATAATTATAGAGTATGTAGACTTGGATTTGAATCCTTGTTGCACCATAGAGTGTTTGGCACTTGTATTTTAATTTTGTATTATCTTGCTTCCGCACTTTATTAAGTAATCAGATCATTAATGTATGGTGTGTTGTGATTTATTCCTGGGTGGTGTAATTGTGGTTATTGTGGCAAGGGTGTCACACAGTGGCCTGCTGTCAGCCCCAGTCCAGGTCACATCAGATTATGAAGTGTCATCATGATAGAACATGATCTCAGTGATACATTTTCAAATGAACGTTGGCTACATGTTTGTCACATGTCAAGTACAAGTGTACATCAATACAATGAATCATATGTGAGTGCCAAATGATGTATTTTGAACAATAGGAACATGCCATTGAAAGATGAATGCAAAGACAATAAATGTTTGAATAATAATCTATTACTCACAGTGGTTTTTACTTAGCAAGGATGCCCTGGAATGAAACCACAGGGTCTTACGCAGTACAAGTGGCTTTAAATCAATGTGTGTTAGTCAACACCACGATGATCATGTTAAGTCAGTGTAATAGTATATCAATGTTAGTATTTTCTTAAAACTTAAGTTTATAATATAATTTGAAATGAATCCGAATTCAGATTCCAACCGAAGTTCGGATAGACCCGAAATTCGGGTGATCAATGATCCCTCCTTAGAAATATTATTTGTAACACCCATATGAAATTCGGATGATAGTATGATTTGAAATTCGGATGCTTAGATATCTGAAATTCGTGTCTTGTCTTGTGAGTTTTTCAAGTTTTCCATCCGAGTTGCCTATGGTCCGAAACTCGGATATGAACTGAACTCGGATAGATCCGAGATATGTTCATTAGACCCAAGTTCATACTTATACAATTTTATTATTTTCCAGATTTCTTTTAACCATTTTATACATATTTTGTGACTGAAAACTATTGCTACAAGCTTAAGTGTACTCTTTTAACACTTTTTAACTTAAACCATAACATAATATATAATAAATCAGTTCCTTTTGTCCATTTTCTTCACTGTCGCCGAACACACACATCAAAACACATAGTTAATTCCAGAAAACATATTTAGAGTTGGAATCAGAAGCTAAAATTTGGCATATATAGGGGTGTAAACGATCCGAGCCGAGCCGATCCCGAGCTTAGTATTGTTCGAGCTCGGCTCGTTTAAAATGTGCAGGCTCGAGCTCGAGCACGAGCTCGGCTCGATTCGAGCTTTGAAAATGAGGCTCGAGCTCGGCTCCTGACAAGTTATAGAGGCTCGAGCTCGGCTCGCCAATGGCTCGTTTAACAGAAACCTTAAAAGAGCCTAAGCTCGGCTCGTTAATGAGCTCGTTTTACCTGTGACAACCATTAAATTTATAAAATAAAAGATCATTAAACTAATTTGTTCAAACATCAAGTAACCACATTATTAGAGATCAATCAACCAAAAAAATTCCAAATGATACTCTAATCTTTTCATTGGCTATTGATCAAGACTTTAACCATGTTTCTTCAAATGTCCAAAACTTCCAATCGTCCAAAAGACCAAGATTCTTCTTACATCCAAAAGATATAAGCTTCCAGCCTTCCAATCTTCCAAAAAACCAAGCTTCTTTAAACTTTAAATCTTCCAAAAACCTTCAAAAGCAACCTATTGCAACCATGATGAAATGTAATAAAAAGCACACATAACTATAAATGGAATGAGCTAGATCTAATTCAACAACTAACATCTTAAACATCAATCTAAGCTTCAATAATGTAATACTACTAAGTACTAACCAAACTTATATTTAACAAGCAAAATATGAAACCATGATGATAAACTCATACATAGTTGCATAGGCCTCTTAATGACTAATTAATATAAAATACACATAGATATGAAATTATACCTTAAGTCGTGCTCACATTTGGTAGTGCAATCTCAATAGGTATATCATCTTTCTACAAATAGAAAATGAGTCGTAATCAATAATTAAAAACGTGAGAAATATACACAAGTATTTCGAGTTTTTAAATAATGTACCTTTACTTTTTTCTTCACTCCATGAAGTTGTCTAATCCAATCTCCTCCACACATCAACATTCGTATCGTGTTTGGTGCGAATGAGGCTCTATATGCATCAATAACTCTACCTCCAGCACTAAATGTCGCCTCAGATGCTACAGTAGAAATTGGAATAGCAAGTACATCCATAGCCATCTTGGACAAAACTCTATACTTCAATTTATGGACATTCCACCATTCTAACGCATTAAATGATTCCATTGCTTCTTGTCCTTGTTCTCTATAAACACCTTCTTCTAAATACATATCAAGTTTCGACTCTTCTGGCCTCACCACATCTTCATTTCTTATAAACTTTCCATATTCGACCCATCCTGAATCCAATGGTATTCCTTCATTAGACCCTGATGCAACACTACCTCCACTAGATCCACTACCACGCGCTGCAGCTTCTCGTACTAGTGCATCATGCATCTCCAAATAATCTGAATACATGTTATACAATGCACTCTTCACCTCTTCTATGTTTTTTTGCAGCATCTTGATATATTGTTGGGAAACTAAAGTTAACTAACTTCATCTTGAACCTCGGATCTAACACAGAAGCTATCGCCATAGCAAGATGGCACTCTCCCCAATACTTGTCAAACTTCTCTTTCATTTTAGACACCATATCATGAATGAAATCATTTTCAGATACTGCACCTTTATCTAGCATTTGTTTGACTCTAAATACCTCGATAAGGTACAAATTAGTTGTAGGATAATCACTTCCTGATATAATGTTTGTGCACACCTAAAAATAACCAATAAAAATTAAGGATGATAATCAATTCTTGATATAATGTGTGTGTGAGTGTGTGTATTAATACACACCTTTAAAACCTTTAAAATTTCACAAACACTTTTCACACGCGACCAATGGTTGCTCGGTACCTAATATTCGGTTAGCTATTGACTCTCTCATTTTACTGGGATCATATTTTGCATCCGGTCCAATCAACGGATGAGACTTATCGAGTTCTGCATCTGTTTCACATGGCTGGAAGTTCAATAATTGTTGAGATCTTTGATAATTTTTACGTTTCAGACAACCTTGTAAATGCCGAATGAATGTTGATGTCGTGCCACTTCCAGCAATAGATAACTTAGACTTGCAATGAATGCATCCAGCTTTTTTCTTACTATCTGGAAGAGTCACTTCAACAAACTCATCCCATACCTTCGATGTCTTTTGTCGTTTACGCTTTAGTACTACTTCCTCCTCATCGTCCTGATTTTCAGTATTATCCTCTCTAACGCTAGCATCTTCACATGGAACTTGAGGAATTGATGTATTGTCAGGTGGAATGATATTCTGCTCATCACCATCAATGTTATTGTTAATGCACTCTTGCTCATTACCTCCTCCTTGCATTGGACTTATTGGATTTGTTGTGGATCCTTCAACGGATCGAGAAAAGGGATGTGAACTTACACCATCATCATCCAATGATATTGGTGACATCCCTACACAATACACATTAACAAATAACAAGTGTCACTAAAAAGTAATTATTTCTTACACATTTAAAGTCTGGTAAATGCGTACACAATACACTAAAAATGACATAAAAACTTACAAAAAATGAACCATAAGTTGAATTGCTCACCACATCTTACACACCATTGGCCATTGGTTTGCAACTGTCGAGAGCTTTTCAACCTTAGGTTTTCGTAACTGATCATAAAATCCAGTAGATATGTACTTTAAACAACAACCTCAACGTAAAAGTAAGCAATTAACTAAAGTAGATGCACATACATATATCATTTAAGAAAAAATAAGCTAACAAATATAAAAAAGCCTATTTTGAAACTGATTCACATTTAATAATATCTGAACATAGAAATAAGTAACTAAACTACTAAACTAGATATGTATGCATATCTAGTTACTCTAAAATTATATATATATTTATAAACTAAAACTAAAGCTTAGTTAACAAAGATTTATTTTGTGGGTTGTAGTTTCCATCATTTTAAATCCACCAAGAAAATAAATCAGATAGCTTGAATATATGTATTTAAATATATGAAACAAAGAAATCTGGTAAATCTTAATGTCTTTGAGGGTTTGTGGAACTTACTATCACAGTCTCGATTCTCTTCTCCTTCAACTGAAACCTAGTTAATATGCCTTCAAAGTCGAAGAATCTATGGTCAACAAAAAGAAATCGAGGGGTTGTCGTCTCACCGATAAGTTATAGCTTTTTTAGAGGTGTTGGCGTGCCGCTAATGGTGTACGAAAATGATGGACTCCGGTGGTGGATGAGGAACGATGGACTCCGGTGGTGAACGATGGACTCCGGTCGATGGTGGACGAAGGTCGAAGATCGACGGTCGCTCCTCGCTAGAAAGGTTTTCGTGAGCAATGGAAAGACTACGAAGCAACAGAGCACGTTAGGGTTTCAAACTTTCAGTTTACTGATTTTGAACTTTTGAGAATTCCTTTGACTTTGAAATTAAAAAACGTGGAGTTTAAAAGGCAAAAGGGGTTTTCCAGAATTCTAGTACTGCATTCCTATTTAGTATAAATTAATTACATATTTATTTAAAAAATATAATATACAAGATATTAGATATATAATATAAATAATAAATTATATAATATATTATGTACAGGCTCGTTTAGGCTTGCGAGCCTTAAACGAGCTCACTGTCTAAGCTCGAGATCGAGCTCGTTTAATAAACGAGCCTTAAATGAAGCTCGAGCTCGGCTCGAGCTCGTTTAACTCGGTCTTGAGTCGAGCTTTTAACGAGTCGATCCCGAGTAACTCGGCTCATTTACACCCTAGGTATATAGTATCTCTAATACTCGATTTAAACAAGGCTACAAGAATATATAACATGCAACAAGATCCATAACCAGGTGCAGTGATTCGGTTTTCTTAAAAACCGAACTCTAAACTCATAAAAATAGTTAATTTGAGTAAATAATACCTCAAATTGTTGTTTGCAGTAGTTATAGTTCCTCCTTAGCAGCTTTAAAACATTCGACCTTTAATTTCAAGATTTTAGTGTTCTTGTTTTGTTGAATGGTGAAAGAATCGTGGGTTCTAGAGAGAGAAGGAGAGAGACGGGTGATGAGAGAGAGTGTGAGATGAAAAGTGAATGGTTTATTTGCACATTTCACCATTTTTATTGAAATTTTATCATATTTGTACATTACACCCTTCAACTTTGTATTTTCTCATTGTTAATCTTTTTAAACATCTAAGTCAGTTTCTCATTGTTATGTTTGCTCAAAAGACAACGATGATGATTTCTCATCTTCATCACTATTTTTAATATCGATGTATATCCTACCGATGACGGTTTCTCATTGTTATGCTCGCTCAGAAAACGACAATGATGATTTCTCATTATCATTTTTAAATATATGAAATGAAATTTATTCAAACCACAACAATCCATCAAAAAACTTTTAATGTCTTAACTATTCATTTTTTATAAAATTGAAATTCCGGATGTTACAGTTTTGATAAAATGCAAAAAAAAAAAAAAAAACGTGAAAATATGTTGGTTTTTTTCATAATAAACCCTTAATTTTAATTATGATTATGAGAGAATATAAACAAACATAATTAAACAATCAGTAATAACAAAAAGAAAAGTTGAAACAGAATATATATCTAAATATAGTTTTGTTAATTCATTTGCTAAAATATTTTTAATTTTTTAGTTAAAATCTGATTTTTTTTTTAATAAAATTGTTATATAAAAATAAAAAGGCCAAGAATGTTTCGTTTCATAGACCATCAATTTCAATATTTCATCGTTAAGCACGTTACAAGTAAGCACCAATAGTTTTTTTTAGGGAAAAAAGAAAAAGAAAACTTATAGAGATATTATTTAAGATAAATATATAAATATTCATTAATTCATCCAAATACGTCATCCAAAGGAATGAAATCGTTGACAACAAGGTTGCACCTTTGTTATTCATTAAAATAACATGCAATATGACATAATGTATCACGTTTGTTTTGAAAGTCAAGTCAAATCAGGTTCAAACTGTTTGAGAGTAGATCTTGTTAATAATTGTCAATCATGAACCGTTTGAGAGTAGATCTTGTTAATAATTGTCAATCAATTTTAGCCTCTTATAGATTCAATCTAAAAAATATATTTATAGACTTGGGTCCATTAACGATTAAAAGGGTATGTTAACTTGTAAAAATTCTAATTTCATTATTATTTAATTTTTTGTTATTTGTTTTTTACTGTGATTTTGTCTTATTTTGAATCAATTTTGTGATTAAAACCCCTAACCATATTCTAGTGCACAAAAACTCCTAACCGGTAAAATTTCACAGAAATTGGGATATTACCGGTTATAACCGACCGAAAGTCGTTGGCCGCCGTCGACAACTCATCAGTAACCATCGGAATTTTATCGAAAAAGTAAATTTCAACAAAAAAAACACAGATTTCAATAAAGAAATCAACAATAATTATGAATTTGAAAAATAAAACACAGATAAATGAGTTCGCTAGATAAAAGGTTCTTCGGAGACGAATGATTGGTCAGCAGATTGCAATTGGTTCATCAGGTTGCAAGACTTTTTTTTTGGAAAAAACATTATTTTGATAAGTTTTAGTCAGTTTGGGTTTTTGTGCAATGAAAAATGATGCGGGTTTTAATCTCAAAATTGTCCAACTTGAGGGTTTTTTGCACAAATATCCCTATTTTGAATACATATATTTACAGGGGTTTTTTCGGGTGACGTTTGCTTTGTGGAATTAAATATGAAGGAATTGGAATTAAAATTTAGTTATAATATGTTTGTTTGTGAGGGTTAACGATAGTCTTTAATATTAGTTGAGGATGTAAGTTGGAATCTAATTCATGTATGGATTGATATATAATTTATGCATGAGTTGGTAGAATATCAAATTCTTATTAAAAAAATTTGATTGCAAAAAACTAAAATTTAACTTTCATTTTTATTATCAAAAGTTCAAAACTGTTACATATACTTTAGTAATAAACCGGATCAACCATATTGTCAAATCATTAAGATAAACCATAAAAGAATTTATACCTGAATCCATAGATATCGTCTTCTTTATGCGGAAACCTAACGACGAACGAACAAGGTTGTGAGAGTCTTCCTCACCTAAAGCCTTAATGTTCTAGACCGAACAGTAGATCTCTGATAGATGAAGATTAGGGATCTTAGGGTTGCTTTAGGGTATTGGGGACCCTCATTGTATATAGAATGAGAATTAAGGTTACCATCAAACCCCAAAACCCAATTAATTAATAGCTCAACAAGTCTATTAAAGATAAAACCCAATAATTTAAACATATAAGTCCATCCAAATAGAAATTCTAACAATCTCCTACTTGGACTTATCATGTTTGAAATTATATCACAGATATCGTTAGGTGCGCGTCTGTAAGTTTATCTTTTAGACTTACGTAATCAATCTGGTCCATTACATGCGTCAGTGATGGAACCATTGCAGCTTTCATCACACTTTAGTAGTTATTAAACTATGATGATCACCATACTAACACATTCAATGATATATATCAAATGAGTTGCATGAATTTTGCATGAAATTTGATTGCATATTTCCAACTGGTCCAACTTTAGTCTTAAATGAGATCAGTTCACAATCCTTATTGCAATGCAACCATTGCACTTAAGTGAGCTCAGAAAGAAATTAAAACCATAAACTTTATTCTGCAGAAAACTACAACAATTCACAATGAAACATTAAGAACGACCTTAAATTGACTCACACTGAAACAAAGCTACATCCGTAATAACACCTATATGAGCAACATGCTCACGAAAAATCATTGGTGTTAGACCTCTAGTTTATGAGTCTGCTAGCATATATTTTGTTCTTATATTTATGTGAATTATTGTTTATCTTGAACTCTCTCTTAACAACTAAAAACTTTGTAAAATTTCTATTATTGTCAGAATAAAACACTCTGATTTATTATCATGGTATATACTTAGTGGTGTTTTAATGCAGTCAATACTTGCAACACCATGATACATTTTCACAGCCATAATCCTTTATTTAATGTCTCGTAATAAGCAATGAATTCTACGATCATGTAAGAAAGAGCTACAAGAATCTAATTACCAGACTCTTGTACTTTTACTCCCACTGTTAAACATGATGCAACCAAATGTAGAATAACTGTTATTTTAGCATCCCGTAAAATCAAAGTCAGAAAAACAAATGATCTCAACATGTTCGACTTTCATATGTGAGCATATTATATTTTGTTTTCTATAAATAGCATATCAAAGGCTTACAATCTTTTGTATCTTATTTCTTTCAAAAATAGTTATTTGAACACTTAAGTTCTTATTGCCTTCAAGTTTACAACCTTTCATGTTGAATCTACTCGAAACAGTATCGATACAGCTCTTTTGTGACAATCCAAGTATACTTCAAAAATTGGTTAATAAGTATACAAAAAAACCTGATACAAAATATGTCTCACCAAGTCTTTCGTTAGAAATTTCCTGGTTTCCGAAAACGAAACTGTAGGTCCCGAGAGGTTCCCAGAGTATATAGTTATAAGCTGTAGAGGGGGGGTGAATACAGCAATTTAAAAACTACACACTCTTTTCTCAATGTTTGTATGTATTATCAACAATTTGTTAATTACAAACAAGCTTGAATGCGGAATAGTTCAAGCTGAGATGACAGATACAACAGTATGCTTACTAGTCTAAGACAGACTCGAACTAGTATACAATGAATACACTCACTAAGAAGCACTCACTGTGTTTACAAGACTTAAGGAACAGCTTAGGTAAAACAGCTTAGACACACAGATGCTGGTTTACAGAAGACTTGCATGCATGAAGATCACACTTGCACGTTCACTCTTGGTTTAAGCACTTAGCTTTCTTCTCTCTTTCTTTCTGACCTTAGAAGCTTCCTTTTATACTCACTTAGAGAATCTCAGAGAAACATCTTCATTGGACAGAATGAAAAGGAAAAGTCTTGTTGAAAAGACAACATAACCTTTTCTGCACTTTTCTGAAAAGCAGACTTGTCTTCACATGTGCAGAACTTTTGTCTTTTTACTTTGTCTACTGTTGCATTGCCTTTAACTAATTTAGGAATGTCAACTTTGCGTCTTTCTTCCCTGTAAAGGCCTATTTTGATATAAGAAAAAGGTCTGTCACCCTTTTTCAAATATCCTTTTGTCTTCATGTTACAGAACAGCGTGGGCAGGCTGAGCAGTTCTGTTTTCCACTTTGTCTTCGACTTTGTAAACTGATCTTGTAGTAAAAAACAATACATGATGACTTGGAAACAAATTCCATAAAGTGTTTAGCCTGTTCACAAAGAACAGGTTCTGTTCACAAAGAACAGAACACTTTAAAAATGCCCAAGCTGCTCAACAGTGTAGAGCAGCGTAGACAGTTTATGTCCAGCCTGTTCAGCAGACAGAGCAGCTTGGACAAACTGTCTTAGTTGCAACACATGCAACATATAGAACAGCTTTAGACTGATATTGCAAATCATTTTCAGGTTTCAATAAGGCATATAACAGGCCTTAAATTCAACCTTCAAATGCATCAACAGGTTTGATTATAAAATCTCCCCCTCAGATGTAGAACAGGTATGACTGAGGCCTTTTTGTGCCTAACAGAAACCATATCACCATTTACCAAGTCTTTCGTTAGAAATTTCTTGGTTTCCAAAAACGAAACCATATCACCATTTACAAGTAGAATATCAACAATATATAGTAACATCAAGATACAATTACTTCTGTTATTACTTGCAATAATTAACGATATTTACCTCAAGACCACACAAGGTAATAATTTGATAATAATTACAATACTACACAGGGAAACCTTAATTCAAACCATAGATGAATTATTTCCCTTACTTACCATAATATTTGGATCTTCAGAATTAATATTTTTTGGTCACTTTATGTAAGATGTCTCATCAATGTCTCCACTAAGAAACGTTTCTTAACATCCATCTGATATGGCTCGAGATCAAATAGTTTTATTAGTGTCATTCTTAATTCTAAAAGAGTCATTCTAAATATCAGAAAGAAAATCTCTTTACAACCAATAAATCTCTTTTGAGTAAAGCCTTAACGACTAGACAATCTTTAAATCTTTCAATATTACCCTACGAATCCTTCTTAGTTTTAAGTATGCATACATAAGTGACCAATTGGTTTCGTACCTTCAGGTAATATGAAAATATTCAAAATGTCATTGTCTTTTAATATTATCTTTAATGGCATCAATCCATTACGAGAGTTAAAACTTTACATGACTTTGCAAAATCTGATTAGATCATCTTCTGTTAAGCCATTATATTACATACATTCTTGGGGATACAACAAATAATCTTCTGGAATTACACTCCTTTTCTCTCTAATAAATTTCTTTAAATGACACATCATGAGACTATTGAGGTTGTATTATGGTGTTGTCTTGTTCCGCTCCAATAACAGGAGTTGAAGCCTGAACATTGAAATCTGAATCCGGAATGATTTTTGGAACAATGAGATTAATAGAATCTCAAACATAATCCAATTATACTTCAAAGACAATTTTCTTATTTTTGGAACTTTTTGCCAAGATACCAACAAAATAGTAGCATATCTCTCTTGAGTCCAACTTATTTGGCTTGTAATGGCCTAACTTAATTTGGACAACCACATACATACAAACACCTAATGATAGGCCTATTGCCTGTCAAAGTTCGTATGAGAATGCGATAACTACTTTGTTGGGTACCTTATTCAGAATGTGTATTGCGATCTTTAAGATCCTTAAAGAGAATCTAGTAAAGATGAATGACGAATCATACTCTTTGCCATACCCTTAAGAGTCTTGTGCCTTCTATCTACAAAATCATTCATACTAGGTTTGCCTGACATTAGGTATTGCAGAACTATTCTAAATTCTTTAAGGAAAAAAAAAATAAAATATCATATTCGTTATTCTCTTGATCCATCTTATCTGTTGTATTATCATCCGTCACGATCAGATTTGACAGATTTATATTCTTTTCAAGCTGAAATGCAACATCGACTTTAAAAGATTTTTGAATAAACGTCCAATGATTGAGATTTCTTATAAACTGAATAAAGGTAAAAAAAAAATAGAGTAGTATTCAATGAACATGATAAAATATATTTGTCATTCCATTAAACTGTAGAGAATGAAACGCAAATATCATTATTTATCAATTTTAAGACATCTATATCTCTATTGACAGACAAATTTCTTTTAATAGTTTGTTTTCCATTGATACAAATAACACAGACTTGAAAGTCTAAGTGATCAAAAAATTCCATTTAACACAAATATGATTCAACAAATATGATGAGCTCTGATACCACTTGTTAGATATACTTTAATAATAAATCGGATCAACCATATTGTCAAATCATTAAGATAAACCATAAAAGAATCCATACCTGAATCCATTGATATCGTCTTCTTTATGCGGAAACCTGACGACGAACGAACAGGGTTGTGAGAGTCTTCCTCACCTAAAGCCTTAATGTTATAGACCGAACAGTAGATCTCTGATAGATGGAGATTAGGGATCTTAGGGTTGCTTTAGGGTAATGGAGACCTCCACTATATATAAAATGGGAATTAGTGTTACCATCAAACCCTAAAGCCCAATAGTATTAGTTTATTAATTAATAGCCCAATAAGTCTATTAAAGATAAAGCCCAATAATTTAAACATATAAGTTCATCCAAATAGAAATTCTAACAAAAACAAGTTAACTATAAACTCTAATTCATTTGAATTCCATTATGCAAACCAAACCCCACCTTAAGGGAGCGTATGGTTCGGAATTTTTTTTCTTTTGGATTTGCATTTTGTCAAAGATTTTTTATTATTTAGCATTTTCATTTGTCAGGATTTTTTTAAAAAAATCTGCATTATTTTTTTAGGAATATTTGTTTATCTGAAGAATGTAAGGTAACCAGAATTTAAAATCCTAAGGGAGAGACTGAGTTTTTAAATAACAAAGAATGAAGAATTTATGAAATTTTGAAATTTTAAATCTTTACTGAAATCTGCGAATCAATTACAGGTGTTTAAATACAAATCCTATTTTATCCTAGGAAATTCGCAGACCAAAACTTGCTTATGTTTTTGTCCCAAAACTCAAAAAAAAAAAAAAAAAAAAAAAAAAAAAAAAAAAAAAAAAAAAAAACAATTAGACCTACTTTGTATGGTTTGATTCTTTTCCCCAACCCAAACCGAATACAAATAGGGAAAAAAAAAAAAAAAGGAATTTAAATCGGTTTGGTTTGAAATTAATCTTCATCCTAGAAAGGCCTTTCAAATATAATTTCAATGGATGGATGCATTGATGGATTAAATGGATACATGATTACCCAAAAACTTGTCAACATGATCTATTCCATGTAATAAACATTTAAAAAAAATATCATAAAAATAAGCATAAAATCAAACTTATGCTTACTATATGTTATTCTGTAAAATCTACTTAGTTCAAAGTTAGTCATAAGCCTATATAATAACACAAAGTTCAAATTCACTATTTAAAACAATAATAATAACACGGCATCCATCATAGGGATGAGTTTTTTATACCGAAAACCGGTACCGAACCGAGGTACCGTACCGGTACTTTCGGTCCGGTATTCGGTTTATGTAATTGCTATATTTCGAGATCGGTACTACCCGGTTTCGGTACCATTTAAAAACCGGTATTACCGGTACCGGTAATAACTCAAGTCAAGTAAGTCTTCTTCATGTTTTCTTCAATTCTTCATCACCAATGAACTTTGATAATGGTTTATTTTGTATGACTTTGTTTATTTGGAATCATAAACTAAAAATATTTCTATTGTTATGTGAGAATTGAATGAATTGTTACAACAAGTTGCTAAGTAAAATTGAAATGTTTTTTTTTATGTTTAATTTCTTGAATTTTCGGTACCTAATTCGGTATAGTACCATAAAACCAGTACCGGTACCGATACCGATACCGATACCGGGACCGAACCGGTACTGATCAAATGATTTCGGTTCGGTATTCGAAATCCCAAATCGTCATAAAAATATAACCGGTACCAATCGGTACGGTACTGGTCGAGACCGGTCCGGTACCAAATTCATCCCTAATCCATTAAGGCCTCCGTCAATCGGTCCACGATCAAAACGAAAGAGATTAATCGTGCAATCAATTCAAACCTCGTGAAAACATACCTTTCATCAAGAAAGTTCCATGTTTGTATAGAGCCCATCTCCGATGATCCTCTTTGCATCCGTTCAACCAGGGGTGGTAATTTTGACCCAATGGGCCGAACAGTTAAATAGACCCATTATAAAAACTTAAGATTGAACGTAACTTTTTTTTAAATTAAAGTTTATAAAACGGTGTATTAAAAAATTGTTCTTTGAAAAAAAATTTCAAAATTATGTAAAATTATGACATTTGATCGTCAACCCATTTGCTTGCATGTACTGAAATTGTCACCCTATGTTCAACACATGTTCCCAATTAGTACTTGCAATTGAGATGATTCCTCTAGTGATCTTCCCTTACGTTGATTGAAATGCACATTCATCGAGATAATTCTTCTTTTAGCCAAGTCTAATATATGAAATTTGGGCCGAATAAGTACCAACATTTTGTGTTGTTACAGAACTTCTAAGAGGGTGTTTGGTTCACAGATTCACTGGGATTGCGTTTAAAATCAAGTGTTTAGTTTGCAGATTTTAATAACAATTTAAAATCATTGAATTTTTTAAATCATTCCTTTTTTGTCATCTAAACCCAGACTTCCGGATTTTGAATTATAGTTATCTTGCTTTTTTTTAGATTAAGAAATTACTCATAAAAGATAATTCAAATTATTTGACAAGATTATGATAAATAAAAATGTAGCATAATGCAAATCTGGACAAAAAAACCATTATTCATATTCATACCAAACATTATAAAATCTCTTAAAACCCGAATTAATGGGTGTGTGTATGATACAATGAGTATTAAAAACCGAAAACCGGAGCCAAGTAACCAAACAGAAAAACAATATGTATACCGAAGTTGTCAACAAGCCCATGAAGCAGATCTTTTCATTTGAGGTTTCATCTGTTTGTCTTCCTCAAGTGAGATCATACCCAAATGAGATGGATCTTCAAGCATCATTTTCGCCACCAAGTAACCTGCTATTGACCATGTTTGGTTCTTACGAGCTTGTTTCCCGATAAACCGTCCAAGCTTTCCATCGTAATATTCTGGCCACTGGTCAATCAGTAATCGGCTTTCGGCTAACTCAACGGCTCGTTTTGCAATCTGGGGTCGTCCTGCCTTGATACACGCAGCCGTGAGAAGCCATAGGAGAACTGCAGTAACGTAAAAAGAACTTTAGTCATAACATCGAAAAACACACAGCAAAGCAGATGACTGCGCATCATAATACGGAATGGAAGAAAGGTCATTAAAGAATCTGGATTTCAAAGTTTGATCCAGGAGTGAAAAACTAAGTTAAAACATAGTTTTTTTACAAACAAAATCTTCAAAATGATGAATTAAACAAGTATTTATTCAAATATATAAAAATTTAGGTTTCATAAACATCAGCCCATTCGCTTAAATCGGGCCGAAATTGTCACTGAAACCAAACTGGTTCTATATTTTCTTGAAACTCTGTTTGTGCTTTGGTTCTTGGTTTGGTTCAGTCCAGTTTAAAACTCGAACCACCATTTTATCAAATGGTGTGGAAGGGTCAAATATATATAGGAGAGTTTTCACCTGGCCAAGATCCACCGTTATGATAACTCCAGCTCGTATTTTTCGGATCACATCCAGTGACGATTCTCCATTCGTGACTTTCCATTGCCGGATAACAAATCTTTAACGGCATTTCTCCAACAAGTTCTTGCCAACGTGATTCAATGAGATCCATTATAGCAGAACTTTGCTCAGGGGTCGCTAAAGAAGACAATATAGTCACACAGTTGCCTAAGCAAAACCATCGGAAATCCATTTTCGCAGGGCTCACATTCCCGATAAAGTAACCACCTCTGGTAGGCATGAAATCGAAAACCCATTCGGGAAGCGAGTCAGGAATGACATTGAACTTGTTTACGGCCGTATGAGAGTACTCCTCTGTCTTGTAGCGGTATATGTCATTCAATTGCTTAATATCAAGCCAAAAGTAACTTCTCATGTGAAAGCTTAGTGCATGAAGACGTTTGACTATTCGGTCAATACAGTCGTTACCCTCTGAATCGCGCTTAAGGAGAAGCAAAGCACATCTTAGGGCCATGAAGAACAATGCTTGTATCTCGATCGGGTACCCATAAACACCCTAACAACAAAAACAAAGAACATAAAAAACTCCAACTTTTGGACAAACAAAGAACAATCCTTTTTATTAGGGGTGACCATTTTGACCCAGCGGGCCAAACGGGCTGATGAATTAAATGAACTCATTGTGAAAAACTAATATAGAACATAGTTTTTTTTTAAAATGAAAAATTATAAAACGGTGTATTAAAAAAGTTGTTCTTTGAAATTTTTCTTATAATAATGTAAAATTTATAACTTTTGGTCGTCAACCCATTTGACCCATTTGCTTGAACGGGCTGAAATTGACACCCCTACTTTTTAGACAGTTTTTGTGAAGGACATATAAATGTTTTTAAGATTGCAGAAGTTGGTGTTAAAAACTAACTTTAAATAATTCATATAATGATGTGGCAATTAAAAGGTCCTCAAAAGTTCTTGTGATTGCAGATGCTCAAAAGCCAACAAGTGTAAATTTTTATGCATAAAAGAACAAGATACTAACCATTCTACGATCGATCATACAACATCCGTCAGCACATAGCAAAGTCGGGAACGTATCAAACCCTTCAGAAAGGCATAGAGTCATGATTAGCCGAATACCCCTTTGGATTTCAGGCTTTTCTGCTAGAGTGGTGTCACCGGTAGACTTTGTATAGGCACGTAGTAATATAATCCACCAGAAACCTGAATCAACAGGAGCCACTCGGCCTATTGCACTTTCACCATAATCAGCCAATATGGTCTCTAAGTTCCTAACGGGGTCGTGGAGCACTTTAAAACTTGCAGGCATCACCCCTTCTCCTAACTTGAAATTGTCTACCTTCTTTTCGCGTGATTGGAGGAAAACCGTTTTCAAAAGAAAATTTTTTACTATTTCAGGCTCTCCGTTCATCAAGAAGGCCAACGCACTAGGCACAAAGTCTCTTACAAAAACCTGTCGTTGGAGAAAGGGGAAGGGAATCAGGGATACAAACTTAAGACGAGAACATTAAATCTCCTGAATCAAAGTAAATCCTAGCTACATAATCGACTAAATAAAGGCTATAATTAATTATACCTCAAAACACTCTAAACGACAATCAACATTGTAATCTATATTTTATATGTCTCATACTCTCGTGATATATACAATATTTCTGTTTTCGCAAGATTCAAAGCTAAAGACAATTAGGGACTGTGCCAAAAAAGAGAAACGGGATTTAACCTGATCATAGTTAAGTTCCTCTGAGGAATTGTCGAGTGCAGCAATTGTCCCAACAGGTTGACCACGGAAATTGACCATCGATCGTCTCAACGCCTCCCAAGCCTCTCCGACAATGGGGTGAGGTTCAAAGCAAGCACTTCGAGGAGTTCCTGTCCATCTACCCGGGGAATACACGCCATCAAGATTATCAAAACCACGTGATGAATGATCACTCGTTCTGTAAAAGTTGTTGCGTGGTGGTGACAAGTTAATCGACATTTCACTAAATGATCTCTCATCAAAAGACCGTTTCCTCTCTACATTAAGGGGACGTGGCTTTTCTAGTAACCTCGTCAAATCAGAGTCATCAATTTCAAATAAAGAAGGTGTGCTTGTGCTTCCTTCTTCCTCCTTTCGTTTCACATTACCATTTGAAGTCCTTTCTACCGGAGAAGGAGCCATTGTTCGATAAAAGTTATAAAAATACTTCCGAATTCAGCTATACACTGCTGCAATATACAACATTGAACACATTAGCAAACAAAGACAAATACCATAACTATACTTATCAATCTTTCAACATAAAATCACAAAATTAGTTCCCTGCTTACGCTTTTGTGGCCAAAGGGGTGGTTGATGAAGTTAAGAATGGTCAGAATATTCTACATTTATCTCAATACTCAGTTTTCTTACGATTACTTCTTGCTTGCTTGTCAAATTTGATTGTTTAGACCTAAGATTATCATAATCAGTTTGTGCGAAACAATCAAGATTCATCATATTGTCTTGATATCGCAACAATCAGAACACAGTCGCAAGTCATAACCTACAACAACTTTGAAGTACTCAAACAAAAGTCAACCCTGTTGCACCGAAAGTTCCTAATTTCAATGGAAGTAAGCAGTATTCCGGTAGCATTTCATGACACGAACGATCATAAACAAGTAACAACAACCCTATTTATCTCCATTCATCAGATGTGGATAAAACTCACTTTTTCCAAAAGGTCAATGATCTTTCTTCCTAGAGCAAAAGCATTTCATACTTTCAAATCAGTGAATCACAATCCAATAAAGTCAAAAAGATTACTTTTAAATTCAGATCTGGACATCTATCTGGTCAAACATCACCAACCCAATAAAGAATCACTAAAATGTGCAAATGAAGCAACGACCTTCAATAAAAATCAAATTCACCCACCAAAGCAATCTACTTCACAAACATCAAGATCATATCTTTATTACAAATTCATTAAGATTTTCACATTTTCCCCATGAATCAAACAGCAAGAACAAATGCCCAATTAAAGAAACCAACCATTCTAATTACCCTCTTTATGTTCTTAGTTATAGTCCATACATTTACAAGTTAATAAGCAAAACCCACCCAAGCAATATCATAAATAAACTAACATAGATGATGTCAAAACCCTAAAAAAATCTTGAGCAAAACCCATATCCAAACTCGTTGGAATGGAAAGTAGAAAAAGACGAAACAATACCTTGGATGTTTGGTAGATGAAGAAATCGGTGAAACCTAAAAAAGGGTCATTGAGGGCAGCAACAAGCGCACCAAATGAGGGATCAAAGGTGTATAATTTATGCAAAATTAAAGAAGGTTTCCATGTACTGAGCAGACCTACATATATAGAACGGGAGAGGTTTAAGAAGAACCCTAATCTTTAGTGAGTATTCAAAATTCAACCCTCATAGTTCCTTTATGTGCATATATATACTTCAACTAAAACATTATTAACCGAGTTTTTTAATTGAGATAATTACTAAAATAGCTAAATCTCACACCTTTATTCACTTTTTAGCCACTTTATATACATTTTACCAAAATAGCCACACTTTACGTTACCACATTTACGTGATAACCACAATTTACGTAATTTGTACTTTTTTTCATTTTTTAATGCATTACGTTACAAAAGGTGTTTGGTCACGTAAATTGTCACGTAAAGTACAACAATTTACGTGACCAGACACCTTTTGTAACGTAATGCATTAAAAAATGAAAAAAAGTACAAATCACGTAAATTGTGGCTATCACGTAAATGTGGTCACGTAAATTGTGGCTATTTTGGTAAAATGTATATAAAATGGCTAAAAAGTGAATAAAGGTGTGAGATTTGGCTATTTTAGTAATTATCCCTTTTTAATTTAGTTAGATTTCATTAGGGGTGTTCATAAAAATCCAAATCCGAGCATCCGAAATAAAAATCCAAAAATCCGATCCGAAACTCTCTGAAATTTCGGATTTGGATTCGGATAGTAAAATTCCATATTTTCGGATATTCGGATAAATTCGATATCCGAAAATACAAAAAAAAATTTATTTTTTTAAAACTTTTTATATATTTAGTATTGATTATGTACATAATATTTGAGTGTTTATTATTATTCTAATGTATATTTTTTAGTTTTATCTTGATATTATAGATTTATTAACTAATCTTTTATATATTTTAGTTTTTTTTAATCTTTTTTTAGTCGTTTTGAAGAAAATAATTCCAAATACATTTAGTGGTGATATATTTTTCTTTAATATGTATTTTGATATTTAAAATTTTGATTTAATTTTTAAAAAAATATGAATTTTCGGATATTCGGATAATCCGATATCCGAATCCGAAAATCGGATATCCGAAATTTCGGATTCGGATAGTAAAATTCACTATCCGAAATTTCGGATATCCGGTTTTGAACACTCCTAGATTTCATACATACATACATACATATATATGTGATAAGGATTCTTTGAGCACAATTTATAATTAAGCATCAGTGATACCAATCAAAATAAGGTTTTATACATACAATTTTTTTATATATACAATCTTTGAAAAAATGAAAATAAACTTTCAGTTGGTTCATTGCATTCATAGGCTTTAATATACACATGATTCATTAGATTCATTGCATTTCATTCTTTTATATATATAAGATTCATTGGGTTCATGACATACATAAGCTTTAACATATACAAGATTCATTAGATTGATCACATTCAAACTATGTAACTAAGTTATCTGTAACATGCAAAGGTTTTAATTGATGTTAATTTGTTAAATTTTTATTGATGCTCACGGTGCTTATTATTCAATTATGCTTAAATGATCCCCATTATATATATATATATATATATATATATATATATATATATATATATATATATATATATATATATATATGTGTGTGTGTGTGTGTGTGTGTGTGTGTGTGTGTGTGTGTGTGTGTGTGTGTGTGTGTGTGTGTAATTTAATAATATCGTAAATACCCAATTATAAAAAATTCAATATATATATTTTAAAATTAGTAATATTATATATATCTAACTTAAAATTTGAACATCATATATATATACCCTTGATATCTTTAAAGTTGTAGTTTAACTATTTATATTGTTTTAAAACTTGTTTTAGATATTAATAATTGATGACCAATATACCATTCACAAACCTCAACCTCATGCTTTGGTGTAAACGATACGATAGATTTTCAGTAAAGTAATGAGTTGTTTATTTAGTTTTTAATGAAATCATTAATAAGTCATTCAAAGAAAAATGACATCTTAATGATTTCATTAAGAGGTAAACAAACATGATAATTAGACAAACACTGAATGATAACCACTTCACTGAACCAATTCCACTAGATGAGACTTACCTCATTTGCTTTTGCAGTGAAAACTAGCCAACTAGAGGTGTGTAGCTGTCCAAATTTGGATCGAATTGAACAGAACCAAAAACTGATAAGTTGAAAAAAATTGAATTGAGAACCGAATAGAAGTGTACTAGTTGACTAGTTCGTTTTGATCTGGTCCTAGTTTTTCCCACTTTTACCACCATTCCAGTCTGGGTTTACTAGTTTTGACCATTGAATGCTCAGGGCTAATAAAAACTTATTCATTTTAATTTTGTGACTAATAATGCACATTCAATATACACATACTTTGATTCAACTCATTTTCATGAAAACAACGCATATGTTATTTGATTACGCATATCGTCACGGATTCAATAAACAAGTTATATGATGCAACATTCGTACACCCTACGCTCTTAAAGAACCTTATGTATCTTGAAAACCCTTTTGAAACATGTGTCAGCCAATCTTTGTGTAAATGCGGCGTTCGGTTCGTATAATGTTTATTCCTGGAATGAAATCTGTCAAGGAATAAAATTTTGGAAAGAATGGAATCTGTCAGAATAGAAATGGAGGCGGGTGTAGATGAAGTCTAAGGTTTGGTTTGTTAAAATCTTTGGAATGAAATTTAAATTTCATGGTACCACCCAAGGAAAATAGTTTCCTTCAAAAGTGGTGCTTTTTAAAAAGGAATCTTTATTTCATTCATTTTTACTATCAAACAGTACATCAGAATGGAATTTCCATTCTAATTCCATCAAATACTGTGAACCAAACGCCCCTTAAATGAACAAAAATAACCCTCCTCCTTTTGACATTACTCACACGTCTCACCAAGAGTTTAACTTCACTCCCCTGCATGTCATCCATCCATTTTACAAATCTATGGATGAGATTTTTCATACATTTTCTACATATATACACCCACACATACATCATACAGATATAGAATATGGTTCGAAAGAGTACTACTCATTATAAATCACACCAGAAGGTACCACCTTAAAAAAACTTTTTAATTTTTTTCTATAAACATGTTTTAGTTAGCATTATTAAGATGATATGTAAATTTCATATACATTCATATCTCCTAACTCCTTAAATGATGTGAATGTACACTTACATAAATTTGCATATATTTGAACGTATATTTATGTGATGCATGATTTCGTGCACTTAAAATGTGTGAATGTGCATGAAACATAGATATCATCTTCGTAATGTTAATTAAATTATGTTTACAAAAAGATTTCAAGAAAAATATTTTTAATAGTGGTACATTTTGGTGTGCTGCATAATAAGTGGTACTCGCTTGAATCTGAATCTATATATATTATGTGTGTGTTCACCCTTTAATTTAATGTTGATTAACATCTTTTTCATGTTCTAAAAATTCATAAAAATACAATGTTGTTTGTTAATCAAATTTACCTTTTCTATTTCAATTTATCAAATGCCCAAACCACAATTTTATAGAACTTTAAACATACAGTATTACACACTTTAGCAAAACATAAATTCAAACACCAGTTTAGTCTTATTTCTATTTTGTTTTAGGTGATATAATATCAAACAAAATTTTTTTTTAATATTTTTAAGTTTTATTAATAACTGTCAAAATTCAGTAACCAAATTATACATATCATAATAAATTGATTATCATTTTCTACATATGTTTTGCTTGAAACATAAGCATGAAGCAATAGTTTGTTTAATTTAATTCCTTGTTGATCTTTAAACTCAAATAGTTTTTACCAAACTTAACTATATTCCATATTTCAAATCAAAGAAAACATCTTTAATTAGAGACATACTAATTCGAACACAAATTTGTCCATATATGCTTAGTTTAGAATGATTGTAACAACTAATGAAAAAAAAATGTTTTCACGATTTCGTCTTTCATTTATCTTTTTCCAGAAAAAGTACTCATGTTAAACTTTGTTCTTGATTTTGTAAAATTTGACTATTAGATCCCGTTTTTAATTGGTAAACCGGGTTTTTAAAAACTGAAAAATTGGGTTCTAATAGCCAAATTTCATTAAACCTAGAAAAAAATTAACATGAGTACTTTTTTGAAAAAAAAAAAATTATGATGGGATAAAAACACAAAAGCCATGAAAATATGTTGGTTTTTCTCGTAAATAAACCCAAAAAACAACTCGATTAATTAGAGAGATAAATGTCAGTAGGGTTAAAATCGAAATAAAAAATATTATATGAATATTTTTACCAATGTTATATAACAAGGTATTTTTATCACGCGCGTTGCGGTGGATTTAAGAAAACAATAAAGACACAATAATCTAAATATTATTAATAAAAAGTTACAATAAGTTAAAAATAAATAACAAAAAATAAGGTTACTAACTAAAACCAAAAAAATCTATTAATATAGATAGTATTCAGAAAAATCATATTGGATCAATGAAAGCATCAAAATTTAGATATTATACATAGAGTCTATTATCAAAAAAGATAATGATTTTTTTATTGTTTATAGTTATACTAACTTTTGTATTTTTTTTATGATTAATAATATCAACTTTTATAGTTTGAGTTATTAACAGCAAAAAAAAGGTTGATATAATGATGTTATAGTATTTTTTTTATAAATAATAAATAATGTGTTTATAAACGATAAAATAGTAAAAAAGTTTTATTTTCGGCAATTGACCCAATAATATAATATGAAAAGATTATTGTATAATATATCATAACACAAGTATAACTTATTATTGAAATAAAAAATTTTATTAAATATTTAAGAAGAGAAAGAAAATTTGAAAGGAAACTTTTTCATAGGATAAAAAACAAAAAAGGTAAAATAATAATTACACATAAAATATATTTAAAAACAAAGGTAAAAAAGGAAAAATTAGTAATTACACAATTAAAAAAATATTTATAAACAAAGATAAAAAAGGATAAATAATAATTACACATGAGAAAATACAAATAGAAAATAATAAAAACATTAAATAGAAAACAAAAGTTAAAAGTTGTGCATGAAAGCAAGGAAGTGGGTAGGAGATGTAGTGATATTTTATTGGATGTTACAAGTTGGTAAATGTATGTATATATAATAAGTTAAGAAGATATTTGTAATTTTGTATGTGACACCAACAATGGTTATTTGAGAATAAATAATCAGTAATAACAAAACACGTTGGATTTATAAAATATTTAATATGATTTTGTTATTAATAATCATAATACTCAGAAAATCGATTGCTTAAATATTTTTGTTTTGCGTCAAATCCAATATATCTATATATTATAATAGAGCAAAACAAATAGTGTCACGTGTCGCTTCCATAATGTTTGAAATTTTCATTTTCTCACCTTTTTTTCTTAGTTTAATACCTTATTAATTACATTAAATGTTGATTTTAATTTTTTTTATTAATGAACTAATAATAAATTAGATATTACATTACATTAAATTAATATATTCCTAAAATAAATATCTATCATTATTATCCCCATTCCCTAAAGATCATAATTAAATTCAACAATAGAATTTTGGATCAACTTTTGTGTTAATTATTTTACTGACAATATTTAAAATTTAACTAATTAGATAACAAAACTTTAGGATTAGATGATAAAACTTCAATTGTATATATGATGAACTTTGATTATTGATTTTCAAAATTGCTTATCTATAAATTTAATTTTATCATTTTTAATATGTGTGTGTGTGTATGTGTATGTATACTCATTCACGACGTTTTTTATTTCACATATTAATAGTTCACATTTGAATTAAATAGGAATTTAAGAAAACTTTCTTTTGCAAGCAACAATTTTTATTTATAATGACATAATATAATAATATTTTGTTTGACGTGATATAAATTCTTGCAGTTTGATTAAAATAATTGAATATATGTTATCAAAATAGATATTTATTTACAATTAACGCTTCTTATTTATAGATATATAACAAATAGTATGAAATACATGTATAAAATATTTATTTAATCATGTATGACTGATTTGATATTAGAATTTACAATAGTTTGCATTTATTTAAAAAATTAATATCTTTATATGCACTATTTAAAAAGACTTTACTCACAATAAAATTTTAAGTATTTTATTAATTAATAAATAGTAGTTATCCATACATCACACTTTTAATAATATAACTTATTTAATTTACTCGTTAAATTGATTTTTTAATTTGAATAGTAAACATAATTTAACTTCATCAATGAAAATCAATCCAATTAAATTATTTAACTTTAACTTCCTCCTATGTTAACATCAAATTTACCTAAATTAAATTATTATATATTATATTATCAAAAAATTATCAAAAAAATAATACACATTTAACATATAATTAACTCAAAATAAATGATTGGATTAATCAATCTGTTATAATTAAATAGAACATTTTATGCCATATATAATTTCCTAGATGAACAATATTTTTTTTAGCTTTTTATCCTAATTTAACACATCAAAAAAAATTAATAATGTTCAGTTTCTTTACAACAAATATTTTTTATATTGCTCAATAAATAAATTATAAATTACGTAAAGAGACATATCGATGTAATTGTTGCCTAAAATAAAAGATGAGACATTATCATCCTAATAACTATTACTATTTTAAAATGTAAAAATTTATCGTAAATGTCAAAATTACGGATGTTGTGTTAACAACATATAAAAATTAAAATAGATATTTGAAGTTTGAAATAGATGAGTAAAATCTAAAATTTGAATAAAACAAATTTTTAATTATTATTTTTCAGATTTAACATTTTTTAGCTTTTATGATTTTGAAGTTCTATTATAATTTTTTCAATATAGTCACACATCTTAAATAAATAAAGTTTCCTTTATTCATATAATCATGATGATTTATATTAAAAAAATACTAACAATGAAATTTTTTGCTCATCAAATATGGACTTTTTGTAACATCCCGATTTTGAGATAGGTACGTGGGATTATTTCATTGGATTAATTATATAATTTGGGACCCGGGGATATAAAATTGTATTTTGGGGTATCGGGATCGGATTTTTGGGTACCGGACCGAGTTTAGTCCAAAACGTATATATTTGCCACCTCTTTGGATGCTTGCTTTCTTTCTTCATTTCCAAAATCAGAGCTAAAAGTGTTTGTGTGTGTGAAATTGAATTCCAGCAGCAAAGGATTGAAGCTACAGCTGTGATTTGAGCTCTTGATCATCATCTTCATCTCCTTTAATTTTGCAACCAAAGCTTAAGTAAGTATTGAGCCTCAAATTTATGAGTTAATTGTTATGGATTGCAAGTGATTGATTGAATTGAGTTTATGTATAGTATTGAGTAAATTCGAGCATAAATCCTTGGTAAAAATAAGCTGGAATCGAGTTTGGGGATTGAATCCCCTGGCTGTGCAGAAACAGAGCATATCTGCTACTGTTCGTCCGTGATCGCGGGCCGCGATGTTCTTGAGGTGATCGCAGGCGGTTGGTGTCCGAGCTCGGGCCGCGATGTGAGCGCGGCCGAGAATGAGGCCATCGCGACCGCGATTGGCTGAGTGCGGCCGCGATGCGGCTGAGGGTTCGAGTCGGGCTTTCGGGTTCTATGAGTCTTGTGTTCGAGTCTTTGGGGTCCTGTGAGTTGTCGGGAATTGTGTATAGGGTTATTGGGCTGAGTTTGTGATATTGAGATTGTGTTATTATGTTTTCAGGGTCTCGTGTTGACAGGGTAGGGAAAGGGCAGGGAACCGAGACTTAGTTTATCTAGCTGAGCAGGTGAGTTTGCATGTTTTTGTTGAGATACTTGTACGATTATTTATTATACTTGCATGATCTTTTATCGAGCTTTTTATGAGATATCATGAGTTTTCTTACGAGTTTTTATTGAGATACTATCATGCTTGTATTATTGAGCTATTGTGAACTTTATTTTAAATATGAGATTTGGGACACTTGAGCTGTTGAGATACTAAACCGTACGGCTGGGCAGGGGTTGGGTCACTCCCAATTCCCTTTTGAGTTCCTGATGACTGCTTTGTGCGGTCTAGGGATTTGGGTACGTGGACCTATCCACGCGAGTTGAGTACTTACTGAGCTATCTTGTGGGATCTCATATACTTGTTCAGTAGAGAATGCTGAACGTTTTATTGTTAAGTTATTTATTTATTGAGCTTAATAATCGTACACTAACCCTTGCATTCTCACCAGCTTTAGCTGACCTGTGTGTGTTGTTGTGTGTATTCCAGGTGACCGGACAGTTAGTAGGCCTGCTGCACCAAAGTAGGTTTACACTATCTGTAATCGAGGAGTTAGCTACCTTTCATAGAGGTAGTTATATTTTGGGGGTTGTTGTATACACTTCGGATAGGTTGTAGTTTATTCAGAGATTTCCGTGACTGTGGTTGTGTAATTAATTTTTTAAATTATCGGGTTTTCATGTATGTATCTCGGGTTTAGTGTAGGTATCATTATATTATATCTTTGCTGATGTGGTAATTGCGTGGCATTGTGGACTAGTTTGAGGGTGTTACAAGCTTGGTATCAGAGCCTAGGTTTAAGAGATTAAGTATCTAGTGGATGCTTAAGCTTAAACCCTAGAGTCTAGATCCTTGGATTGTAATCCGAAGTAGAGTATTAGGTGATGAACGAGTATCGTGTAGAGTCTTGTAGAGTTAATTCGTGTTATTATCTTATTGTGCAGGTTATTATGGACCGTCAGGGCAGCGAGCCTCAGGGGGATGACCATAGAGATGAGGAGCCTTTGCGTAGATCTGACTTGTATTCTGTGATTGGTCAGATATTAGATGAGCGTTTTCCGGGTCAGAGTATGGGTAGGGGTCGAGGTGCGGTGCCTCCACCCGAGGGAGAGCAGAGTTCGGGGGCTGGTGCTTCTTCTAGCCAGCCATCGCGCGGGTCCTTTAAGGACTTCATGACGGGCCGCCCTTCAGAGTTCTTTGGTGGAGTTGGTGCCTCGAAGGCACTAGATTGGTTAAGAGAGGTCGAGGCTGCATTTCGTATAGCTCATGTGGATAGAGCGGATAGGGTGAGTTATGCTTCCTACCTCCTGAAGGGGGGAGCTTTGAGATGGTGGAGTTCAGTTGTCAGTGCTCGTGGAGTTGATGAGGCCTATCTGATGTCTTGGGAGGAGTTCCGTACAGAGTTTGAGCTGCAGTACTGTCCGTTGGACACGAGGAGCGAGTTGGAGCGAGAGTTTATCCATCTGCAGTAGGGATCCAGGACCGTCCAGAAGTATATCGATGTGTTTAATGATAGAGCCCAGTTTGCGCCGCATCAGGTAGCTACAGAGGACCGGAAGGTCACTATGTTTATTGAGGGTTTGAGACCGGACATTCGAGAGTTCGTGGGGATGCTGCGTGACCCCACATTTGCCTCAGCGATGGAGTATGCCCGCCGCCGAGAGCGGGACGTGGAGAGACAGCGGGAGCAGTCGGCTCCCCAGAGACAGCGTATCGAGCCATCGGGCCAGGGCCAGAGTTCTGGGACTTCGAGATTCTATAGAGAGAGCCGTCAGGGTGGGTATTCCGAGCAGCAGGGACAGAGTTCGGGAGCCCAGCGAGATCAGGGCAGGGATGATAGACAGTTGGGGGCCGGTCAGAGTCAGGGACAGGGTCGGGGTGGTCAGAGACAGCAGGGGCAACGACAGCAGGGTCAGGGTCAGGGCCAGAGGCAGAGTCAGAGTCAGGGGAGTGTTTGGAGGGGATCTCGGGATTCTGGGAGCCGAGTTGAGAGTTCGGCGTCGGTAGAGAGGGATTGCCAGCGGTGCCATCACCGCCATGCAGGGCCGTGTGCCCGGGAGCATCTTCGTTGTTTTAGATGTGGCCAGTTTGGTCACACAACTGTTGCATGTACTTCCCAGGAGTCTCTTTGCTTCCGGTGCGGGAAGCCGGGTCATATGTCTCGGGATTGTTCGAACCCGAGTGCAGGGTTTCCAGGGTCGAGTTCGAGTGGAGCTGGGCCATCAGGGTCATCTTCAGCGCCTCGGGGAGGAGGAGCACCGAGGGCTCGTGGCAGGGTCTTCCAGGCTACTGCTGAGGAGGCGCGCGAGTCGCCTGATGTTGTGTGTTGTACGTTTATCCTTAACGGACTGCGTGCCTTTATTTTATTTGACTCGGGATCTGATCGTTCATATGTATCTGCCTCATTCTGTGATTATTTTGCTATGCCTTCATCTGAGTTATCTGTGCCTGTTATTGTCGAGCGTGTCGATGGTAGTACTGTATTAGTGAGTCGTATCTATAGAGATTGCGTGTTAGAGATAGACGGTCACCGATTTTCCATAGACTTGATGCCTATGGAGATTAGTAGTTTTGATGCCATTGTTGGCATGGATTGGCTGACAGCGCGTCAGGCGGATATCTTCTGTTCTAAGAAGATGATTCGTATCCCCGTTTCTGAGTGAGAGTCAGCAATTGTGTATGGTGAGAGGCGTAGGGAAGAGATGAGCATCGTGTCGATGGCGCAGGCACAGAAGTATGTGGCGAAGGGGCGTGCCACTTACTTGGCTTATGTAGTAGACGCAAGGAAGGAGAAGAGGGAGGTCAGTGATGTGCCGGTGGTTAGAGATTTCCCCGACGTGTTTCCGGACGAGTTGCCGGGTCTGCCGCCGTACCGGCAGGTTGAGTTCAGGATCGACCTAGTTCCCGGGGCCGTTCCTATTGCGCGCACGCCATATCGGTTAGCTCCTACCAAGATGCGCGAGATGATGACGCAGCTGCAGGATCTGTTAGACCGTGGTTTTATTCGCCCCAATTCTTCTCCGTGGGGAGCCCCGGTGTTATTTGTGAAGAAGAAGGACGGGGCGATGCGTATGTGTATAGATTACAGAGAGCTTAATAGGGTAACGGTGAGAAACCGTTATCCCTTACCGAGGATTGATGATCTCTTTGATCAGCTGCAGGGGCGAGTTTCTTTTCAAAGATCGATCTGCGTTCCGGGTATCATCAGCTGAGAGTTAGAGATGAGGATGTGCCTAAGACTGCGTTTAGGACCAGATTCGGTCATTATGAGTTTTTAGTCATGCCGTTCGGGCTGACTAACGCCCCAGCAGCATTTATGGACCTAATGAATAGGGTCTGCAGGCCGATGCTCGATCGTTTTGTGATTGTGTTTATTGATGATATTCTGATCTATTCGAGGAGTAGCGAGGAGCATAGCCAGCATCTGAGGGAGGTCCTGAGTACTTTGCAGCGAGAGAGGCTATATGCCAAGTTTTCGAAGTGTGAGTTTTGGCTTCGAGAGGTGCAGTTCTTAGGGCACGTGGTGACGAGTGAGAGCGTTAAGGTGGATCCAGCGAAGGTCGAGGCGATTATGAGTTGGGGCCAGCCCACATCTGTGTCAGAAGTTCGCAGCTTTTTGGGTTTGGCTGGATATTATCGACGATTTATAGAGAATTTCTCGCGGATCGCAGTGCCTTTGACGATGTTGACCAGGCAGTCAGTGCCATTTGTGTGGACCGAGGAACAGGAGAGTGCCTTCCTAGAGCTGAAGAGTCGGTTATGTAGGGCTCCTATTCTAGCGTTGCCAGAGGGTTCAGAGGATTTTGCTGTGTACTGCGATGCCTCCTTCACCGGGTTGGGATGTGTATTGATGCAGAGAGGGAAGGTGATTGCTTATGCCTCGAGACAGCTTCGGAGCTATGAGTTGAGTCGGCCAGTGCATGATCTAGAGTTGGACGTCATAGTCTTTGCCTTGAAGATATGGCGGCATTATCTGTATGGGACGCGCTTTACCGTGTTCACCGATCATAAGAGTTTGCAATATCTGTTCAGCCAGAAGGAGTTGAACATGAGGCAGAGACGCAGTATGGAGCTCCTGAAGGATTATGATTGTGATATCCAGTATCACCCGGGAAAAGCTAACGTGGTGGCAGACGCTTTGAGCAGTAGATCCTATGAGCAGACGGTGGTATCCAGAGCTTCTCGATTAGAGGTCACGTCGACCTTGATTGATGGTCTGCGGTTAGCTCAGGAGGAGGGGCTGAGGGGCGAAAATGTGCAGAGAGAGCGGTTAGCT
The DNA here is from genome assembly GCA_020465985.1 of Centrapalus pauciflorus. Taxonomy (NCBI): domain Eukaryota; kingdom Viridiplantae; phylum Streptophyta; class Magnoliopsida; order Asterales; family Asteraceae; genus Centrapalus; species Centrapalus pauciflorus. The sequence continues at coordinate 453,123 of JAANYP010003256.1, read as the reverse complement.
GGTCAGCTGGAGTTATTGAGCAGAGATGACAGAGGTCTGATGACCCTCCGTAATCGAGTATGGGTCCCCAGAGTAGGTGGTTTGAGACAGCTGATTCTAGAAGATTCCTATAAGTCTAGATTGTCGATCCATCCGGGCAGCACGAAGATGTATCGAGATCTGCGAGTTCATTATTGGTGGCCGGGGATGAAGAGGGATGTGGGGAAGTATGTGGAGGCGTGTATGACGTGTTTGAGGGTTAAGAGTGAGCACCAGAAGCCGCATGGCAGACTTCAGCCGCTAGAGATTCCAGAGTGGAAATGGTATGACATCACCATGGACTTCATAGTGAGACTTCCGCGGACTGTTCGTGGGAATGATATGATTTGGGTGATTGTCGATCGGCTTACGAAGAGCGCCCACTTCTTGGCCGTTCGTGGAACTATTACGATGGATCAGTTGGCGCGCCTCTACATCAGCGAGATCGTTGCGAGGCATGGAGTTCCGAGATCTATTACGTCTGACCGAGATAGCCGATTTGTGTCGCGATTCTGGCAGAGCTTTTAGAGAGAGTTAGGCACCCGAGTTCAGCTGAGTACAGCTTATCATCCGGGGACAGGGGGTCAGACAGAGCGGACTAATCAGACCTTGGAGGATATGCTGCGGGCCTGTGTTATTGATTTCGGGGGTAGCTGGGATTTGCATTTGCCGCTTGTTGAGTTTGCGTATAATAACAGCTACCATGCATCTATCGGCATGCCTCCATTCGAGGCTCTCTATGGGCGTAAGTGTTTGACTCCAGTATGTTGGGGAGAGGTTGGGGAGCGTCCTATTAGCGGGCCAGAGGTTCTTCAGGAGACTAGCGACAAGGTCGCTATGATTCAGCAGCGGATTAGGACAGCTCAGAGTCGCCAGAAGAGTTATGCGGATCGCCGGATGTCTGAGTTAGAATTTCAGGTCGGAGACTCCGTGATTTTGAAAGTCTCACCCTGGAAGGGGATTATTCGATTTCGGAGGCGAGGTAAGTTGGGTCCGCGCTATATAGGGTCGTTTGAGGTCGTTGAGAGGATCGGGGATCAGGCTTATCGTCTGAATTTGCCTTCAGAGTTGTCGGGAGTTCATAATGCTTTTCATGTTAGCCATCTCCGTAAGTGCTTGGCCCGTGATAATCAGCAAGTACCGTTATCAGAGATTGAGGTCGATGATAGATTGCAGTATGCCGAGCAGCCTGAGGCAGTAACAGATCGGAAAGTGAAGAGGCTGCGTAATAAAGAGGTGGCGTTAGTGTTGGTGCAGTGGAAGCACCATAAGGGTACCAGCGCCACATGGGAGCCAGAGTCAGAAATGCGCAGCCGGTATCCTCACCTCTTTGCTTCGAGCTAGATTCTGAGGACAGAATCTTCATAAGGAGGGAGGACTTGTAACATCCCGATTTTGAGATAGGTACGTGGGATTATTTCATTGGATTAATTATATAATTTGGGACCCGAGGATATAAAATTGTATTTTGGGGTATCGGGATCGAATTTTTGGGTACCGGACCGAGTTTAGTCCAAAACGTATATATTTGCCACCTCTTTGGATGCTTGCTTTCATTCTTCACTTCCAAAATCAGACCTAAAAGTGTTTGTGTGTGTGAAATTGAATTCCAGCAGCAAAGGATTGAAGCTACAGCTGTGATTTGAGCTCTTGATCATCATCTTCATCTCCTTTAATTTTGCAACCAAAGCTTAAGTAAGTATTGAGCCTCAAATTTATGAGTTAATTGTTATGGATTGCAAGTGATTGATTGAATTGAGTTTATGTATAGTATTGAGTAAATTCGAGCATAAATCCTTGGTAAAAATAAGCTGGAATCGAGTTTGGGGATTGAATCCCCTGGCTGTGCAGAAACAGAGCATATCTGCTACTGTTCGTCCGTGATCGCGGGCCGCGATGTTCTTGAGGTGATCGCAGGCGGTTGGTGTCCGAGCTCGGGCCGCGATGTGAGCGCGGCCGAGAATGAGGCCATCGCGACCGCGATTGGCTGAGTGCGGCCGCGATGCGGCTGAGGGTTCGAGTCGGGCTTTCGGGTTCTATGAGTCTTGTGTTCGAGTCTTTGGGGTCCTGTGAGTTGTCGGGAATTGTGTATAGGGTTATTGGGCTGAGTTTGTGATATTGAGATTGTGTTATTATGTTTTCAGGGTCTCGTGTTGACAGGGTAGGGAAAGGGCAGGGAACCGAGACTTAGTTTATCTAGCTGAGCAGGTGAGTTTGCATGTTTTTGTTGAGATACTTGTACGATTATTTATTATACTTGCATGATCTTTTATCGAGCTTTTTATGAGATATCATGAGTTTTCTTACGAGTTTTTATTGAGATACTATCATGCTTGTATTATTGAGCTATTGTGAACTTTATTTTAAATATGAGATTTGGGACACTTGAGCTGTTGAGATACTAAACCGTACGGCTGGGCAGGGGTTGGGTCACTCCCAATTCCCTTTTGAGTTCCTGATGACTGCTTTGTGCGGTCTAGGGATTTGGGTACGTGGACCTATCCACGCGAGTTGAGTACTTACTGAGCTATCTTGTGGGATCTCATATACTTGTTCAGTAGAGAATGCTGAACGTTTTATTGTTAAGTTATTTATTTATTGAGCTTAATAATCGTACACTAACCCTTGCATTCTCACCAGCTTTAGCTGACCTGTGTGTGTTGTTGTGTGTATTCCAGGTGACCGGACAGTTAGTAGGCCTGCTGCACCAAAGTAGGTTTACACTATCTGTAATCGAGGAGTTAGCTACCTTTCATAGAGGTAGTTATATTTTGGGGGTTGTTGTATACACTTCGGATAGGTTGTAGTTTATTCAGAGATTTCCGTGACTGTGGTTGTGTAATTAATGTTTTAAATTATCGGGTTTTCATGTATGTATCTCGGGAATAGTGTAGGGATCATTATATTATATCTTTGCTGATGTGGTATTGCGTGGCATTGTGGACTAGTTTGAGGGTGTTACACTTTTAAACTTCTATATAATAAATGATTAACTATTTTAACAAATATAAATATCTAATGTTGTCAATCGTCACTTGTCGATCATAATTTCAATATATTAATAAAAAAATTTGAATATTTACAATAGTTTACCTAAATATAATTATAATTCTGGATTTTTCTAAAAATTGAAATTGATATTAAAAATATCACAAGCAACTAAGTATATTTTTTCTTTAATTTTCATTTTAATTATATATAAGTTTATAATAATTTATTATAAATAAAACTTTATGTATTTTCTAAACCAACTCATGTAATACATGGATCTCTAACCTAGTCATCTAATAATTTAGTAGTCAAATCTATACTATATAAAATAAGAAAACCACTTGGAGTTTCTGAACCATTGGATGGAAAGAAATCAATGGTCCAGAATAAAAACAACTCGTAATTATTTATGAAATGTCTCTTATACCCTTAATTAAAATCAATAATTATACCTATGCCATTTTATCTTTCTTTCCTAATTAAAGTCAATATTTTAAAAAATATATAAATAACTTTTTATCTTCCTTTCATAATTTATTTCCTTACATTAATCACTTCAATTTATTATATTAAAATCAATTAACCAATACGTTGCTAATAACTAAAACATATATATCGTCTTTAAAATTCGAAACATGCATATAATAATTGTAAAAATTTTGTATAATTTATATCTTAAAACAAATATTTATTTATTAATATAACATAACTTATTTAGTTAAATCATATTAAGTATAAAATGTTGACAAATTAGATACAATTATTCCTTCATATATTTCATATATCTTCATTCATAAATATTCTACAAAAGTATTGATTTTAAATTTTAAACTAATTTATAGAATTCAAAATCTACTTTTATTCTTAGAATTTTCTATTATTATTACTTATTAGTAGCGATTATAAGAAATTATCAATTCTTTTTATCAATTCTAAAAAACTGAATGAAAATATGAATCGATATAATTAGTACACTTAATAATCTAGCTAATCTATATATCTATAATAAATACTAATAAAAGAGTAACTTTACTCTTTTCTTGTGAAGTCATGTGTCATCACTATGAATCGATACGTGTCATTTATGGGTTTTAAAAATAATAAAGAAATTTAATTGAATTCTATCCAAATCTAATATAATCTACTTTTAAATTCAAATAAAATCAAACAAAATCTAATACTCTACTAACTTATTAATTATAATATAATATAATAAAAATTTTAAAAATATAAGCAAATAATTACTATTCATATATATATTTATATAGTTTTGTTTAAAAAAATAATATTTATATCTTTACCTTTTAATTTATTTTATATATATATATATATATATATATATATATATATATATATATATATGTATGTATTAAAAATATTCGCGTAATACGCGGGTAATAAACTAGTTTACTAATAGGGTGTTTGGATTTGCGTTTGAAAAGATGTTGTAGCGTTTTGGAAACTAATGATCAGATTATAGCGGTAACAAAAAGCACTGCAGGATATGTAGTGTTTGGTTTAGCTTCTGCTGTTTGTTATCATAATTATCAAATAATCAGTTTATAAAGTGTTTGGATTTGCGTTTTTACTTGTAAAATGACCAAATAATCACTTATTAAGCAAATAAGCTACATTTTTTAACTTATGAAAAAGTGTGATAAGATTAACGTTAAACGCAAATAATCACTTATTAACGTATACAATCCAAACACTTTAAACTAATTATTTGTGTTATTGTAACGTAATAAGCTGATAATCTGGTTCATAACGCAAAACCAACCACCCTCTAATAAAGGACATTAATATATTGTCGAATTATTAGTATGCAAAATAAAATTAAAAAAAAAAGGTCAAGAAGGTTTCATAAAATAATAATGTTAGTATTTTTATCATTAAACATGTTACAAGCAGACATAGTTTTAGAAAGAGTGGAAACTTATAGATATAATTTAAGATAAATATTCACTAATTCATCCAAATTTATTTGAGGGTTAATATTGAAAATTTTTTATTAACTTTTTTTTATTTTCATGATTAAGTCTCTAATTTTTTTTTTACTGTTTAAGTCCCAAAATTATTTTTGTCTTATTCAAAAGCGTATTTGACTTATTTGATCGGTAACTAAACAAGTAACTTTAATTTTTTTACTTGATTAATATTGAAAAAACCTCGCCATCTTTTCATATATTAACGATTAAGTCCCTAAATTTTTGTTTTATCAGTTGTATTTTACCGACAAATCTGGTAGCCGGTCAAAGATATATATTATTATTAAGACAAACATAGTTTATGGACTTAAACATATGGAAAAAAAAAAAGTTTAGGGATTCAATTGAGAAAATGAAAAAAGTTGATTGGATTTTTTCAATATTAACATTTTATTCAAAGCATTGAATATAGGGTTTTTTTTTTCTGGGGAAGGGGGGGAGATTAACAACTTCCCAAAAAGTTCTTTGAAATAAAACTTGCAAAAATTTATCATAAAAAGTTAGGCATACAATCAAAGTTAATCTTATTAATTATTATACTATAGTATCTACTTAGTTCAAATTTAGACATAATTAAGCCACATAATAATAACACAAAGTTTTAATTATCAATTTGTGAGCTCTTTTAAATAGGAATGGGTGATTAAAGAGTCCACATTAACTTGTCGATCTACGACTTCACTTTGATTCTTTAGATAATAATCATTCATAGAAAAAAAACAAAACTGATAATCAAGGTCTAAAGCTTTACATTATAAAATTATAAAGATTTAACGTTATACAAAAATGTATATGAAGTAGTTAAGAGAAACAAATATATTTACTCAATCACACATGTTAAGTATTGATACATGTAAAGGAATTGTCTATTCATTCCACTTCCTTTGTGGCTAAAAAACAATAAAACGTAGACAAACCTAAATTGAACAAATGCCTCATCAAAGTTTTTGATAAAAATAAATATATATTAGCCTTAACATTGAATGAATTTTGATTTTCAACAATGAATGGCTATAATGTAACGAAGGGCTACTATGAATGGCTTTCTGAGTTATATTTTCAACATGTTTTCATTGCTTTCATTATTGAACGTTAGAGCTAATACAGCCTAAGCAAAAACCACCAATGTTAAGAATGATATACTGAAAATAAAAACACATTAATGTTGGTGGCTTGGTGCCTTCATTGTTCTAACATATGTGCCCAAACTATTAAAGAATTTAAAGTTGCTAAACATGCAAAGATTATAGCAATTTTTGAAATCAATATTCTATCTGTTTAACACTGCCCGTAAATACAATGAATCACATATTTATCGTATGGATATGTACAATGACGATTATTATTGTTGCTCATTTGCTTTACATGAAATGATTATGGTGTCAAATCATGGTTGTTATTGTGTTATGTCGTGAAATGGGATGAACAAAAATAATGGTTAAACTGTTTAAAGATCCTAAGTTTAAACTAGGTCTGACATTGGATCATTTTTTATTCAAATCCGTTCCAATTCAAATCTAATTATACGTTTAATGAGTAAAAAATCAATCCAATAATCCATTTGAAGATCCAATAAATTGATGCATTCATGTGGATCAACAAATAGATCGATCCATGACTCGTTTGAATCAATTCATTTAATATTTTTAAAAATAATAATAACAACACATTTACTTAACTTTTTTCGCTTATACTTTTAACATCATCATCATCTTTAGGGGGTAAGGTAGGGTAAAGGGTAGGTAAGGTTGGTGGTATGGGAGGGTAGTTAGGGTAAGGTGAGGTAGGGTTGAGTGGGGTGGGTAAGGTGGGATGGGGGTAGGGTTAAAGGTGGGTGTGGGTTGAAGGTAGTTGGGGTAGGGTGGGGTGGTTGACGGTAAGGTCGGGTAAGATAGGACAGGGTGGGGCAAGGTAGGTTGAGAGTGGGGTGGGGTGGGGTATGGGATAAGGTAAGGGGTAGAGGTAGGGTGGTGTAGGAGTGGGTGGGTAGGTTAATGGTTAGGGTGAGGTTGAGGGTAGGGGTAGGGTGGGATGGAGGCGGGATAGGGTAGGGTAGGATGTGGTATGATAGGATAGGGTGGGTTGGGGTAGGTTAGGGGTGCATAGGGCAGGGTGAGTGGGGTAAGTTCATGGTCTTATGATGTGGGTATAAAGTAATATAAAATTTGAAAATTTAAATGAGTCGATACGGATCATGATCCATCTGTCAAAATTAGTTGGATTAGCTCATGATTCATTGTCTAACGGATCAAATACATAGTCAATTTAATTGGATTATGTATCTGTCGGTTCATGATCCAATCCATTCCAAATCCATCTATTGTCCAAACCTAGTTTAAACCACAGTAATGTGGTAAATCTATTGTTTTTTATAATTATTTTTTTGTTGTCGTAGTCTAACACTCTAACTTATTATTGATTGACATTAAATTATCATAATCAAAAAAGGCTATTTCTTCATGCACTACCTCTAATTTCTCATACATCACCTCTATGCATTTGACCTATAAATATTTATCTTATGATTTGACAAAAGTGTGTAAATAAATAAAATATAATGATGAGTTATGAAAAAAATATATTTTAGGTCAATTATAGGATGTAGATGTGGTGTATGAAGTAATACCCATCAAAAAAAATATTACTTTGACGTCTATATTTGATTATCTACAACTTGAAATTAGTTTAATATATATTAATCAAGTTTGAAACGAAATCTCACCTAACAATTGTGCTCCATTCGAGGGTTTCTTATCCATTTTATCCAATATATATTTTATTAAAAAACACGTGAATATTTTTAATATTAATCTAATCTACCTATCTATACTATTTATTAAAAGACTAAGGTGCTGTTTGATTGCATAAGAGGAAAACATCTGATGTTTGATTCTCGCTTCTGATTGATATGAGGTGTACCTAAAGTCTGATAAGAGGATCCAATAAGACTGTATGATTTGTAAATTAATAAATGCACGAACTGTTATTTTTATTAATTAAAATTAAATAAACTGTTAATTTATTTTTAAATCATATCAAATTTTATATTATAAATGATAAGATGATACAATCATAACACTAGCAACAAAAAAATTATAACAAATTAAAAATAATAAGGAATATATTTTAAATAGAAATACATAATCGTTCATTATTCTAGCAAGAATCAAATCAATAATCAATTATATAATCAAACTATTATTCTAGCAAGAATCAAATCAATATTCTAAAAATTAAAAAAAAATATTCAAGTATACAATTTTGATAAGAGGAAGAATAGTGGGTTTTTATATCTTATCAAAAAGCACAAGGATAAGATGATTTTACATCTTATCACTTATCAGTATCAAACACCCTTATCACAGAAACTTCTTACCGAATAAGAGTTTTGGTCAATAAGAGCCCCAATAAGGGGTATCAAACACCCCCTAACTATTTTTTCCACGTATCGTCATATGCTACTGCCATGTGGCGTCACCTCCTACTGCTATTTGAAAATTATGTTTTCTAAATCTACAATTAATTTATATCAAAATAAATTTAAATGATATCCAATGTAATCTAAATCTAAACTAAATCTTATTTATCTAATATGAAACTCAAATTTGAATTTAAATTTACATTTAAATTTATTATGTTGTATAAGTAATTACTATAAATATATTTAATATTTATCCTACAAATTAATAATCTTATCTTTTTAAAAATCTAAACGCATGTTATACATGGGTATATAGACTAGTGTTAAATATATATAAATTAGACTGTCACATTGTGTCATTGTTTAGATACATTTGTAACGGAGACACAGAGTAGGAATGAGGATGTCAATTTTCTATACATAAAGGGCCAGTTTTGCAAAACCAGTAAAAGTACAAGGTTCCTATTGTACTTCTTGGAGAACTATGATTGCTGTCAAGGTTTGACGTTTTTGAGCTGAAAAGCCGTTAAGTTTTAACGAACAACCACCCACCCAAGTTACAACAACCGGATAAACCGGATAAATTAAAGTCATGCAGAGTTAGGTGACCGACACGTGGACTTATCTCGGAAGATCCGACGAAAATTTTTGGACAAATCTGAGATCAAGTTGTCCATTTGTATGATACAGATTATTGGATTAGGGAGGATCCGATTCGGTATTTACCAGATTCTTTTTGGTTTGTAATTGGAAAAGAAATGATAAAAATGTTTTTTTTTAATATAAAATTGGAAAATATACTGTTTATATTGACAAAATATATGTGTATCAACTATCAACTTAGGTCGTTTGGTTTGGAGGATTTCAACAACTCAATTAGAATATAGATTTAGGGATCCACTTATGTCATGTTTGGATAAAAATTAAAAAAGAAGGATTTGCTTCATTTAGTATTTCATATTTCTCACTTCTTCTCATTTCATAATCCATCTATCCCCCTAATTATTTTAAAATTCTATCATTTTAGAATCCATCATTTTAAATTAATGCAATCCAAACGACACCTTAATCTCCTAATATCAACGGGAAAACACTGATTTTAAATTATATGACAAATAATTTCAATCAATTTAACGGATTAAAATGATAGTTTATGAGGTCGAGCTCGAGCTACTCGAATAATAATTGAGTCAAACCCGATTATTAAAATAGTTTATTCGATGGGCTCGCGAGCCTAAATTTAAATGTTTAAATTTTAAAATTCAATTAATTATATTATATTTTTATCACTACTATATAAATCAAAACATATAACTTTAAATCTAAAATTATATTCTTATATTTGGACATTTCTTGCTTGTTGTTGGGATAAAATTAATTGATCTTTTGTATTTATAAAATTAATTGAGCCCGATAATGTCGAGTAGTTTATTAAGCCGAACTCGAGTTTTAGTGTCGAGTTTGAGCTTAATGATACTCGACTTACCTCGACTCGATTACACCCCTAGTCGAATCAGTTCCATTTTTTGAAATCATAAGCGGCCTATATACAATCAAAAAGCATGCACTATTTTGATGATAGAGTTTGCGTGAACCCAAAGAGGTTTGTTGTTCCTCATGATTCATGCCACTAAAAGCATACAATATTTTTTTGCATCTCAAAATGGACCTTATCATATGAAAACAAACTTTGTTTCCCATTTGAGATCCCATATATATATATATATATATATATATATATATATATATATATATATATATATATATATATATATATATATATATATATATATATATATATATATATATATATATATATATATATATATATCTGTGTATGTATATGTGTGATGGGGGTTCGTGTGAGTATCTAAAAAATGCAGAGTACTGTGAGTAGGTGAACACACGGGTTTCAGATGTAAACATGCTCTGAAAAGAAGTTTTTTTTTTTTTAAAAAATTCATATTTATTTAGATACAAATAATATAAGGCTATTTGTAAAAAAATTACTACATTCACACTTTTAAGCATCTTAAAAGTCATGTAAGACGTGAAAAAATTTATGTGAACATGCATGTTTCACATAATTCTAATGTGTGTTTAGGTGTGATTTATTACAAGTAGTATTGTATTATTAATTTATACATAATTATGAAAAAAAATTCAAAAAAAAGGTTTTAAGCGAGATACCTCTAGTACTCAACAAAACTAATGATATTTACTTGAACCTATGTGTGTGTGTGTGCGCGCGCGTGTATATATATATATATATATATATATATATATGATTAAAAATTAATAACAGTTTTAAATTTGATCCGTTTTAGTTTATATAGGTTACTAGGTTAATACACATGTATTACATGGATTGATATGAAAAATTAGTTATACATTTAAAATTTATAAAGAGGTGTAATCCTGTAAGACCCTTTAATATTTTTTTTAAATTAAATACAATAAAACGAATAAAAAGATGATGCAAACAAAATCATTGAGTCAAAGGTAAAAATGATGCTTTAAGTCAATGTTTACTTCAAAAAAAGACAGTGAAGATGTAATTCAAAGTTTTTGAATTATGATTTAAAATTTAGTATTTTATGGTTCTTACATATGTGAGTTAATTCAATTATTATCTTCTTATTATTAATTCAAAAATTTTGTTTCTTCATTCTGTTTTATTTGTTGTTGTGTCATCATCAATCCCATAGAAATCAACAAAATAATTATTTATATTTTTTATTTTTATGAAGTATATTAATTTAAATTGTATAACTTTATTAGAGAACTTAAATAAGACCATATATAAGTTTTCTTATTCAAGATGTTTTTATTAATAATAAATTTTTATTGCCAAAGTGATTAAAACTTGATATAACAATTTCAGCGTCAACTGAAAATATAAATCGTTAATTAAGATTGTTTGAAATTAATTTATTTTAAAAGATAAATTTTGCAACATTTAGTTTTGAATTTTTAGAAAATATTAAGACATTTTTATTAAAGAAAATACATTTGAAATTTGAATGACTATTTTTTTAAATGTGTCAAAATTTCATACTTAACATATAAAGATTTGATAACAAATTGTTTTTCAAATTTATTTTATAATAAGATATTTAATTATTATTTCATAAAATTATTTATTCTTTCAGACATTTAAATTTGAAATTTATTATTTTATTGATCTTTTAAAATTTTTTATTTTGAATTTAAATTTTTTATTTTACTAAGTGTTTTAAAATTATTAATTCTTTGGAATATTTAAACTTGAGTTTATTATCTTATAGATTTTGAAAAAAATTTATTTTAGCTTGTTAATTTGAAAATTTTTATTTAAGTATTAATTATAGTTTCAATTAGTTTAGGAAACAAAAATAATAAGTTTCAAAAGTTCAAATTAAATGAATTAAATGATATCCATGCTCTCATATATTATAATATATTGATAATTTATTTATAACGTTGAATACTTAAACTTGAGTTTATTATCTTACTAGTTTATTACCCGCGTATTACGCATATGTTTTAATATATAGTTGTTTATATTAAATACATACTACAAGCTAAGAATTAAAAAATAAAAATATTAATTTTATTATAAAAATATAAGAATTATATTATTAGTTGACATAAATTATAATTTTTTTTAGAATTCTAAATATATATGAATAATAATATGTTTCTTTATCATCTTTAAACTTTCTATTATATTGTAGTTATCAAATATTTAGATATGAATTTTTGGTTTGAATAGACTTTAAATCTTATAATATTAGATGTAAATTTAGAAATATATGATGCAGATATTATTTGTTATTCTAGAATATGATATGCACGTGTAAATTGCTGGTGATGACACATGATATCACGAGAAATAAGTAAAGTTATTCATTTATTATTAGGGTTTATTATGAAAAAATCAACACGTTTTCGTCCCTCAATGTTATTTTTTTTCATAAAAAACCTCAAGTTACTTTTTTCTTTTTGGTTTAGTGAAATTTGGACATTAGACCCCGGTTATAATTTGTGAACCGGGTTTTTAAAAACTGAAAAACCGGGTTCTAATGTACAAATTTCACTAAACCAAAAAGAAAAAATTAACTTGAGGACTTTTATGTAAAAAAAATAACATGGAGGGACGAAAACGCAAAAACATGAAAACATGTTGGTTTTTTTTTCATAATAAACCCTTCTTATTATTTATAAATTATAATTAGGATTTAAACATGTAACATTTAATTTAAAGTTTGAAAATAAAAAAATTTTGTTTTATAAATCAATTATATAATTCTTGATAAAACATTATAGGTAAATTAGAGGTTAAATTAGGAAGTATTTAAATCATTAATTATATTAGTAACCTTTTAGTTTATTTAAAATCAATTAGTTTCTTTAAAATCAATTATGTAAATTAATTGAAAGAGTTATATTAGGCAAAATGAGCGGGAAAAAAAAATTAGGAGAGCTGAGAAAGTGACACGTGTCACAAATTATTTTCTTCTATTAATAGATATTGATAGATTTTTAAAAAAATTTATTTTAGCTTGTTAATTTTAAAAATTTTATTTAAGTATTATTATAGTTTCAATTAGTTTAGGAAACAAAAATAATAAGTTTCAAAAGTTCAAAGTAAATGAATAAAATGATACTCATGTTACTAAAATTAATGTAATTTTTATTTTTGGAAAAAAAGCGGGAAAATGAAAAAACAGGGTATTAAGAAGATGACACGTGGCAAGAGTTGCTCTCATTTATTATAATATATAGATAGATAGATTTTTTATCCGTTTTAAAAATTAAAACTTCTGGGAACGTAAGATCCTTGATCACTATGGTAACTAGAGACATATTAGGATAGTGATTTTTACATAATAATTTTTTGTCATCCATAATAATATATAATTATATCTTACATAACGTATAAATCTATAAAGATTTTGTTGTTGTAATTAATATAAAATTATGTACAAATTACCTTCAATTTATTTTGGGTGGTCCCATAAATTTGGGAGACTTCGTGTAGCATTCAAATGTCCAAAAATAATTCCACCAATATAAAAATTCTTTAGGTCAAGACATACTTTACATGTGATTTATTTCTTTAATAATACAAATTTCCACAATGGAATTAAAGAATCTTAATTCCACATTAAGTTTAGGTCAAATGACTAAAAATAATAACAAGTTTTGACATTTTTATCATTAATAGTAACATTATTTATTTTTTATCATTAATAGTAACAACTTTTTATTTTTCTATTAATAATAGTAATGAGTGACCTGTAAACCTGTTTAGCAGGTCACCAACTTTTCAGTTATCAAAAATAGTAACATCCTTTCAAATTTTTATCAATAATAGTAACATTTCAAATTAAAAACATAAATTGTTTTATTTTATTAAGTATTCTAATATTCAATAAACACCAAAATAAACCGATTTTTTATTGTGAATATTTACGGATAGATAATATTTGATTATTTATTCACAATTATATATAATATGAATGAAAAAATACTATGAATCATTTCAATTTTCACTTTTTTGAACAAAAAAACTACGAACCAACATTTTCTTAGTTTTTCCGAATAAAATAATACAAATCGTTTCATTTTTTAGTTTTTTTCCAATCTAAATGGGTCATAGTTTTTATTTAAAAAACAAAAAATCAAAATGCGTCTCAATATTTTCATTCATAAAACTATAAACCATAATGAGTCAATGTTTTTCCATTAATAGAAAAACTAAAAAATGAATTGGTTGCAATACTTTTTTATTCGTAGTACTAATTGGAAAAAAAAGTACAAATTGATCAGTTTTTTAGTAAATTCCAAACGAAATCGATTACAAACCATACAACTTTAGCTTTCTAGAATGAAAAACTACGACCCAATCATGTTTTAGATTTTTTACAAAAAACTATAAAACATCTTGATTTTTCGTACAAAATAATTGCAACTCATTTATTTTTGTGTATTTAACAACGAAAAAAACTATGAATGATTCCAGTTTATAGTTTTGCCGAATGAAAAATATTGTAATCCGTAAAAATGATACACAACCACTTGTACGAAACTATGAACTAGAATAATTCATAGCTTTTTCGTTGTTAAAAACACAAAAATTAATGACTTGCAATTATTTTGTACGAAAAATCAAAATGATTTATGGTTTTTTGTTAAAAAAAATCTAAAACATGATCAATTTGTAATTTTCTTATAGTAAATGAATAGTACTATGAATGAAAAAATATTGCAACCCATTCATTTTTTAATTTTTCTATGAATGGAAAAACCATGACTCATTGTGGTTTATAGTTTTATGAATGAAAAATATTGAGACTCATTTTGATTTTTTGTTTTATAAATAAAAAAAACTACGACCCATTTAGATTGGAAAAAACTAAAAAATGGAATTATTTGTATTATTTTATTCGGAAAAACTAAGAAAATGATGGTTCGTAGTTTTTTTGTTGGAAAAAGTGAAAATTGAAATGATTCACAATATTAATTTCATTCATATTATATATGATTGTGAATAAATAATCGAATATTATCTATCCGTAAATATTTGGAATAAAAATTTGGTTTATTTTGGTGTTTATGAAATATTAGAAAACTTAATAAAATATGAAATTTATGTTTTAGTTTGATAAGTTACTATTATTGATAAAAATCTGAAAGGATGTTACTATTTTTGATAACTGAAAAGTTGGTGACTTGCTAAACAGGTTTACAGGTCACCTATTACTATTATTGATAGAAAAATAAAAAGTTTTTACTATTAATGATAAAAAATAAATATTGTTACCATTAATGATAAAATTGTCAAAACTTTTTACTATATTTGGTCATTTGTCCTTAAGTTTATTTGCATGAGATTGTTTATTATTCTTAAGTGCAACTTTAAAATTACTACATATGACTTGAGACTATTGTCAGTTTGTTTCATGTTACAAAAATCAATAACGGGTTTAAGTACACGTGTTAGGGGTCAAACGATCCCGATATATACTTTTTGTATGTTATATATATTGTTAAACGCATTTCAGTCCTGATTTGTTTAATAAGAAACCAGGTTTTATTCTTAAAAAACACATAGAGCCATGTTTTTTAGAGAAATTTTAATAAAATGAGCTTGATACTTAGCTCTTTTATAGTTTTATACCAGTACGATAATTTTTAAACCGGTCCCTATAAAATTTATTTAAGAATCTGTTACCGATAAAAATGCTAGAAATTTTATAACCCGAAGTCATGACTCGTGAATCGTGATGAATTTGAATGATGGTCAATGATAAAAACACATGCCTTACATAAGATCATACATACACAAAGACTACAAATAACACATTAAAATACCACAAATCAACTTTGTCTTTACAACTTTACACTTGAAAATCTCAAGTGAAAAAACAAATTTTGAAATTACCCTAAGGGTGCGTTTGGTACAGGGAAATGATGCCAGAGAAATTTAACTATAAGTTTTTTCAAAATTCACAGTCGCTTGAACATTACTTTCTTTGTCATGGCAGTCTCCAACTTGCAAAACTGATAAAAGTAGTCAATAATCTCTTTTCAAAAATAACAATCATGATATGCCAGAAATCACTTTTGGTATAGCCATAACTTACCACAGACTACAGATTTACAAATTGTATTTAACTATATAAGCTTTTTTAACTTACTGTAATTGATCCAATCTTCTTTTGCCACAATCGCCACAATAAACTTGTAGTATTATTTAAACTGCTGTGAAATTCCTGTTTAACCTTATTAAAAATATTTTTTTTTTTTTTAATAATTTGCTTTCTTTCATATGAACTTGTAATGTTCACGTCGGTTGCGACAAGTTCAAAAAAATTATATATATTTTTATGAATAAATAAAAAAAATAAAATCTATACTATATAAAATAAGAAAATCATTTGGAGTTTCTGGACCATTGGATGGAAAAAAAAAAAAATCAATGGTCCAGATTAATGACAACTCATAATTATTTATGAAATGTCTCTTATACCCTTAATTAAAATCAATAATTATACCTATGACATTTTTTTTAATTTATTTCCAAATTTACTACCTTAACTTAATTACATTAAATTTTGATTTTAATTTTTTCATTAATGAATTAATATTAAATTAATATTTACCTAAAATAAATATGTGTCCTTATTATCCTTAATGATCATAATTAAATTAAAATGTAAAATTTTGAATTTAAATGTAGAAGTGTAGTAAATAAAGTTAAAATTTTTTGTTAATTATTTTGCTAACAAGATTTAAATTTAACTGATAAAACTTCAATTGTGAATATGATAAATTTTGATTGTTGATTTTCAGATATTCCATTTTTATATACTGTCATTTTCAAAATATATACACATTCACATAATTGAAGTTTTTTGTTTCTTACATTGGTATTTCATATTTGAAGTTAATAAAAATTAAAAGAAACATTTTTTGCAAACACATATTATCTATTTTTAATAATACAATATAATAATATCTTTTTATTTAATATCAAATAACTAATTATTTTTTTTATCTTTAATTTAACTAGCTTTCAATTTTTTTATTTTAATTATATATAAATTTTATAATAATTTATTAAAATATGAAAAAATATGTATTTTCTAAATCAACCCATGTATTACATGGGTTGATTAACCTATATATTTTAATAAAACAATATAATTCATGTCATATGTCAGTTCTACAATACAAGAAAATTTTATTTTTATACATCTTTTTCCAAATTTAACACCTTAATTGTATTAAATTTTGACTTTATTTTTTTCATTAATTAATTAGTAATAAATTAGATTTTGTAACATTTAAAATTAATGTTTACCTAAAATAAATATCTATCATTATTATCCATAATAATCATAATTAGACCCAAATGTAAAATTTGAATTAGTTGTGAAATTATTATTATTATTATGTATAATAAAGGAAAACATCAAATGTCACGTGTCACCTTTATGTTCACCAAAAAGATAATTACAACTTATAAAAAAAAAGATAAATACAATTTAATATTTTAAAAAAAGATAAATATACACTATTTTTTAATCTGTAAATAATAAAAAATAAACACAATTATTATTTTTGTATGTTTCTATTTTTACTCAAATACATTTTATATAAATAAATTTAACTAAAAATATCAACGTAATACGTGGGTTATAAACTAGTTCTAAAATATAAAAACGTAAGACAGTGTCATTAATAAATGGAAAATCATCGTAGTTACAGTCAATTAATATGATAATAACAACCAATAATATATAACTCAATCAACAAAAGTGTATCTAAATTTATGTATCGTATTTAATAATATAATATAATTAATAATATAACATATTATAATAATATACTACTTTAATTACCCGCTAGCTATTTAATAAAATTTATTTAAATAAAGTGTAGATAAACATAAAATTAGACATATATTAATATTTATAGCCTTTAAAAATAAATTGCTGCATTTATTTTTTATTTCAATTTTTAAAAATAATAAATTTGTCATTCTAGTGTTCTTCTTTATCATAAAAGTAGGTTAATACACATGTATTACAGTGATTAACTTTAGAAATAAATATGTATAATATAATAATTTTAAGAATAATAGAGTTTGTTTACTTTTAGTTAGTTAGTTATTAAATTAATCATACTAGATTTGAATAGATTTGATTTATTTTAAATTTTAAGTAAAATAGTAAATAAATTGACAAAATGAGAGATCGACATGTGACAAAGCAAATGAGATCATGACATGTGACATATCAGTTACTCATTTAATACTATAGATAGAATATAGATTTAAGTAATACATAAAAACGAAACTAAAATAGATAAAGATTATCTAGAACATACTATAATAATATGTGAATTTAATATTTTAATGGTACAAAACGATATAAAAAGGTTACAATGTAAGATAAGTATTATAGTTTATTGACTCACATATTACACGCTAACTTTTAATAAATAAATATTTACAATAAAACATTAGAAAAAATTTTCCAAAAAAAATAGTAAATTGCATAACCATCCATGTCATTCGTAGAAATTATAATTTTTGGCCCTGAAATAATTTTATATAACTAGGAATCTCTAATAACAAGTAAGAAACAAGAAATAAAGTTCTTCATTCAACTTATTACTTATATTGCAATTATTAATTGCAATTATCCTTTTCCTACTTTTATTCTCCATCTTAACTAAACATTCTCTACTTTTGAAAACTTGCAAACACATGTATCCTCATGTTTGTTAAATTTAACATTTTTTAATTATGGGGAAATTACGCAAAAAACCTCTAAGTTGGACCATTTTTGCGATTAAAACCCCCAACCAGTTTTCATTGCACAAAAAACCTCGAACTGGTTAAAACTTTGTAAATTTGGGCTTTTATAAAAAAATCTGACTTGCTACCGGTTTAGCCGGTTGCAACTTGATGATGTGTAAAACTTTTAAATAGATTTTTGCGTAAAAAACCTCCAACTTGATTAGTTTTTTCAATTAAAACCCCAAATTATTTTTAATTTGATAAAAAACATCCAACCAACAAAGATAATTAAAATTGAGTCTTCACTGATTGCATTTTGATAACCTGGATATTTATTAAACTTTTATTTATCAAATAAAGAATTCGTTTCCCAATGAAACCTCCACCCTTTGGGCTAGCGAACCTCACTGCTC
This sequence comes from Centrapalus pauciflorus, assembly GCA_020465985.1. Classification (NCBI taxonomy): domain Eukaryota; kingdom Viridiplantae; phylum Streptophyta; class Magnoliopsida; order Asterales; family Asteraceae; genus Centrapalus; species Centrapalus pauciflorus. The sequence goes on along the minus strand of JAANYP010003256.1, from coordinate 433,998 downwards.
TGCTAAAATGGAATATAGATAAATGAAATTGAACATAAAGTTGAACCTAAAAATGCAACTCGTGAAAACAAAATGAAATCGATTCCATGTGCACAATTGAAGTTAAAATTTAAGATTAAACGGCAAAAGTTAATCGAACATACATACATAAAAATAAACAACACCGAACATAAAGATGAGATAGAGTAATCGGAGTTTTTGGAGGTAGAGAAAAAGAGAAAAGGTAAATATTATTGTTGGTTAGAGGTGAGAAAAATATAGTTAAGGATTTTAATCGAAAAAGTCACCAATTTCAGGGTTTTTTTATGCAAAAATTCAGTTTAAGAATTATACATGTAGTGCCACGTAGGCGCCACGTAAGTCGGGTTTGCCATGTGGACGTCACGTGTGTGCCTTGTAAGCATAGCAACCTTTTATAACCGGTCATGTCCTAATTTCAAAGGATTTTACTGGTTAGAGGTTTTTTGTGCAACAAAAAATGGTTAGGGCTTTTAATCACAAAAATGGTCAAACTTTAAGGTTTTTTATGCAATTATCCCTTTAATTAAATATTTTAATACTGTCTTATTATCGTTTCTATAACAACTATTTAATGTGTTTAACAATAATTTATCATTTTTCCAAAAGTTTTTGCTTTTTAATTGATATAATCATGCCACCGCTCTTTTTTTTCCATTTGCACCAGATCCAATGGTTGGGATTGGTTTCCGAGGTTTTCCGATCCATTTTGGTTTTTCATTGAACCCCCCTCAATTTACGTACATATATATAGAATCAGGTTCAAAAAAGTATCTCTAGAATCAAGTGCACCCAAATGTATTAAAAAACTTTTTTTTATTTTTTTTTCTCATAGTCATGTTTAAATTAATGTTATGCATATGATATATGAATATCACGTACATTAACACTTTTTATGTCCCTAAAATTTATGTGAATGTTCAATGCATATTTATATGAAAGGTCTTCCAAGTGAATGATCATTTACACCATTCACATGATCTTTTTTACCATACAAGATTTATGATTTTGCTCCATTTGAAGAAAAGTTTTATAATGTTGTCTTACACATGTCTATTCAAAAAATATATATGTGAATGATCATTCACATAAGGATACGTTGGAAACTCATAGGTACGCTATATATATATATATATATATATATATATATATATATAGGGGAAAGTGAGTGTGTGGCTGTCATGTACCCAAGTTTGGGTATAGAACCCTCCAAAACGACATCGTTTTGGTAATTTAAAAGAAAACGCTGCAAACGACTCCTCCCTGCTTCTCTTCCCTTCGACCATCCATATTCCCCTCTCATCCCTGCTTCTCTTCTTCGAACGACCATCCATCTTCCTCCCTCTCCCTCCCTGCTTCTCTTCTTCGACCGTAAACAAACCAGACTTGCTTCCTTCATTGTTCGACCATCCAATTGGTTTTCGTCCCAACTGGTCCGTCCTTCCTTCTTTGCTCCTCATCTCACTAACATCAATTCATCATGTATCTGTACTAATTTGAACTAAAATTCCCTTCTAGTTTGGATAAAATCGTCATTGGTTTGTCATCAATTGCAATTAAAGCAACTCTCTCTCCTTGATCGATCAATATACAATATTTCCAGCTCCTACGCTTTGATTTTTTTTTCTCTCAAAACCGATCAATCTATGATAAAGGTAATATTATTTTACTTTCCTCTCTTAACTCAAAACTATTTCATACACACTGATATCTCAAATTTGTTTGGTTTTTCCGTCAACAAATTTGCTTTAATGCTCGATTCTATAAGAGGTAGTATAAGTTGATTATGTGTGGGCAACAGTTAAGTGTAACTTTTCTTGATAATTATATTGAATAAAAACGCACATGAGATGTTCGATGAAATGCTTAAATGAAAACTTAGAATTTCAATTTTATATATACACCAGGGGCTAATTTCTGTGCAGAATAAAATGCTCCGAAACCATAATAAGTTAAGAATGTCAAGATTGAAGCATTGTGTTTTATTTAATAGGAAATTAGGAATTCAAGATTCATTTCAATTTTGCACACAACCTTATACTCAAAATAAAACTAGAATTACATGTTAGAGCCAACTATTTGAAGAAGATGATGTTGACTGGTTTAGTATAATGATGGCTTCAAGCATCTGTGCTTTATTATTGGATTCAATGTCTGAGGTTGTTCTCATGAGTCATCCGCACTTCAAGTAATAATCTGATAAGTTTATCTCAGCTCATGAGGAGAAGCATGGCTACACGCGGTAGAGTAAGTTGTTTAAATATTTATTTTGTCATGGAGATTATCCTTGATTAAATATTTTTTTCAATTTGTTACTCCCTCTTGTACTTACAGACCACTGCAATTTCTTTTTTGAATGTCCTGTACGTTTTCAATTTTGGACAAGAATTTACCAGTAAATGGCATTCCACAAGTATATAGTACAAATAAAATATTTGTTCCTAGACTATTTGGTGAAATATTAAGCATTACATTTAAACGTAAATTCATTTAAAAAAACAGAATTCACATTTAAACGTAAATTCATTCTTCAAATATTCCATGTTAAGGGGCTACTACTTCTGATTTTGCATTATGTTTTCCAGACACACACGCACACATTACTATCATGCACACACAAACACTTAATTTCATTTCCTTTGTGTTTTTCAACAAGCACCTAATTATTAGATAATTTTAATTTAGAAAGACTGAATTTGGCCATCAACCAAAAGGAGTTGCTGCTGTACAAACTCTGTTTGTCCCCTTGTACAAGCCAACTTTTTTGCAGACTTCCAAAAACGATTTTGCACGTCCTTGTGTTTTGTTTATCTTTTCAGCTCCATACACTTAGACAAGTTTGATTAACTTTTGCAAATGACTTTTTAGATTGTTTTTGCCTAGTTTTATAAGAGTTAGATAATCACTGCGTAATTCATGAAATTTTAGTTGTTGAATCCTATGATTACAATAACATTCTTTTGAGAACCTTTGTCAAGAAACACAAGAATTAGATGAAGAACAAGATCATCAAGATTATAGATCTATAAGCTCAAGTGGTAAGAGCACCCATATATGGGAGGACGGTGGTTCGATTCCACCTGGATCTTTGATATTATTTCAGATTAGATCATGTAGGTACCACTATATATATGAACTTGAACAATCATGAAAGACAATGTATGACCTCAGATTAGATCTGGTTCCATCACTACTAAGGAGTGCTCTGGTTCACTTACATATCAACTTCAGTTTCATGATTATCTTGTGTATGCATTGCTACTAAAAATATACTTAATGATTATCTTTTAAATGGATGTATTCTAATCAAGGTGATGCTTAGCGTAGCAAGTAAAATTAAAAGCAACACATATGCACCTCGCTACTGTTAGTTTCTATTTTAAACACTGCACACATTCGCCATAAACATGCACATTTGCATTTACTTATTGGATTTTTAATATAAAAATAAACAGAACTTTTGTTGCCCCATAAAATCTCACCTGTGGAGTACAATGAACTCGAAAATCTAGCCATAACTCGGTCTATTGGCCAATTCTGATCTAAACATATGCACAAGACATTAATCACTAATGTTTCAAATTTAAGAAGCATAAGAGAGAATAAAGTAGTGATCTCTAACTGGCCATACATAATGACATTGATATCTCTAACTGGCCATACATAATGACATCTGATCAAGTAATTCAGCTGTTGAACAAGTAAATACATCAAAGAGTATCCCTGCTTAAAACACTACACACATTCACAACTTCACAACTTAATTCAGCTGTTGAACAAGAGAATACAGTAGTAAATACACCAAAGAGTATCTCTGTAGCTACTGGTTTCTTTAAACACTGCACACATTCACAACTTATAATTGTAACAAAAGAAAAATAACATGTCTAAGATCCAGGTGGAATCGAACCACCATCTTCCCATATTGGCGCTCTAACCATTTGAGCTATGGATCTATATATGAGAATGAACTCATAATTTGAAAGAATGAACTCATAATTTTGCATCCTATATAGACCAAATCACTTATATAAGCAACTCAAAGAAACCACATATAACTACTAGATGTGTACAATTCTAAAATGGTTTATATACTTTTAAACCTCAATGTATCAATAAACCTTGTAACGAAGTACCTGAATATGATGAGAGGAGCAATCAAAACAGAGGTGGAGCAAGTAAGTGGCATTCGTTCAAATCAAAGGCAAAATACTCGATTGGAGTATTGACATAGGGAGAATCAATCAATACAGAGGCAGAACCCATGCCAAATTTCCATGTTTAGCTTGAAAAAATAAAATCAAAACCATCAACTTAAACCCGTATTGAATTTTAACAATAATCATTGAATGCAGAAAAATATGCAACCATGACCACAAGATAATCAAACAGATCGGATCAAAGAAAAGGAAAGCCATGTCCACAAGATAATCAAACGCAATACTTGAACCAAATAACCTTTTATGCATAGCTAAAATCATAAATCGAAGACAAAACTTGATTATACCTTACGATTTAGATGTTTGATTAGCAGGCAGTTGAAGAAAGAGGGATTTCACTTGCTACTTTAGTTCGATCACATTATGAGCGAAGAACCCAAAATTTGAAGAGGAAAACCAAAGAAACCCTGACTAGAAGAGGAAAAAGAGGAAAAGCAAATAACCCTAAATGCTTTTCTCTCTGGTTCGTTTTCGCTGGAAGAAGAGAAGCATGGAGAAAAATGTTCGAAGAGGAAAAAGAGGAAAAGAAAAGAACCCTAAATGTTTTTTCTCTCTGGTTCATTATCGCTCGAAGGATAGAAGCAGGACTGGTTCGATCCAAGAAGAGAAGCAGGGAGGAGAGGGGAATATGGATGGTCGAAGGGAAGAGAAGCAGGAAGGAGTCGTTTGCAGCGTTTTCTTTTAAATTACCAATACGACGTCGTTTTGGAGGGTTCTATACCCAAACTTAGGTACATGACAGCCACACACTCACTTTTCCCATATATATATATATATATATATATATATATATATATATATATATATATACCGTGCTTAAAATGAGGACGGTAAGAACCAATGAAATTGCTAGAATTTGTGAATCAACCAACATGATGCAAGGTGGCAAATTTGTAATTAATTATAGTTTTATACCCCTTTTAAAACATCGAGAGGGCAATTCCGTCATTTGTGCACCATTGTAATTTTAGCAAATATATGTCATTAATTAGGAGGAATCAGATATTTAGAGGGATTTGGGGGGTTTTGGACGGCGGCACTGCTGGTTCACGATTCATGGCGGCACGGCGACACTGCTGGTTCACGATTCACGGTGGCACTGCTGGTTCACGATTCACGGCGGCACTGCGACACTGCTGGTTAACGATTCACGGCGGCACTGCTGGTTCACGATTCACGGCGGCACTGCTGGTTCACGATTCACGACGGCACCGCTGGTTCACGATTCACGGCGGCACTGCTGGTTCACGATTCACGACGGCACCGCTGGTTCACGATTTACGGCGGCAGTTAGGTGATTCACGGGTTTCAAGCGACGGACGGCAGAGAGGAAGATCGGAGGTTGGTGGTTCACGGCGGAAGACAGTGAGGAGCAGGATGTGGTTCACGGCGACATGCATTGAGTAGGTGGATGTGGTTCACGGCGCTGCAAGTGAGAAGTGCGTCCGGCTCAGGGTTTTGCCGAGTGCTTCACGTTGGTTAATGACAAGTGGTTCACGTTACTTTACTGTTACACGGCAGAGGGGTTTTGTGAGTGACGAGTCTGGCTAGTGGTTAACGACAAGGTGCACGGTTCACGGCTAATGTTTCACGGCTGGTTGATTCATGGCAAGGTGCACACTACGAACTTTGATTCACGATGGAGGCGAGTGACGAGTGGTTCATGACTTCACGGTGAGTCACAAGTCCAAGGAGTGGTTCACAGCGCTACAAATTGGTAGAGTCAAGTGGTTCACATGATTGAAATTTTGTGAACCCTCCAAATGTTCACAACAAGATTACAATATATTAAGAAAGTGAATATTGATGTTGATATAATTACTTTTTTAAATTTTAAAATTGATATATGTTGACCGAGCTTTGTTGAAAGCTGTCAATTGGATTTACATTTTGAAATTGATATTTTTGCTTTTTTTAAAAATATTAGTCATGTTACCATATATATATATAAATGTTGTAAATGTCCATAATGCCCTTTAAGGTGAGAGAAAGCTAATGCTTACGTGGCGATTTCTTATTGGTTCTTACCGTCCTCATTTTAAGCACGGTCCTCATTTGATCCACTCCCTATATATATATATATATATAAAATCAAAGTAAAACATACAAACTTAATAATTTGTTACACATTTAGAAAATATTTAACTTTGATTAGGTTATATATATATATATATATATATATATATATATATATATATATATATATATATATATATATATATATATATATATATATATATATAAAATCAAAGTAAAACATACAAACTTAATAATCTGTTACACATTTAGAAAATATTTAACTTTGATTAGGTTAGAACCGTTTAGCAAATATTTAATTTATTCCGTTGTCTTGAGTGTTATTGACCTTGGGCTATGTTAGAATCACCAACCCCAGAAAGTTACCAAATATTGTTAAATTGTTATTGTTAATAGAAAGTACGAAGTATTGTTACAATGTTATTAATTTTTTGCTAGGCTTGATAATTGTTATTGCTAAATTGTTATGGGCTTGCTACTAGATTGTTATTGTTGATTTCTTAACATAAGTATTGTTAGATTCTTTTATTTTAGAGTAAATTACTTCGTTGATCATTTAAGTTGACTTATTACGACTAGTTCAATCCTTTAAATAAAAATTTTGAACACAATGGTCATTTATTAAAATGGATGTTTGGACGAATGTGAAGACATTTAACATTTTCCGTATGAATAAAGGGCCATTGGTGTTCAGAATTCCTATTTAAAAGATTAGCTGAGTAATTTCAAAAGTTAAAGGACTGAACCAATCATAATGGGTAAAAAAGGATCAACAAAGTAATTTACTCTTTATTTTATTAGACAGTATAGACCAAAATTTAAAAAGAAAGTTTTCAATATAAGAAAAAGAATCGTTTGTTAATGTTTCAGACGATGATGTAATAACTCGTTTTCAAAAGATGAAAACTCGTAGAACACAACTGTAAAATCTAATCTCTTTTGGTTTGTAACAATTAATGACTTTGTAGCTTTTTCTTATTTGTTTTTTTATTTAATCAATATGAACTGACCCGAATTTCGAGGTTTGAAATTTTTTGAAAGTATGACAAACACTTATATTCACATAGCATTGTTAAACTTTGACCCCTATAAAAAAATCTGGATCCACCACTTGCGACAAGTCTCACGGCAGTAGCTGTTTTAAGTGGAGAAATTTGAAAGTGAATGTGAGATTATGATATATTCGTGTTGTGTTTTCTGACTATAATAGAAACAAATGGGGAGAAGAAATCGACAAACATGGTAAGGAAGAATAAACAGGCGAAGAAAGGGAAATGGTTTGGAGAACAAGATTTGACTAGCGCTTCATTTCTCTCGATTTCTTCCCGATTTGGGTGGAAATGTTGTAGGTAGATTTCCACTTGTTGCATTTGTCATACTAAAATATCTCCAGAAACACACATTTTTCAAGATTATTCTCTTTTTTCTCTACTTCCATCTCTTTCTCTCCTTAACACTATGCTCTCGACGATTGAAAGAAAAGGAAACAAAGGAAATGGAGTTAAAAGAAATAGGATGTACGAGAAAATAATACATATTGTTGTGTTATTGGTTTGGAATGAAAGAAATAAATGTATTTTTGAATTCAATAATAAAAGGGAGTAAGTGACACCAACAAACACAACATGACAATGAGATATGAGAGATTCAAGTTAATAAGTTTCTTTTTGTTACTTATTTCTAACTTTTAATACATGTGCAAAATGTGATTTGTAAAAACAATATAATTAGTTGACCTGCCGCAAAAATAAATATATAAAATTAATGTGATTTGTAAAAACATTATCATAATTAACATACAGGGCCGGCCCAATAAGGGGGGCCAACCGGGCTCCAGCCCAAGGCATCAAAACATAAGGGGCATCAAACTTATAGCCCAAAGTTCATTATACTATGTTCAATTTTAAGCCCAAAACACCACAGATGAGATACCAACACAGTGACACACTCGGAAGCAACGAAAGAGGGCGATTTTCTCTCAATCAACACCCAGAATCAGTAGAGTCAGGAGCGGTAGAAGGAAAGCCGCGAGATGGAACGAGGAACAAGGAACGATTCACAGACACATCATGCCTTATCGCATTTGAACGATTCACAGATTCACAAAGTCATCATGCGTTCACGGTTTTCTTTCGGCTCTCAATATGAACTTGAAATTCGAATTGCTTACCATGGGGAGTGAAAATTTGGTTACAGATACATCAAACATGGGAAATATGAGATCGATATTCACTCATTAGGACTATCCGGTTAGACCGGTTGCACGTCAAGATTGGAGAGGTAATCGAAAATCATTATTGCTTTATTGTTAGTGTCTTACCTGAAATCTTCAATCATTAGAAGTTATTAGTTTTGTTAATTGTTATACAGAAACTATGTTGCATATATATACACACACACGACAACTAGAAGGAAGAGAGACTGTATTTTAATATATGTAACTGTGGAATTGTGGATGAAGAATATCGAATATGGTAACTAAGGGCAACACCTAGTGACAGTTTATTAAGAATTTGGTTGGAAATAAGAAAAAAGTCAGTTTTATAATCATTGGAATTATCTATGTATTGACTTTAGTATGTTGATTTCATTGTTTAATCGTTGACGTTATCTTATCGACAACATGAACTTGTTATCTCATCAATTAATAACTAGTTTTTTATTTCTTTAATTTGTAGGTGTTGATAGCCCTATTGATTGACTAACGAGAAGAAGAAGAGAATAAAAGAAAAAAAAAAGACACTCAGGTGTTATCTATCTTACAACTTATTTATTTGTTTTAGATATTATTTCATTACGGTCTAAATAATTGCATAACATGTTTCCACGTTCACACCATTTGTATACCTAAAATAGGGGGGAAAAGGAAGAAAGAAGAAAAAACGACAATAACTTGTACAATCTTTACGTAGATCTTTAAATAAACTTCTAGAAAGACATAAGAAAAATACTCAAGTAAATAAAAATTTGGATCATGAAGCTAATGAATATATTCTAAATAATGTGAAAGAAATTGATAAAAACTCTTATAAACACCGAATGTTGATCATGCAGTTAATGAAATGAATGAAAATCTTTTAAAGCATCTTTTCCTATCTTGTCTGGGCATTAAAATACTCAGATTCGGTCCTGTTAACATATCAAATAACTAATTATCTTTTTTGAAATACATTTATGCATTTTACAAGTTGATAAACTGGTACATTAATATTCATAATATATATGGTTTAAATAGAGTTGTGTTAAAACTTAAAAATCATGATGTTTTATACATACTTTTAAAAAATCGTTTTACTTATAAGAGTAAATGATATAGCTTTCGTGTGTAAGTTTTGTTGTGAATAACAAAAAAAAAAATTTAAAGTAAAATAAAAAAGTATAAAGTGATTAAGCACGTGTATGGCACATGCATTGAAACCCTTGCCCCAATTCGTCTCGGGCGGCTATTCTACGTAGACCTGGCAATACGTGTATTCGTGTCGTTTTCACGTGTCAGACCCGAATTTGATACGACATGAATACACGAAGGGCAATAAGTTTTATCTCAAACTTTAAGATGTATTCGTGTCGTGTATTCGTGTCGTGTCGTGTCTCTCACAAACTCGTGTATTCGTGTCTCCAATTGCCAGGTCTAATTCTACGGCATCACCGTTCGCCGGCCTCTGCTCATTCGGCAAATCTCGGCCTCCGTTTCTTCTCCGATATCCCTAGCTTCGGTCATCTAATTCTACTCGGTTAGTCGGTTAAATTCTTCATCGTCTCCGGCCTCTGTTATTTTACTTGCTTTTGTATGATCTCGATATACTCGGTTTTCAATGTTATATTGATTATGGAGCACTGAAAAAAGAGATTTTCTGATTTGGAACTTGTGCAATTAGATCTAGGGTGGATCGATGGATCGAGGCTTACAATAGTTTTCATTTTATATCGGAGTAATCTGGTATTTACAGGGCCAGTCTACGGATTTTTTTTTGCTCGGGCAAGATAGATGAATGTATATCTTTAAAAAAAATTTAAAGGGTTAAAGTCGTACAAATGCAACACATTTTTCTTAAATTTACCTAAATGACTAATTAACTTTTTTTTTACCGAATGGTAGTTGTACTTCAAAATAATTTGTCGATAACCAATAACCATGTTGATATGACATTTTCAGCTGATTCAAATGACAACGTAGCAGGTTTTTAATGACATGATGCTTACATGGATTCATCATATCAACATAGTTATTGGTTAGACATACCATATCGACAAGTTATTTTTTAGTACAACGTGGATTTTGATCTATATAAATAATTTAAAAAAATCCACATAAGCATATATCATTTTCATACTTTTAAAAACACAAATATAAGATCATTAACGGTAGAACACATGGTACATGCACTTTATTTTTCATTTCAATATGACATAATTTTACGTAGAGCACAATTTAAAATTCTTAATAAGGCTTTATTTGAAAATGTTTGGGGTCTATATAAAAATGTACTATATTGATTATTGGAATGAAAAACTAAACTATATGTACCATATAGGTAAAAAAAATTCTTGTATCGTATCAATATATTTGAAAAAGTACGTTGGTATTGTACGACTTTAATTCTTTTCTTAAGTGGGTTTGATCCCTTCTTATGTTGTGTGATTTGAAAGTTATGTAAGGATTATCTGATTCAAAAGCAATTTTCTCATTGATTCTTCTAGCACACTTTTGGGTATTTTAATTTTTATCACTAATATTTTTTTTCACTTGTTACATTTTATAATTTCATTGATCTCGTCTTCTCATATTATAATTTTTGTCATTAATAATAAAGATATGAACATTGAGCAACAAAACAAAGTTTAATATATTATTTATTAGACTGACAAAAGTAATGCCCCTTGATAATTTGATGCCTAGGGCCGTAGCCCGTGTGGACCCTCCTTAGGGCCGGCTCCGAGTATATACAAAGATGTAACGTAAGCTAGTGAGATAAAGGAACTTGATAAGTATGCATTGTCATGATCGAACTTGCAACTTTCGACATTCTCAAATTCCACCGGAGTGCAGTAATGTTCATATTGATATTTTCAATCATTCAATTGGGCAACATGAATGTACTATATACTCGGAGCCGGCCCTAAGGAGGGTCCACACGGGCTACGGCCCTAGGCATCAAATTATCATTCAATAGCCAAACTCCTTGCTTGGAACTGATTAATCCTAAATTTGATTCTGAGTTAGCAGAAGTTCTTTGTGTAGAGAGATCTCTCATGAAAATGGCTGGTGATGATATTGGTTAGATCTTGGCATGGTAAGAAGCCCAAAAGCCCATATTTACATGGGGGCTCTGGACTTTATATGAGGTAAGAAGCAAATACGTTAGGCTCCTCCCAAGCAACCCTAGGGGACTTCAACTCCTCGGCTCCATGTCCACCTCTCCGGCCGGCGGTCGCCACCGCCATCCCTTCGCCGGCAAACACCAGCCATCGCTCTTCTGGACTTCCATCTCCCTCTGGTTAGTTCTCTCTCTCACGGCTCCTTCTCTCCCTCTCTCGTTCTCACAACCAACCACGACAACGGCCTAAGCTCCAGCACCGCCGCCATACCCCTTCGCCACCGCCGCGACCGCAGACTCAAATCCGCCGATGACCGCTCAAACAGCACCAACACCACCACTCTGTTGATGCACCGCCTATCTCCCTTGGCACTCATCTCAGCGCCTAACTACTGCTCCCTCACTCTCTGTCTCTCTCTGGTGCAGCGCCGCCATCGGCACAAAGGTAGGACTAAATTTATTAATGCCACCAAACCCTAACATCAGGTATTCTTAGTTGCATGACCCTCTCGTCATTTTCCACCGGTATGATATAATCAGCACTGATTCTATGAGATTATAATTATTATTGTCTAATCTTAGTTGTTAACTTCTTGATATCTTGCTAAATCATGTTATTATGTGCCATATTACACCCTGTTCACTTCATTTTCTGCTAAACACATGTTTACATACTAAATCTGACTTGATCGTCGGAGGTGGATTCCGGGGCTCCGGCCCTGGATCCACTTCTAACGAGCTTCTCTTGTTGTTTCAGCTATGATCCGAGTCCGGGAACGATAAGGAACGACTCCAACGTCAAATCCCACCGGATAACGCTTGAACAGCTGGTGTTAGGAGCAAGAGAGAGAGTTCAGTTAACTTTGATCAAAGAACAGCAGAAGCAATAACTTTAGTTAGATACATTGAACTAGACCTCTCACAGCATCTCAAAAAACATAATTGATAGTCCTTGACATTTTTTTTACCATTAGGACCATGATTGCTGAGAATACAATTGCAAACTTTGTGAAATCTTGTAGTTGTTCTTGATTAAAAGTGTTATTCTCGAGCAAAGTCTTGTTAGAGATTTAGGGTGCGTTTGGTACGGAGAACAGAGAGAATGAAATTGAATTGATTTTTAAGCTTGTTCTTTCGCAGGATGTCACCATCGATTCTCAAGTGAATGATGGAGAACTGATTTTTAGTGTAAATATCATTTCTTTAGTTTTCTCCTCAACATGGAGAGAATCAAAACAAGATAAAGAGAATTGAGATTGTATTGTTTTTATTCATTCTATGTGTCAAATCTTAATTGATATGTTATATTCCTTTGTCAACAAAGCTTGAAAACTAAGTCAATTCCATTCACTTCATTTATTAGTACCAAACGCAACCTTATAGTTGATTCCTGCCTCATCATTTGGTCTTTGACTTTCATTTATTATAATGGGTCTTGGTTGAAGTGTTATTCAAGTTCAAATCCTTGCTCAAACCTTAGGGGAGTCTAAATGGACCCCCAATGATCTCAATGGACCCTCTATTTCCTTTTTTAAACATAATCATTGTGCATTCTATGTTTTTTTTAATGATGCATACTATGTTTAAACATAATCTATACTACTAATAAAGCATTTAGTTTTTTACAAGATACAAAGCACAAAGTACAACAAGGTAATGCACATTCTTGAAAATTAAGACTTACAAGTCTTTAATGCATTATGTACAACCTTTATTGCATACAAAATTCAAATATACTAAAATCTGCAACTTTTAAAATACTGAGTCGAGCACTGTGCACGCATCGGAAAGCCAAACTATTTCGTCTGCAAGAAGATTTCACCACTCCTCAATCATGACTCCTAATATTTGATTATGGTATCTCTTTCCTTCACTCCTCAATCCTCTCTGCCAATATTCTGCAGATCTCTTATTCACTTCATTCTCTCCCTCTTTAACCAAACCAGCAAACGACACCATCACCTCACCACTTCGGTCTCGTCGGCGACCACCACTGATGTTTCATCTATGTTTTTTTGCTCTCTGTCTCACGGGTCGAAGACACACGTCTCCAGCCCTGTGAAACCATATCGTCGTTGCCTCACCACTCCGATCTCGTTGGCGACCACCACCGATGTTTCATCTAGGTTTTTTGGCGCTCTCTCTCTGATCGAAGACGAGACCACCGATGTTTTCTAAGATCTCAGATCTGAAGGGTTGGAATTTCTACATGATTTTCTTGAAGAGGATGGTTTCGAACTTGAAGAAGATGAAATTTCTATATGAAAACCACTAGATTATGAAGGTTTTGAAGATTTGGATTTGGGTTTTCTTGAAGACAACAATTATCAGATTTTGAAGGTAAGTTGAAGGGGTTCTAATATCCTTTATTTCTTGGGTTTCTACATGATTTTGTTTTGAAATTTCTACACGATTTTGCTTTGAAATTTATGTTAATATCTATCTGATACCTGACTATATGCAGGCACCCAAAGGAATGCTGCATCACAGGAGGTTAGTTTCTCATTTTATATTAATTATAATTCTTCTCTTCAGTTTGGAGTGAATTTGTGCAATTTTATATCAAAGAATTTGTGCAATTTTATATTAGTGGTCAATATATTATATCTTTGATATTTGTTTTATTGGATATTAAAGCTCTCTGATAACTTTTTGTTCCTTATTGAAAACTGTTGACGTGAACTGTAGAAGCAATTTTATATTATTGGATATTTAGCTAGAATTAATTGCAAAAGGTTAAAAAAGATGCAGGCCAGCAAACCATCTATTGATATTTTTTTTTGTCTTGAATGCTCTATAACATGAACTTTTATTAAACTTGAAGTTAATTTCACCTTTGCTGTGTTTGTAAGTATGGAATATTTGATTATCTGCTCAATGCTTCTACACTTGCAGAATGATGTTTTTGGCAGCTATCTGATGTATTCATAAAGGTTATTCTTCATTTTTCCAAACATTAACTGATCAAGAGAGAAAATCAGATATCAAAAATAGATTTGTTAATTTGTTGAATTAAATTTATCACACCAAATGTATGTCAGTCAGAAATTTTTTTAATTTAAGGATGTTATTAGTCAAAAGGTCAAAGCAAATAGTAACAATGTTTTAACATCAAAACGTGTGACAGTGCTAAGGAGCATAAAATGCAGAAGTTAATTAAGAAACAATATAGCTGGCAACTTATGGTATGACTTGAAAGAGCCACATGTATGAATTATCCAAATGATTTACAACCAATAAATCTGTGGATTCTTTCGCCTATAGCTAGGTTAAATTAGAAATTCGGTTTCAATTCTGTTTCATCTACAGTTTTAGTGTCAATCGGTTGTTCTGACAAATCCCTAAATTTTCACAACAATTCATGTGAGAAGCGATATGCTAATTATTCGTTATGACGTTAATTCATGAAAACCATGCATGTTCTTATTATGTGTTTAATTGCATCTTTTAGCAATTTGAAGGTTAAATTCCAAGGTTTAAAACAAAACTTTGAGTTTAAATATGTTGTTGTCCATGGAATTTTATTTCTGTTTTGGAGCTGTAAATGAGGCCAAGAAGGCCAAATGGCCTTTGGCCTTGGCATTATAACATTTATGTATGTTTGTGTGATGGATTGAGTGTTTAAATCGCCCATGAACCAACTATTTTTCTGCTGAAAATGGTTAAAAATAGAAAGACTAATGTGCAGTGTGTGTTTCTATTGGCCTGACTCTGTATGATATTGATATCTGTTATTTTGATTTTATTGGAATCGTATTTATTGTTTGAGATGATTTGCTTTACTTTGAATGTGTAAGTTAATGTTCTGTTCATTTATAATAGTCATAGTTGGATTTATTGTTTTGTTGATTTTAAGAAGTGTAATCAGACCTAATTTTTATGTTTGTTATTTTGTGTAGGATCAAATTCAGGTATGAGGTTGATGAAGACATTGAAAATGTTCATTTTCATATTTAACCGGTATTTCTTCAGCCTTGTAGTTTATTCAATATATTTTGTTTATGTTTTACTTTTTATTATCACTCAATTTCTACGTAGTGTTTGAAGGTTGTTGGATGCAATTTATTTTAAATCGTAGTTGCTTTAATTTAGGATTTAGGCATTAGGGATACAGGTTGCCTGAAGTGCTTCTTGCACGACTAACTTTTTAGCTATAAATTGATATAGAATAGACACGGTGTTTTGTTTGGGATTAAACAGTGCTTATATGGACTATATAAGTTCACTTTTGTTAAATAAATGAATCAAATTTATAGTTGGGTTTTTACCGGTGAGTTATGTTTATATGTGCAATAATTTTTAATTGAGT
Source organism: Centrapalus pauciflorus (assembly GCA_020465985.1). Classification (NCBI taxonomy): domain Eukaryota; kingdom Viridiplantae; phylum Streptophyta; class Magnoliopsida; order Asterales; family Asteraceae; genus Centrapalus; species Centrapalus pauciflorus. The sequence goes on along the minus strand of JAANYP010003256.1, from coordinate 418,096 downwards.
TCACTTTTGTTAATCCAAAAAGGTGAAAAATGCAATTAAAGCTGATGGGAGTCATTTACTTGTAGTATCTGCTTAGTTAAAAGTTGATTAGAGTAATTTTGTAGGTTTTAAAGGGAAATTATTCTTGGTATGACAAGGGAATGGGATTGTTAGCCTTTGATATGTTTGGTCTAATATCAGGTTTTTGATATGGATTGTGGAAACGATGGATATATGTTTTCTGTTTTAATGAGTGATTTGAATTGGTTTTTATTGTGAAATATGTCAATTCATGGTGTGATATATGTATTTTTAAGCTATCTTTGTTATATTTTCTATGGCTTTAAGGCTATCTATCAGTTTGATTTTTATTGTGAATTGCTTATGTATTTATAAGACTATTTTTGGGCTTATTTCTGTAGATTTAATGCACTTCCATGTAAAGTATGAGTTGATGTTATGTGAAAAGAACACCCGACTTTTTAAGACACAAGGTATGTACCTCTACCATTCCTGGTGTCCCGAATGGCATGAAGTGCCATGATTATTTGCTTTATTCGTTTGACATTATGCTGTCCACATGTTGCTGTCCATGAAATTTTATTTCTGTTTTGGAGCCGTAAATGAGGCCAAGAAGGCCACATGGCCTTCGGCCTTGGCATCATAACATTTATGTATGTTTGTGTGATCAATTGAGTGTTTAAATCGCCTGTGAACCAACTGTTTTGCTGCTGAAAATGGTTAAAAATAGAGAGATTAATGTGCAGTGTTTGTGTCTGTGTTTGCGATGAGTGTATGCATGTACATGGTGACTTTGAGACTTGTATGTGTCTCAGAGTAGTTGAAAAGTGAAACAACTCATCTCCTTGATGAGTTTATAAAATCAATTTAGTGTTAATTGCCCAGCAACAGTAACAATTGAAAACAGAAACAATTAAGTGTTTGTGTGGGCATGTCAACTCTGAAATTAAAAAGTCTCAGAGTGTGTATAGCAGTACCAGTAACGCCTCATTAACTCTGAGACTCAGCTAAGCAAAGTCTCGGACAACAGCCAGCAGCAACACCTTAACTATCTTTATCTATACTACTTATTAACACCTTACTGAATCATTATTAGTATCAATATTTTTGATGAAATCAAAGCTGGATATAATAGAATACCAACACACATTTGATGGATCTTCATTACTGATTCAGGCTCATTTCAGTCTTTAGCATGCTTTCAACATACTCTAAGAACTTAAGGTAATGGCTGTTGATAAAGATTGAAAGGTTCGTTTTTTTTTCCTTCAAAGATTAATAGTTGTAAATTGTATTTGTGCTTCTTAGGTTCCTAAAAACAAATTCTGAAAATTTTGCAGGCAAAACAAAGCTCTAGATCCTCTTCAAGATGATGTCGATGAGCTCAATTTCCGTGTTAGAGGTGTTAATCAACGTACTCGACGTTTACTTGGAAAGTAAAACAGATGACTGTTGCCGATTCTCAAGTTTCACTTTGACAAATTTTATTGTTTTTCACCTGTATGAGATGTCGATTGTCAATAACTGGTTATAGTTGAACAAATATTCATATGCAGAAGGTTATTATGCCATTGGATTATCGAACTGGTTACAGTTGAACAAATTATCGAGTTTGGGTTGATCAAGTTTTCCCTACTCTGATTGATACACATACGTGGCTTGTGAAGTTCAAGAAGTTGGAGCAGACTGGTGTGTCTTCCTTCTCGTTTTTTGATCTCTATAATTCTTTATTATGGCTTCTTCGTTTCCACAGCCAGAAGATCTAAGATAACCTTATGTTTTGTTTATGTTTCCCCCAAAATCTAAAAAGCATCTAATAGTTAGACGAACAATGTAGGTGATGAGTAGCAGTGTTGCTTTACAACAGCTATACTGAGTTCAAAGGTGACGTTTTCACTGATATCTCTACAATTATTATTGTAAAAGCATTGTAGTGTTTTTTTAATGTGTTTAATTATTGTCGCTTATAGGAACTGTCACAAGGGCTCACTTGGGTCCATGTGCAGCAGACATGGATGGATGGATCAATGGGTGATGACAAAACTTGGTTACTTTAAGGTTGAATACCTTGCCCGCCTTTGAGGTATTACGATACACATCAACTTGTATTGAGAAATAAATTTAGCATGTCAAATCTTTATAGAAGGTTTTTTATTTATAATTTACATGTTACTTCGAACCTGAAACATAATATATGTAATGACATTTTCAGATTGACCTACGGGTATGATATCTTTATGAGTGAGATCAAATAGGTATAAGATCACAAGAATTTTTTTTCTGTAGAGTGCACCCAAGAAAAGTATTATTCATCTCAGCTTGATTGATTTCTTGAGAATGATCACACGAAAAAAAATTTATTATGTTCAAGCTTGTTTTTTAAGATTTGGAATTTGTTAAAAATTTTGAAACGGGTGGAATTTGAAAATATGTCATTTATGTATGATCGGAGGACTAAAAATAGAAGTTTAATCCAATTATTTTGAAGTCTTATTTTTGAAAGATTTCCTTAAAAAAATTAAATGGAATTAAAATCAATCATTAATTTGAACAAACGTAGGATGAAAATCTGATAAAATTTTGTATTCCAAAAAACAAAATTTACACTAATTTTGACTTTATGTCATAAAGTGAGAAATATATTTTTATAAAATCATTTTTTATCACAAAATGTAGTCATTTTTTATTGCAAACTCAATGACATTAGCTAAATTGAGATATCTTATAAATTTGTATTACATTCTACAGTTTGTTTACATAAGTCTAGAACCATTATTTTTTCAATACAAATAGGTTATGTTTGTCATGTTGGGGGTTGCATTTAGTTTTTTAAGAAGAGGGCAATGTGGTTATTTAGCTTTAAATTTTTGGTATGAGCCGTTGAATTTAACAATTTTAATGTGATTTGTTTGTTTGATTGTTTTTGGCAGGACACAATGGAACATATAGTCATTTGGATGGTCATGGACATACGACTTCTGGTGGTGGTGCTTACTCAGATAATGGTTTGCTCTCTGCTACATGTCTAGCTATAATCCTTATGACATTGGGACATTCTTTGGTGTTGATGGGCAACAACCCTACTTTTCTTCCTCAGAAGGCGTGTCATGTTATTCATGGAATTCCTCATACTCTAGAGATGCAGTTTATATATTGACATTCGAATTTATGTATATCTCACATTTATATATTGACATTCAAATGTAAGTATAATATTTTTTATTGTATGTATATTTCAAGATAACTTGTTGTCGCCAACGTTTTCAATTATCTTTGAAAAATGACGTCTTACTAAACGAACTTGTAACCAAATAGAAGCTAATTGAAGACGAGAAGAGTGTTATACTATGTGACTAAGTGGTATATATTATTGATTGGACATAATTTGTTGCCGCCGCCGCTTTGCGCGGGTACAAGACTATTATTATGTAAAGGGTATCCAAAAAGTAGGACCCAAACCTTAAGGCTTTTAAAGATGTGACTATTTATTCTATAGGATGATCGTAAACTTGCCTCTTACAGATGTGCCTATCTACTATCAAGGTTAGCTAGCTTATTTGACTGCAGGTTGTTACAAATATATTTATGTGATTTATGTTAGATGTCACAATTCGTCTTCTCTTGAAAGTTATAAGTTAAAACCTATCTTGAATGACACAATTAATGGAGTTTATAGTGAACTTCTTCCTATCCCTTTTTGTAGACATATACAGGAAATATTCTAATTGCTATAAACGCATTTCAAAGATTGACTCTGTAGGGTTTAAACACAGTTTTCTTAAAAATTTTAACGCTGCGGAATAGTAAAAATCGTTTAAACCATCCCGGATCATTAAACATAAACCAAAGAGGGTTTAGAATTCGTACCAAAAAGTGTCATTGTGAGGAGATTAACACACGAAAAAACTTTAGGTGATCCACACACGCTTCACCGTTGAACTGTGACGCTAGATATCGCAAAAACCGATCAAAGAACGACGATCCATCGGGTGTGGGTGTGTTCGGCCGAGAGGATTCCAAGGGGAGGGAGCCGATTTTTTCAACCAAAATTGCATCATTAGGATTTAACCCTTGTTTATAACCTCTTTTTGTTCATATCCTCTTAGTTGTAGGTTATTGTAGATAATAACTAAATTAACTAGATAAGTAATTCTATTACTTATCTACTAGTTTGTTATACCATTTATCCTTAAAAAGAATTATAAATATCATCAAATAACATTTATACTTATCCTACAAATATTACGAATTGGTCCCTCGACTTTTGATCGACTTAAGCATCCATGAAGTATGAAATGGTTTGGTGGTGCACGTATGTGTGACCCTATAGTGACCTATGACACTGGATATGAATTTAATTGATATCGAGCACACAAAACCTTTCATCCTCATTTGTATATATGATATGTCCACTTGATGGAACAATAATTAGGAGCAAGCTAGTTTGAGTCCCCAGATGTTTTTGTAGTAGCAGATGTTGAATAAATTATTAAAAATATATCCTTGCAAGGCTATTTTTTTATGGAGTATGTCTTCTTTTTCATTTCTGTTCTTTTAGAAGTTGACTGAGCTAATATAGCTTAAGTCATAAATAGGAAGATGATTAATTAATGAAGGAAAAAGCAATTCAATTTTGGCCAGTGGAGAAAGTTGTGCTAGGAAAACTGAAACAACAAAAGTGATCATATGATTTTATGTACCAATGGGATTTAGCCCATTTGGTAAAAGAGTGGATATGTAAATGAAAGGTCACGGATTCGACTCCCGTTGGAGGCAAGTTGAAATTTAGGTGGAGAAAGTAAGTCTTAGGGTAAATGAGTAGTTTAGGAGTAGGAGTAGGATAGTTTGCCGTTCCAAAGAAAAAATATGATTTTATGTAATGCTTTGTTCTTTTGTGTCCTTACTATCGGTACGTTACAATATATTCTCCTTACCATCGATTCTTTATCACTTGTATAAACTTGCAGTTACATTTTACGTAATCCCGAGAGCCTAAAACGCTGTCGAGCTTTGCTGCTTTGCATTCCCATCCGCCGATAAGAAAAAGAGAGAGAACAAAAAAAAAACAAGGGATTGAGAAATATGAGCAGCCCTTGTGGCCATAGAGCCAAATCTATGCCCAGATTGGAGCCATTTCAACCAACCAAAGGGTCCAAAGCCATGGAGATTGATCTTTTCCCTCACACTACACATTGTGATTTGTCAACGGTGATGCTTTTTGAAAGGTAAACAAAGCAGATATGTTCCAGAAAGACTATTTTTTTAAACGTTAATATTGAAAAACCTCAATTAACTTTTTTCATTTTCTCAATTAAGTTTCTTAACTTTTTTTTTTTCAATTGTTTAAGTCCCTAAAATATGATTGTCTTATTCAAAAGTATACATTATTGACCGGCTACCAGATTAGCTGGTAAAATACAACTGATATTATGGATTTAATCGCTAAAACATGATTAGGATGGTGGGTTTTTTCCAACATTAATCAAGTGAATATATATTATCTGTTTGGTAACCGGTCAAATAGGTAATATACACTTTTGAATAAACAAAATTAGTTTAGGGACTTGACTGAATGTACGGTATCAAAATGTACATCCTTTAAAAAATCATTTATATGTTAATATATTTACAGAGAATTAACGGTAAAGAATGCATATTGAAGACTAAGACCCTGTTTGTTTATTTCTTAATGGAATCATTAAGAAGTCATTTTACCTTTAAGTGACTTCTTAATTATTCCATTAAGAAGCAAACAAACAATGCCTAAGATAGGGTTTAATATAGAGATCAAGATAGAGTGACAATTAATTTTTACTTGTATTAAATTTACTTACCGTCAATATTATGTAAAACGGAGGCATATTGTGAATCTTTTAAGTGATATTAAAGTTCATTTTCAAAATAATATGATTATCTTTTATTTGATTATGTGAATTTAATTCTTGTACAATAAATAAAATAATATAAGAAATAATTCATTATTAAAAAAATACAAATATTTATCTAGTGACTCTCTGATTGAAAATTAGTGTCAATGGGACATATCATGCAATTGATGAAAAGTTATTGTCACTGATAGAGATGTGTCAACAATGATTGATGTGTTAAGTGCCACTAGATCACTTGAATAATTTGTAAATGTAAACTCTAAGGACTTATTTTGTAATTTGTTGATAGTTAGTGGGTTAATATTGAAAAAAACCAATCAATTTTTCTCAATTTCTCAAATTAAGTCTCTAAACCTTTTTTACAATTGTTAAAGTCTCTAAACTATGTTTGTCTTATTCGAAAGTATATATTTTTATATCATTTACCGGATTTGCCGGTAAAATACAACTAATACAATAAAAGGTTTGGGTACTTAATCGCTAAAATGTAGAAAGATGGTGGGTTTTCTCAAACAATAATCAAGTGACAAAACTATGATTACTTGTTTGGTAACCGGCCAAACAAGTCATTTGAATAAGACAAAAATAGTTTAGGGACTTACACAATAAGAAAAAAAGAATTAGGAACTTAATCACGAAAATGAAGAAAGTTAATGGGGTTTTTTCAATATTAACACTAGATGTAAATAGAAAATGGAAGGGCTTATATTGTATCTTTATCATTTTTATGCTTGAACGATTGTAAATTGTAACCGTTTTCTCTCTATATGATACGGCCAACGTTGGCAATTCTATCTTGTACATAATTCTTACCGTTATTAGTTGAACCTGATCTTATCACTAGCTCTTCACTTATACTCGCATACGAAAAACAAAAAGATATTGTTATAAGTAAAATTGATCAAATCTGAAAGTATAGTGTTACCTCTTTTACCTTCAAATATATATCTTTATAAGATTAGCCCTCAAATTCCATTATTATTATTCAAAATTGTACAACAAAGGTTTAAAATCATGAAATATGAATTTATCATCTAGTTTTAACATTGAATCCGAGAATAGAAAACACAAACATGAAGTTGAAGGCTTTCATCAAAGGCAAAGAGGTGGGAATTCTCTTTAAAGGCGCCCGCACGACTCATCATAAGTGAGCGCTTAGCCAACGACACGTGCCTTTGGAGGATAAAGGAAGAAGACCTAATCCTATTCACTCGACTGAGTCGACTCGGCTGCTAAACCTTCCAAAAACGAGTCACTTGTATATCTCATTGCTACATAGCAATTCCACCAATTATGAAATCCATCCATAACACATCTTAAAAAGATCAAATAATTTATATATATACCCTCCAAGTATATAAAAGTTTCAAAACCAACCCGATTGAACCGCGGAATGATACTTAACCAACACCAACACCAAGATCACCACGAACGCTACACCCCAAGGCGAATTCCCATCCGTTGCAATCGGCAAACTAGCGGCTTGAACCGCATACGCTAACCGGTACCTCATCAAAACATCGACTACGAGCAATAATGCAACGGGTAACAAGTAAAATAACAATTTGAGGCCCATTTTCTCCCGTTCGATATGAACCTTGAATTCGGTATACGTAGACATAGACATCAACAATATGACTAGAGCCAATAAGGCTACAAGCTGCATGGGTGGTGCCGATATCGAACCAAGGGTTTGTTCGGCCCAACTTAGCCCGTATCTCCGGTCTCGTATGAACCAACCCATTGATCTCCGATCCGACCCTTCTATGTATGTGTGTGTTTTTCTAGGTGTATTTTGTGTGTGTTGTGTGAGTAGTGTGTGTGGATTTATATGTGGTCGTGAAATGTAATGGATTTATTATTTTTTTTGTTTTTGGAACATTTATTAATTATGAAAAAAAGAATCAAATTCGAGAAAATTCGAGTTAAAGGAGAGTGAAAAAAGTGAAGTATTGATTCCAGAAGTTTTCGATTGGACATGAGAAAAGTGATTAGGTTTTTGGATCACTCACGTCCGTTTGAAAATAATTGAATTTTTAATTTAATAAAAATATCTGGATACGAATTACATACGGTGGCGTTTTTTAGGGTGTGCGAAATGATCGACCGCACAGGCCTCTAATTTCGTAGGGTCTCGCGGTCATAATAAAGATCTAGATTTAGACCAATAATTTTTTTGTGTTTTGTATGTATATGTTATGTATCGGTGCGTTATAATGGAATTCATGTCAAATTCAGTTTGATTTATATTATTTATTATAACTTCTCACTAATCGGTTTTTTTGTTATTCACGAACTTCACTTTACCTTATCAAGTTGAGTCTCAAAATGACCAATTTACTATTTAAAATATTTAAGTGCTATATTGTAATCACAAGCACAGGGTCTTTGAAATCAATGAGAAGACCCTGATTATATATGTATTTACTTAAAATATATTTTATTAAATAAAATATATTTTAAGTAAATACATATATAATAAAATCAGGCCGAAGGATAAACAAAAACATATATAATACTCACCTATGTGCCTACTCGCTTTCATTCATTTACTTCCAAATCAGTTCCTAAAGAGTGAGTGTGCTGAATTTGATTCCTACAACCAGACGAGAGTTCGAAGATTGTGAAGTAGCTCCTTTTCTTGCACCAACTTCTCCCTCCAAATTCAAGTAAGTTTTAATCTTAAATTTGTGGGTTTTGTGTTTTTAATTGTTATTGAGGATTTGAATTGAGTCTATATGTGATACTGGGCAAGTTGTGACCAATTGAATGAGTAAATAGACCTAGAAATCGATTTGGGATATCAACCCTGGTCTGGACAAATATAAAGCTGATAGAGAATTGAAATAGATAACAGAGGATTAACAAGTAAGGAATAGAAATTCTATTACTCAAACTGAAATAATGATTGAATCCAAATGGTTCCGAGGTTCGATCCCTCCTCAAAGCTTGAAAGGCTAAGAGTCCCTCAAAGCAATTAAGCCAAGAGTCTAACAAACTAACAATAATATTTCTGGACACTTACCTAACCCTCTCCACCTCTTATTTATAGATTTTCCAACTAACTAACTATTACTAAAATACCCATTCTAGAATAACCTAAAATGCTAATAGTAAAATCCTATCAATACTCTCCCCTTGAAAAAAGTCTTGACCACAAGACTTGGATGCAATAGTAACCTACGAACTGCCAGATTGAAGTGGTGGTAATAGAGGCTACTGCAAATCAAAAGAAATTTCTTCAATGCGATGAAAGTCGTCAGGAGCTTCCTCATCATCTCCTAGGAGAAGAACTCAAGAACACGCATCTGACCCTCTTGGCATTTGTGAGCCGGTCCATACTGACTACCACAACGAAAACATAGACCTGCTTGCGTCTCTCTTCCCATTCTGATCGAGACAGGGAGCGAACCCCACGTTGTGACTTTTGGAAGCAAATCTGAAGAACCCGCAGACGATTGTCGCTGAGCAGAAGACGCAAGGCCACCGCCTGAAGATGTAGCGGAGAGTCCATCTAGTTTAGTTAGGCCCAAAGGACCCTGTCGATCCAGCATAGAGGAATTAGGAGGCCCAAGAACCCGAGATTGACCCAAAAAAGAACGATCCAGATAAGATGGGTCACCAAGCCCACCAGAGGGGTGATAACGAGAACGAGTAATTCCTTCGTTCATAGGAGAAGGTCGTAGCATAGACTCCACATCCTTCGCTAAATACATGGCATCCAATCGTGAATGTGGTCAATGAAGACGTACCCAGCGCTTCACATCGTCCCTCAATCCAGCAACAAAATATCCTAAAGCTTGCGATTCTGATAATTTTGGTACCAACGAGAGAAGATACTCGAAATCGTCTATGTAATCATGGATGAAATCGCCCTGTTGAATGGAGGCTAATTGTTCATACGGATTTTGAATCTCCAATCCACTGAATCGTTGCAATAATTCACTCTTAAACTGTTCCCAATCGAGTGATTCGTGGATTTGAGTAACCACTGTGAACCAGTGTTGAGCGACACCGGTCATGCTCAATTGAGCTAGACGAAGACGAAGATGGGAAGGAGTACAGTTAATATCAAAGTAGAGTGTAGCCTTTTGTATCCAACCTTGAGGATCAAAACCATAAAACTCAGGTAATTTGATCTTCTTAACAACCCGTGGTAAAGGATCCGAGTGATTTGGAGGGGTGTAATTTCCACCGCCCGAATTATCACCACCCCCAGAAAAGAAATCCCCAGAATCAGAATTGTCCCCAAATTGAAGAGGTCTCTTACCTTGTTATTTCATGAAATTCATCATCAGCTTACGAAATTCGCAATTCTTTAATCGATCCATCTCCAGAGTTTTCAATGAGGATTTGATGTCAGCTACATCAGATTGCAATTGGCGGATCTGTTCTTCGTGCTGATCCAAACGGCTCTGAATGGACCTGGTTTCAGTAGGCATACTGATTGAAACAGAGGACAACAAGGGAAACAGAAGCGAAGGATAGAGGAAGAGGATGGCAGGTCGGACCAATGATAGAGAATTGAAATAGATAACAGAGGATTAACAAGTAAGGAATAGAAATTCTATTAATCAAACTGAAATAATGATTCAAACCAAATGGTTCCGTGGGACGATCCCTCCTCAAAGCTTGAAAGACTAAGAGTCCGTCAAAGCAATTAAGCTAAGAGTCTAACAAACTAACAATATTTCTGGACACTTACCTAACCCTCTCCACCTCTTATTTATAAATTTTCCAACTAACTAACTATTACTAAATATTACTAAAATACCCATTCTAGAATAATCTAAAATGCTAATAGTAAAATCCTATCAAAAGCTGCCATGTTGTTGCTGCTGCTCGTTCACGAGCATGGCTTGAGCCCGAGCTCGGGCAGCGATGGGATGAGCTCGGGTATCGATGTTATTTGGTACGAGTATATTGGTTTTGTAAAAAAAATGAATTTTGGTTTTATAGAAGACACTAGATTTTATCTAATCATTTTTTGTATTTTTTGCATAGGTTATGTATTATTTTTTGTTCCACGTTTATGTTGTATCTTTTTTAAAATGTTTTGTATTGATTGTTCGACTACTTAGAAACTGATTACTATTGATCGAAGGCTGACTTGAACTTTGACCGTGTTAAAAATCGACTATTTATTTTAATTTAGATTGAATACTTTTGTATGCATAGTAAATAATTATACTTCTAAAAATTATTTTGATCAGATTTTTTATTAGCTTGCTTGTTGGCCATTTTATCTCAATTTATATATATATCTATATATATCCTAACTTTTAAAATAATTAATTCAAATAGAAAATAACATTAAATTATAACTGTATACATTTAACTTGACATCATAATTTTTCTACCAAGAAGGTGGCAATTGATTGAGGACACGTGTCATCCATGCAAAGAATTACCGACGTTTGACGATCATTAGCCATTTCATTTTCCTTTTTCAACATTATCTATCCACTTTGAGTTGCATTTAATGTGTTTGGTACTCTAGACACTGGCGGACCAGAAATTTTTTTTATGATGGTTAGAATTTAATATCTACGATAGTGTAAGTGTTAGAAAAATATATGTAAATTTTTCAAAAAAAATGTATTTTTCATGTTTTTGAACCAAATATAATTATATATAATTGTAAAATATATAATTAATATTTTGTGAGTTTGTATTCTCCTTGAAGAGAGTATTCCAACGATATAAAGAACGTCCAAATCGAAGCTAAGAATGAATGAGATATCGATGCTCAAAGATTGGTGCTAGGAATGAATGAAACTCCTTCTAGTGGGAGAACTTGAGTCCCACGTAGGAAGGAAAATGGAAACCAAAGTGAGTTTATAAGGAGGAGTGTTTAAAGTCATGACAAGATTGTTTGTAGTTTTACTCCAGTGCATTTTTTATGGGGGGTCGGAATTTAATATCTACGATAGTGTATGTGTCGGAAAAAATGTAAATTTTTCAAAGAAAAAAATGTATTTTCCATGTTTTTGGATCAAATATAATTATATATAATTGTGAAATATATAATTAATATTTTATGAGTTTGTATTCTCCTTGAAGAGAGGATTCCAATGATATAAGGAACGTCTAAAACGGAGCTAAGATGAATGAGATATCGATGCTCAAAGATTGGTGTTTGGAATGAATGAAACTCCTTCTAGTGGGAGAACTTGAGTCCCACATAGGAAGGAAGATGGAAACCAAAGTGAGTTTATAAGGAGGAGTGTTTAAAGTCATGACAAGATTGTTTGTGGTTTTACTCCAATGCCTACCCGCGCAAGGGAGGGTGCAAATCTTGGACCCCGAAGGATGAAAATCCATTGAATTTGTGTACGCCAGCACTTGCGGACACGAATGCAGCTCTGAAAACAGGGCTCGTGCGAGGCAGCCTTTTTACTCCAAGTGAGAGCTGAGTGGTCGAACTTTTAAACATCAATAACGTGGGTCCGCCCCCTGACCCTAGAATGAAATGAGTTCATAAGTTTCTTAAAATTTCATATCTTTTTATTTTTATTTTTTTTATTTTCATAAAAAAAATAAAAAGAAAATAAATGAATTTATACTAAACTAACTACTTTATTTCATCTTGAAAACCATTGTTCTTATCACATAAAAAAAACTTGTAAAACTTATGTGATTCTATGCCATTCCACCGTACTAAACACGTCGAGTTTGGTATCGTGGAATAAAATAGAATGAAATCGTGTAAGTTTATAAGCTTGTTTAATAATTGTTGGTTACAAATAGACATAGTAAATGAAGGAAACTTTGTTAAAAGTACATTTACTTTTATGTTTTTTATTCTCTCCATGTAGATAACAAAATGAGATAAATGAAATTTACACTAGATTCAATTTTCAACTTCTATTTCATTTACAATAAATGCTCTCACTACGTAGCAAAAAAAAACTTGTGAAATTCATGTAATTTCATTTCATTTCACTGTACCAAACATGTTTTTAATTCCTTATGTCATTGTATCTTTTTCAGTAAAAGGTTTATAATATATAACAAGTTTTATTGATGAAAATTTTTTAAGGATAATAAAACGTCACTCCTCAGGGGGGCGTTTGGTTCGCAGATTTTTTCCTCTAGGATTTGCATTTTTTTCAAAGGATTTGCATTATGCAGCATTTGCATTATGCAGCATTTGCATTTGTCAAGATTTTGTCAAAGAATATGCATTATCTTATGAAAAAAATTTGCTAATATGAAGAATGCAGGGTAACTGAGATTTAAAATCCTAGGGGGGAGGCTGGGTTTTATAAATGACAAAAAATGAAGGGATTTATGAAATCTTGAGATTTTATCTGTGAACCAAACACAGGATTTTAAATGCAAATCACAGTGAATTCCAGAAAATTCGCGAACCAAACGCCCCCTCAATGTATAAGGTGGAATTAGGTTCATGTAAAACCTTTAAAAGGGACGTTTGGTGATTTTTTCTATGTGATTTATATTTTATCAAAACATATTTCTCTGTTTCTCGCTTAGCGTACCGCTCCGTGCGCTTCTATCCCTCTGATCATATTCAAAGGATCTCTCAAGAGAAAAAATATCTCTCTCGGCATCACAGCCTATTCCATTCTCTACTCTCTACTCTCTACCAGCTTTTGAAACAAGATCGGATTGGTCATCATTTCACTTGCATGACGTATCTTTTATAAACGAATAAGTACGACTCTTATTCTATGTAATATGGACAATTATACAAAGGATTTTTAAAAAAATATACATGTGCACACTCACAAACTTATAACAACTCGTATATTTAAGCAATGCGACTATAATGAATCTGCAACCTAATAGAATTTGGACATGTTTGTTTTAAAGAATCTTGAAGAATCTGTAGAATTTGAATGAAAATTTCATTTCTTTGTATGTTTGGTTGGCTAAAGTAAATGAAAATAGATATGTCACTAAATGTTTATATAAAACATGATAATATCATACAAAACACTTAAATGCACAACATTAATTATTTTGGCACAACTTAAACTTCCCGACACACCAATAACGCTTTGGAGAAAAACAGATAAATCATATACTTCATAGTTAAAAAACATGTGTATCCAAATAAAATAGAATTCGAAACTTTGAGAAGTAGTCTTTAGTCCAATATCAATACCATAGCAATTAAGAAAGTGTTTGAGATTGTATTTAACATGTAATTATCTGGTTATTTCATTTTATAACCCACAAACTTGATAAACCAAAAAACCAATATTTATTTGACAAAATTCCTTTTGAAAAGCCTAACGTAGCGTTTGGTTCATGTAATGAAATTCGATAAAATTGGAATTTAAAATTAGGGACATTTGGTTTGTGAATTTCTTTGGATTTACTGAGATTTGCATTTAAAATTTTGTGTCTGGTTTACAAATTTCAAAAAAAATTTAAAATCTCAATATTTCGTAAATCTTATTATTCTTTGTTATTTAAAAATCCATCATCCCCTTATGATTTTAAATCTTAGTTACATTGCATTCATTTAGCAAATTTTCCGTAATAGATGACACAAATTCTTTGACAAAATCTTGATAAATGAAAATGCTCCATAATGCAAAATTTGACAGAATGCAAACCATTAAAAAAAATCCGCAAACCAAATGCCCCCCCTTATGTAGGGGTGTGCAAAATAACCGAACCCGAATAATCCACCCAAACCGAACCTTAATCGGGTTAAATGGGTCGGGTTATTCGGTTTTCGGGTTCTTTATTCGGGTTAAATGGTATCCGAATAAGTAATTCGGTTCGGTTTACGGGTAGGATTCATGCTTATTCGGGTACCCGGATAACCCGTTTAATATATATTTTTCATTTGTTTATAATTTTAACTAGTATTGTTTATATATAGAATGTAAATATGTAAATACCCATTTTTTATACTCAAACCATTTAACCCGTTTTACCCAAATTACCCAACTCATTTAACCCGTTTAAACTACTTTGTTTATGATTTCATTTTTTATACCAAAACTGAATAACCCATTTAACCCAAATCGAATAACCCGATACCCATTTAACCCGAAACCGATTAACCCATTCCCTTATTTGGTTCGGGTTCGGTTATCTAACCCACACACTCAAACCCGAATAACCCGATACCCAATTAACCCGCCCGAATAACACCCCTACCCTTATGTGGTGTGTTTGATCGGTTGGTCCTAGGCTTGGCAAAAAAACTCATCCCGACGGGGAACCCGTAACTCGACCCCGATTTGACCGGGGAATCCTCGAGTTGATCGGGGATGGGGACGGGGAATCCACGATTTAAAATAATGGGGATGTGGTGGGGATGGGAGACACTTTAATACCCGACCCCGGTTATAAACTTATAACTTATGTTTTAATATAGATTATTATACATATTGAATTTTACAATGTAAATTATTCATTACATTTTACATAATATATAAAATATCATTGTATATGACTTTTATATAGTTTGAAATACTACTGTAATTTTTCATTATATTAGTTTTATAAATCTTTTGCATCCAATTTTTTGTTTTAGTTTTATTATAAATCATACATTACATATTGTAAATACCTCAAAGATGTTTGAATTAACTTGTTCTAAAGTTTATTTACATATATTTTTCTATTGACTTACTATTTATAGATTAAACTTAAATAATCTTTAGGAACTTGAAAAATCCGATTCCCCGACGTGGATCCCCGATTGGGACGGGAATGCGGATTGAAACTCATTTCCCGACGGGGATGGGGTCGGGAATGGGGGAGAGGATTATAAAGCGGGAATGGGGATGGGAACTGAGATCCCCGCCCCATTGCCATCCCTAGTTGGTCCACAGGATGGAATTCGAAGAAGTTAGTATTTAAATTTTAGTTATTAATATGGTTGACGGTAAATGCAGATGGAGTCCGAAAGGACGAAACGCAAAGCTGTAAAGAGTAACAAGAAAACTGGAGTCCGAAAGGAGGAAACAATTGTGATGTAGAAAAAACAAAGTGAAACAGAATCAAGTATCAACAATCATACACACGATCAAATCTTAATGTTACTTTGTTTTTTTCAAATGTAAGGATTGACAACCACAAAATCGTTAATCCGCGTACTGCTGTTCTTCTTCTTCTTCTTCGTCTTCGTACTCTTCATCCACCGTCGCATCCTGATACTGCTGATACTCCGCCACCAAATCGTTCATATTGCTCTCCGCCTCCGTGAACTCCATCTCGTCCATTCCCTCACCAGTATACCAATGCAAAAACGCCTTTCGCCTGAACATGGCTGTAAACTGCTCGCTCACTCTTCTAAACATCTCCTGGATCGATGTGGAGTTCCCGATGAACGTTGAAGCCATCTTCAGCCCGGTTGGTGGGATGTCACAAACACTTGATTTAACGTTGTTTGGGATCCACTCGACAAAGTAAGACGAGTTCTTGTTTTGAACATTCATCATCTGTTCATCAACCTCTTTCGTGCTCATCTTACCTCTGAACATGGCTGACGCTGTGAGGTATCGGCCGTGACGTGGGTCTGCTGCGCACATCATGTTCTTAGCATCCCACATTTGTTGAGTCAGCTCCGGGACGCTAAGAGAGATGTATTGTTGAGACCCACGAGATGTCAGAGGTGCGAAACCAACCATGAAGAAATGGAGACGTGGAAATGGGATCAGGTTAACAGCGAGTTTTCGGAGGTCAGAGTTCAATTGTCCGGGGAATCTCAAGCAGCACGTTACACCGCTCATGGTTGCCGAAATCAAGTGGTTCAGGTCACCAACTGCAAGAAAAGGCAGTATTCAGGAACAATAAAGATTTTCTAGATCAATATTACCATGAAAGATTATTTGAACTTAGGGGTTTGCATTGGACTGAAATCAAACCACAATAAACTGAAGCTGGAAACAGAAAATAATGGTTCTTTGGTTTCAATATAATTTACTTTTTTTTTGTCCTGGTCCTCTTAGATTTCATCCCATCACACACCCCTAATTTAAGTTCGAAAAATATAAAGAACCAGTTCGGTTCCAAGGACCAAACTAAAATACGTCTGTATTTTAAAGGGTTAAATCAGGACAAAAAATAGTTTAGTGGCTAGATGAGACACTAAACTATTTTACAGATTTGTCTCATTTAGCCACTAAACTATTTTTTGTCCTGATTTAACCACTAAACTTTTGTTTGATGTTCTATTTTGGGGAAAATGAATAAAACTAATGGTTAAATAGATACAAAATATGATAGTTTAGTGGCAAAATCAAGACAATTTTCAGTGGTTAAATCAGTAAAAAGAAAGTTTAGTGGCTAAATATGTATATAAAAAATAGTATAGTGGCTAAATTGAGACAAAAATTAGTTTAATGGCTAAATCGAAAAAAAATATAAAAGTTGGATGGTCAAAATGACACATAACCCTTTTTTAAATGCAGGACCAAGTTTAAAAATGTTCTTGTGTGGTTGCGTTTTGTCCTTTCGGACCAAGTTTTGTACACCCCAAGCTCGAAGGCAAGGCATGGCTACTTACAACTTGGAGTGGTGAGCTTCAGGGTTCTGAAACAGATGTCATATAAGGCCTCATTGTCGAGGACCATACATTCGTCAGCGTTTTCAACCAACTGGTGCACAGAAAGTGTAGCGTTATAAGGCTCAACAACAGTGTCAGAGACCTTTGGTGAAGGGAAAACGGAGAATGTAAGCATCATTCTATCTGGGTATTCCTCTCGTATCTTTGAAACCAAGAGGGTCCCCATTCCAGACCCGGTGCCCCCTCCAAGCGAATGGCAAACCTGAAAACCTGTTACGACACCAAAACAAGAACCCCATTAAAACCTAACACAACTCAAAATTCGATACAAAAACAACCCTGGTACACCATGGGTCTTGACCACACAACAACAAAAAAAAAAATTTCAATTGCATTTTGGGAATATAGTGTTTTTACGACAAAAACTCGTGATCTATTTCTGGTCACAAAGAACATTCTGTACCAATTGCTTTACAATAAAGCATCAATATACGATCCATACATTATTCAACTAATTTACTCAAACAACAAGAATTATCAATCACATATCTACAATCATATTCATGAACAATACTCATTCAATCTAATCAAATTACCTAGCATGAATCATCAAGAAAAGTTGTTATCATTAACATTCTTGTTCTTTCACTTGAATAAATTTGAATTATATGATTGGTAGATTTTGTTTGTTTGTGTAAAGTACACTGACAATGAATAAATTTACATGATATCTTTACACAAAATATTGAATCAAATTAGATCAAAGATATAAATAGACAATTAAATCAGTACTGCACACATTTATTCATTTAACAACAAACTTCTAACAAGCATTGGCTCAAATATTCAATATTACAAACTTAAAATGCGAAGATCAGTATAAGATAACAAATCATATTATAGCAGATAATTAGATGAAAAGGATAGAATCTCTTAAAACTTCATTGAAATAATGAAATGTGTAATGAGTTTTCATTTTAAGGCTGCAATCAATCATCTTCAGCACATAGCGTTTGGTTTGAAAGATTTGAACACCTCGTTTAGGCTCTGGATTTCAAAATCCTTACATATCATGTTTGGTTGAAAACAAAGGGGTATCTAATTTCATTTAGCATTTGGTATTCCCCGACCTCCTCTTTTCATCATCCACCCTTTACCCGAATTATTATATAATCCCTTAAACTAAACTCTCTATAATCCTTTCATTTTTAGTTTTATCATTTTCGAATCTTATCATTTCAAAATCTTATCATTTTCTAATCTTATCATTTCAAAATCTTATCATTTTCTAATCTTATCATTTCAAAATCCTATCATTTTGATCCAAATGACCCCTAAATGTTCAATTACATAGCATATTAAAATTTTATTAACATAACGGTTAATTGATATGTTAGATCACGATTCATCTGAAAACAGTTTCAACAAAACGGAATCGAATTGGACCATTGGTTAACGATTTACTGTCTAGCATAGAGTCATCTTCAACGCATTAAATTGAAACGCAAAACATTCGTAAAAATTGAAATTTATGTTCCTAGGTATGTAAATGCGTGTAATTGATACGTTTACATACCTTGTAATAAATCACAATTCTCAGCCTCCTTACGAACAACGTCAAGAACAGAATCGATCAACTCAGCCCCTTCAGTATAATGCCCCTTCGCCCAATTATTTCCAGCACCGGATTGGCCGAACACAAAATTATCAGGCCTAAAAATCTGTCCATAAGGACCAGATCTAATACTATCCATGGTACCTGGCTCGAGATCCATGAGGATAGAACGCGGAACGTAACGGCCGCCGGAAGCCTCATTGTAATAAACATTGATTCGTTCAAGTTGAAGATCTGCTGAGTCTCCGGTGTATCGGCCGGTGGGATCGATACCGTGTTCGTTGCAGATGACTTCCCAGAACTTGGAACCGATTTGGTTACCGCATTGGCCTCCTTGGATGTGCAAGATCTCTCTCATTTTTGTTGGATTCTTTGGAATTCAGGTGTGATGAGAGGATTTGCAGGTGGAAATTGGGGGGCCGAAGGGGTGATTAGAAGAGGGGGAGAGAGATCAAAAGATCGAGAAATGGTGGGAGACATTAATATAGTGGGGAAGATAGATTCGGATTCGGATTCGGATTCAAATTCAAATTCGGATTTGGATTCGGATTCAAATAAAAGGAGTGGTTACGGACTTAGAGTGTGGGGAGTACCCATCTCTCCCAAATTCATCTTTCTGTACACGTCAGCGCCACATCAGCTTTTCTCTCTCCACTTTTCCCCACCTTTCTAACTAGGAAATACCCACCTTTCTTAACTTTTCCATCTTTCTTTATTTTTTTAACATTTTAATTAATTTTAACTAACAAAACAAATACTAGAACTAAAATAATTAATTTCATAAAATATTTAAAAACTATTACATAAACTAAAAATTAAAAATTACTGAATTAAAATAAAAAAATACATAACAATAAATAAAAACTAAAATTACGAATGAACATAAAAAAATACAAACTAGCCGTCTAAATTTGGTATCTGGGCAAGTGCAATATGTTCCATAAGATAATTTGGTATTACGAACGAAACAACAATTACAAAACTAAAATAAAAAAATGCAAACATTTACGAAACTGAAATAAAAAAAATACAAACATTTACGAAACTGAAATAAAAAAATTAAAAAATTTTACGAAACTGAAATAAAAGATTATATATATAAAAATTAAAATTATATATATATATATATATATATATATATATATATATATATATATAAAAGTATATATGTATGTTATGTTTGAAAACAAAAAAAAAAAGAAAGAAGGGGGTGAAAGGAGAAGAGGGAAGCGGGGTGCAGCGGGGACGCGAAGCCGGCCGGGGTTCGATTTCAGCGGGGCCGCGGGGGTGGGGGTGGTGTAGCCGCCGGCTTCGGCTGATGTGGCGAAGCCGCCCCGCTCCCGGCTTGGGTACTCCCCACGCTCTTACGGTCAGGCCTTTAGGAATCAGGACTTAGAAATAGGGGTGTTTAAAAAAATCTGAATCCGAGTATCCGAAACAAAAATCCGATCCGAAACTATCCGAAATTTCGGATTCGGATAGTAAAATTCCAGATTTTCGGATATTCGGATAATCCGATATCCGAAAATCCAAAAAAAATATTTTTTTTACAATTTTTTATATATCTTTAGTATCGATTATTTACACAATATTGAGTATTTATTATTATTCTAATGTATATTTTTGAGTTTTATCTTAGTATTATTAACTAATATTTTTATAAATTTTATTTTTTTAGATTTTTTTAGTCGTTTTGAGTAAAATAATTCCGGATACATTTAGTTTGTGATATATATATTTTTTATATCTATTTGGATATATGAATTTGTATTTTAGATATTTAAATATTTGATTTAATTAAAAAAAATTAAATTTCGGATATTTTTTCAGATAAAAATTTCGGATATTTTTTCGGATAATCCGATATCCGAATCTGAAATTTCGGATTCGGATAGCAAAATTCACTATCCGAAAATTCGGATATCCGAACACCCCTACTTAAGAATGTCAAAGAGAACCCTGGGATTTGAGCTCGTTTGTTTATTTCGTTAATTAAACGTACGAACATAAATATATCTTTTTATTTATTTATGTTTGTAAATATTAGTTTACAATTATATAGTTTATTCTAATAAATATCTTATGTATGATTAGGGATGTGCAAATTAACCCAATTCGAATAAATCACCTGAACCAAATCTTAAACCGGTTATTTGGGTTGGGTTATTCGGTTTTGTTAATCGGATTAAATGGTACCCGAATAACAATTTCGGTTCGGTCGGGTACCCAAATAACCCGTTTAATTTTTAAATTCACAGCTTTAATTAGAATTTGAACTAGTTTATACATGAGTATATTTAATAAAACATGTATAAGATAACTAGTATTGTACCCGCGCAAAGCGGCGGCGGCGATGAATAATAGAAAAAAACATAATTTGATCATTCAAAAAGAAATTTTGTGAAACTAATATTACATTTATAAAAAAAAATCGATAATCCAACGATATAAAGAACGCTGCAAACAGAGAATACAGTTGATTTTACATGATTTTTTTGAAAACATCATGTTTGTTGTGTCCTTTTATACGAAACTTACAAGAGTTTTTCGGAAACTGTCATCCGATTGGAGATAGCATCATTAAACGTAGACCGAGAAAAATGCGTATCTGAAAATTGTAACATCATGTTTCTATAAAATGATTTATAAAGTAAAGGAAATATATGAAAATTATGAGCTCAAACCTACCCAGTTAGTGCACCAGGACAAGCTGAACTTTGGCTTGTAGATGGCAAGCCACATTATGCATGGGAGCTAATGGAATAATCAATCAAGCACCTAAAAAGTTAGTTAATTTTAATAATTTGAGAAACAACCATAAACGAAACAGTGCATGATGCAAAATAATTATTACAAAATAAGTTGTTGGAGTGTTTTCTTCACCAACAAGGTCTGGATCATGCATTGCATAAATCTATGGAGAAAGTGAAAAAGTTGGTTAGCGTTTTCTAGGAAAGCTTGTAAATGGATATTGGAGAGTGCATGCATCTATTAACCATTCTACACATGTTAGAGTGACAAAAACATACGCATGTGCTTTATATGATTTAGATTTTAGATGAGATGTCTTAATCAACATGTCTTTTTTGTATAAATTATTTGACATTAATATTGAATACCACATAATAAGGATGTGCATGGTTTAATGGAAACTGCATATTTTTTCTAACAAAATCATATATATTAATAATATTTTTGAAATTAATAATAGATATTATTTATTAGAATGAGGTGTTAGTGGTTGACTTCAGTAGTTTATTTTGAAGGACAATGTGCAATTCCCGACCTTCATTTTTTTTTTATTGTTTTTTCTTTCTTCTTTGAATTGGTTAGATGTGTTTTTGTGTGAAGATGAAGAAAATACATAAATTAAATCAAATTCCTGATAAATGGTATCAGTTTAGTTAGACGAGCTGGGTCCCTAGTTTGGTTTGCAAAATTGTCAAACCAAGCTTACCAACATTTTGCATCCTAAAGAAGCAAACCAAATCATGTGCATCTAAACATCCCTATATTGAATTATAAATAGATAAAATAACTAGTTTATTACCCGCGTATTACGCGGATATTTTTAATATATATAAAATACAATGAATTAAAAGGTAAATGTATATTTATTATTATTTTTGTAGAAAAAGTATATAATATTGATATTATTATTTATTATAACCTATTAATTTTATATATTTCTAAATATATATGAATAGTATTATTTTCATATATTTTTTTTAAAAAATTTTATTATATTATAAATAATAAGTTAGTAGAGTATTAGATTTTATTTTATTTTGATTTGATTTGAATTTAAAAGTAGATTATATTAGATTTGGATAGATATAATTTTAAGTTATTTATTATTCTTAAAACCTATAAATGTCACGTGTCGATTCATGGTGATGACACGTGGCTTCACCAGAATTGAGTATAGTTACTCTTTTAATAGTATAGATAGATAGATGTGTTGACGCAAGAAGTTTGTTGATTGATACATAATAGTTGCTAATGACATGGAAGGCCACAAACATGTTAGCAACAGCAATGAGCCATTTAGGCTTCTATAGTGGAATCAGAATATTATTAGCAACCTCATTTCCAAACACATAATACCCAATAAAAGCAAGGCAAAAGTTGACTATATAAAAGTTTGAAGATTGATAATGACACAAATGCTAATGACTAAGAAGATTCAGGCATTCAAATCCTGCTACAAATGAAGAGGATGACCCCCTCTATATACACATCCAAGTCGATCCATATTAGAACTATAAGAAGGTCTGAACAACTCAAACAATCTCTCGTAGCTTGATAAATCCAACAATTTACAGGAACTAAAATTTGCCTTTGAAGAACAAGATAGGCTTGCTTCGCCCCAAGGATGGTTATTTCAGGTGGGAAAACTCTAGAGTCATTAATAAAACCTGAAAAATGGAAAGGTAAATAATCAATTTGCCAAAAGACACCACTTGTGATAAACTACCTCACACAATCTACGCCCAACAATGAAGAAAGCTCAATCTCACATTCACATCATTTATCCCAAGGCTGCTCAATCTCACATTTACATCATATATATTGGCAGCAAGAAATTAGAAAACAATATGAAGATAAAAGTACCTTAAATCTTGCTTCATCAGAAAGAACTTAGTTGTTACAAAATCAACACAGATCCAGATTCCAAAAATGAGCTGACAGAAAAACCAATTAAATAGCCATTGATCAAACTTCCAGATTTGCAGATAGTAAATGCATTTTCCTTGTATCTGTAATCTAACAATATAAATCATGATAAAAAGGAGTTTGTGAGGGGGACATATATTATTTCAATTTATAACAACTTGTACTACATGAATACAGGAAGACCATAATATCAATTAATAAGAGCACGCACATCAACCAGAAAAGCAGAAAAATTACGGAAGCACAATCGCAAGCAGAATGATTCTAAAATAGAAAATTTTTTAAACTATGGAATTTATGATTATATATATATATATATATATATATATATATATATATATATATATATATATATATATATATATATATATATGATATATTAAGTATCAACTTGACAAAAGTCCTCAAGGTTTATGAGGAGCTGACTATCCTGCCAAATAAAAAGCTACTTTTGCACACAAACATGATGGTTACACGCCTGATAGTCAATGTTTTATCACCCATTTTTAAACCATTTAGTGCAGCACAAGCAATGTCTATAGTCGCTTGATCCTGAGAACAAGTCAGAAGTCTTATATACATAATTAAATATATAATTTTTTAATAGAAAACTAAAGAAACTCTAAGTCGGAAAATTACTAAATTAGATGGCTGATATTAGCAACAAGAAATATATAGGTTGTCAGATGTTAAAAACTTTTAGAATGATTGATAAAACCACATATGAAAAAATGTATTCGAAAGCAAAACACAGAATCAAAATGTTCATTGTTCTTCTACAACCAGGTAGAGATGGCAAAATGGTTGGGTAAACAGTCAAAGCAGAACAAGCATAGTTGACAAGCAAACACATCTATTGCCATTTTTTAGAATTGCATATATCACAAATGTGTAGAATATGGTTTAGAAAACTATATCATCACAATCATAACTTGATATGTGTTTTAGAAAGTTCAATGATATGGAAACACGTTGGGTTACTTTGCTTGAGATTCGAAAATACAACCCACATGGGGAGCAAGTAATAAAGTATAGCAAATGTCACGATGTTGCATCTGCCATTCCTGATTCCAACAACTCATCTCGAGCAGCCTAATTTAAGTTGGTTGATGAAATTCGTTTAATACATTGGACAACTTGAATATGGTGCACGTAAGTTTACGAGAGATTGCAGTTGTGCTCAAGTAATATTTTCTGTGCAGTAAAATCCAAACAAACGAACCGTATATAGTCAAGATTAGTTTATATAATACTACAGTAGCAGCAACAACAATTTACGGAAATTTCAAGAACATTTAGCCTCAACAAAATTAAAGGAGTTAAATAGTATAAAAATCTACACATACATACACCTGAAAGTAGTAGTTAAAGCTTATCAAGACAACTAATGATTTCAGGATCAAATTTTCATGTGTTTTAAGATCCAAATAACTTCAATAGTTCAATTCATTATCAATCAATAAGTCAAAAACCCGTTGAAACAAAAGAACTACATATAGTCAACATTAGTTAATCTTTTATACAACACTACAATAGCATCAACAATAATTTATGAAAATTGTGACAACAATCAGCTTCCCAATCAACAGATGCATTAGAATAAAATTAAGGAATACATAATGAGTGAGAAAGAGATAAAGAGCAAAGAGTCTTTTGCAGCCATGAGGGAGAGGAAGAGGTGGGGAGAGGACGAATACATATTTCACATTTCCTTCCACCTTCTGTTCCCAAAAAAGTTGCACCACCCACTAAACCTCTTGAGGTGTTTAAGTTTGAAATTTGAGATTCTCTACATTAAAATTTTGAACATAGTGCGTTAATGACTTGTATGTCTTAATTTTCAAGAGTATGCATCAATGTGTAGTAACTTATGCAAATTTTATATATATATATACATATATATATATATATATATATATATATATATATATATATATATATATATATATATATATATATATTGCCGACGGAGCAGTGAGAAAAAAGCTGACGTGGCGTTTCATTATTGGTAGATATTCCTACAATTAATGCTGACTTGACAATATATTATTGACTATAATTCAGATTTTAAAGGCTACGTCAATGCTATTTAACTGTAATTATTTAAACCAGAATTATATTATTTAAACCATAAAAAAGGTAGCATTATTTAAACCAGGATTGGATATAATTCTAATTTATAAGGCTACATCACTGCTATTTATCTGGAATTATTTAAACCAATTATACGGCTGATTTTTTTAACCAATTATATGTACGTGTACCATCTCCATAATTCCAGAATTGATTCATCGTGTATGTGGAAGTGGAGAAACAACAGTGGTGAACTTTATATACGTGGTATTCAGCTGTATAAATAAGCCTGTATACCATCTACATATTAAACTTTAAATATACGTGGTGTTTGGTCCATACATGTGAAAGTGGAGAAATAGCAAAACAGCATCATTGTGGCTCTAGACTGTCAACTCGATAAAAATCTGCACATATATACAAGAAACAAAAATGAGGAACAAGCAAAATAATGTTTCCTCTTTCACTGGGACTAAGCAAAATAAAGTGTTACATCCATTTGAAGTCCAAAATTAATTATTATAACTGGTATTAAAATAACAATAAATCGATCATCACCATATACTAATTGAAGTTACGAAAAACACCGGGATAGAATCCCAACAGCTGGAAAAAAATCAACCGGAAAAATTAGAAAAAAAAATCCATACAATGCAAAATTAGTGGGATATCATCCTTGATTCCAGCAAGATTTTAGAATTGGTAGTCAACGAAAACTCTGCAAAACAAACATTGCAGAATTAATGGGGACAATATTTGACAATTTCAACATTGTTTTTCCAGTGATATATTACACAAAAACTAATTTTGAGATGAATAGGTAGAAAAAAATTAATATCTAACATCATAAAACAAACTGTCGGTTTTATCCAGTAATATATTATACGTGCAACTACTTTTATTGAGTTTATTAGCATTAAAAAATAAATAAAAGATAATCTCAACATTTGAAAACTGATCACATAAAACAAACTCCAGGTTTTATCTCTCAATTTTCCATTATATATTCATTCGATTGCTTCCATGTACAACATTTTCATCAAAAGATTGAAAAGAAAGTATACCGGGAAAATCAATATGAGCTTGATGTCTAATACAATCCCATCTGGAAAATAAACGAGCTGAAGAATCGAATATGTTTTCAACTCCTGTTTCAACTGTGTCTACAGAAAGAATAAATGTTAGTATCTTCTATACATTATGAATAAATGCTTTCGACTCGTATTGTCTTCTTCGTTTATCCTAAATCATTGACCATTTAAACTTCTCTATAACTCACTGTTATATTATTTTCTTCTAAACCTCAGTTCATTAAGCACTAGAATAACTAACTTAGAATTATCACAGACAGGTACAAGACATGTTAAATCATAACTGATAGTATTGCCTAATTGATAAATCGTAACGTCATCTTATTTACAGTTAAATTATCATCGCATTATTTACGTTCAGTATTATATACTTATTCAGTTAGTTGCTTTTAGATTTTACTAGAATACTTATTCATTGCACTTGACAGAAAACAAAAGCGTTATCTCATGCAATAGTAATGTATATATTCATTTTCCAGCCCTAAACACAAGTGCTTGTATCCAAAATGTTTGTATATATTTAAGTATGATCACAATTACTATCACTGATGAACATTAAGTTTTAATTTCAATATTCCTTATTTAATCTCTATTTTTTATAATTGTCAATATTTAAGTTTAATCTGAATCGAAAAAGGAATCAAGAAACACATAACCACTTCAAAACTAGATTAGAATAAATAACTTATAACTATCATAGATAGGTAGAAGACATATTAATCATAACTGTTAGTAGTGCATACATTGACAAATCATAACTTTAACTTCAAGATATGATCAATTTGTTTGAACGATTATTGATTTAATGAAAATGCACAAACCTGTTAAACAACTCACTGTTGTTATATTATTTTCTTCTAAACCTCAGTTCATTCAAAACTAGAGTAACTAACCTAGAATTATCACAGACATGTACAAGACACGTTAAATCATAACTGATAGTACTGCCTAATTGATAAATCGTAACTTCATCTTATTTACAGTAATAATCATCGCATTATTTATGTTCAGTATTATATACTCTTATTCAGTTATTTGCATTGCATAATCTTGTGGACTTGGAAGAAAACTTGAACATAATAACAATTTCCAGGTAAAAAAAAAATCTTCAAAGATCACATTTTCTTACTGATATTTCAGTTTTTGCATTTCTACTTTATGCGTCTCTCTGCATTGCTGATTTATGTTTTACAATATTCTGCTTGGACGTCTATAATTTTTAATTAAGTCAAATTTTCATAAGCGAAATTCTGAAACCAAGCCAAGAAACCTGAAGAACCTTAAGAGATAGAAGAGACGACAAGTAACTTCATATTATAACTTTAAAAGACACGTACAAAACATTTTAAATTATAACTCTTAGTATTGCCTAATTGATAAATCGTAACTTCATCTTATTTACAGTTAAATTATCATCACGTTATTTACATTCAATATTATATAATTATTCAGTTATTTTCATTCAGATATTACTAGAATAAATAAAGTTGTGGACTTGGAAGAAAATTCGGTTAGTGATGAACTCTGTCTAAAGGTAGAAACTGCTGTAACTTATATTATTGAACATATACAGCTACGAAACTTTTACATCTTATAAGTATTAAAGATTATTAATCTTACCTATTTTACGGCCTTTATTAATTAAAGAATGTAATAGATGTGATTGGCTAGGAAACGGATTTCATAGCAAGATATGTATGGGTTGCAGATGACTCGTGGATAACAGAAAAATTTAAGGTGAGTTACACTTTTTCCCTTATTATAACTGTTATTATAAATTATGGTTTATCATGTAATAATTTGTAAACGTACCCCACATTAAATGAAACGATAAATAATTATATGATCATGAAAGAGTTTTAGATTATTTTAACATTTCGTTTATACTCAATGTTGTTAATTGGATAATGCCTTAACAAAATTAAAAAAAAAGTAACTTTTATCAAATTATCAAACACAATGAGAATGAAAATTGAGCTTAATATTATACTGAGGTGGCAAGTGAGAATTCGATTGAAAGGTGAAACCCGTTCTTTTCTAACATGTTAATATATGGCGTGGAACAAATGAGTTTGGTGGTTGTTGGATGCACACACCTCATTTCTCTCACTTTTGCAAAAATGGTAAAAGAATTCATATGTCATGGATTACAAAGACAAAAATATCCTATTAAAATTATGAAAACTTAAAAAGAAAACAAACAATTTAAATTAAAGTAGGGTGTATTTTTCATCCACAACTGAAATTTAATGGCATCCTCAAGACGTTAGAAATTTTAAATAATTTGATTTACTCTTTTTCAAAGTGGAATTACCAGTTTCTTAGAATAAAATTTTTAAAGAAAAGCTAAACATTTATTTAAACGTTTGAAGTGAACAATAACACATATACTCCTATTATATCCAAGATATATAACAATTACGTAGAAAAACTTAGTCCAAAATAATGAGGAATTTAACCAAGTAAACAACCTTTTAAAATTGAGAAAAGTAACATATCACAATATATCAAATATGGATTTTTTAGAAAAAAAAAAGGAAAAAGAACAGTCAAAATGTTCCAAGATAGTGCATGAGAATTAATATTGTAATAGATTATACTTTGTCAGACAAAATCCAATTGATTTATTTTATTTTGTAACGGGAGAATGACAATTAATGGAATATAGATACAATACGAGGAAACCAGTGATGGAATTTGATAATTTAGGACAAGTGACTTCTGAAAATTAAAACATACCGTTGGATCCATGTCTTTAGCATCTCAACAGACGGTTTCTGGGTCGCTAACTTTGTCAAAACATAAAAACAGCCTGCAAAAACAAACGAAATGGCATGCCCATGAAATTAATACTTACATTCGAGTGACAAACATTTCACACCATAAAACTAATGTAGAACGAACCAAAGTAATCACATAGTGACATGTTCTTTAGAGAAACACGTTAGACTATATAGTCGATCACTATCTCATGACAATTATTGGGCTACTTTCTTCATACATGACTGCAACATAAAGAAACTCGACCTTTGTAATGTTAATCTAGATGAAAAGGGGCAGTGGTTTTAAAGAAACCAAGACGGACCATGATATTTCCGGTATTTATACTAGCGACCGCTTACCCCATAACATATGTTACTATCTATTGTAAAACCTTAAGAATAAAATATTCACACAAATAACAATGTTTTTGACAAGCGACATCAACAAAAAAACAAATAATACACCAATATTCATCAAGCAAAACGACTCAATTCCTTCCCATCTCAACGCTTACAATAATTTCGAAGTTCAATCCTTATCAAACAAACAAATATTTCCTAGAATTTAAAGGTCAAACTCCATATTTGAAAGAATTAAGCTTCATAATTTGCAGCAAGTCAACAACCCAATACCAAAGCATTTGAATGTGAAAGGAAAAAACTCTTGTATACAAAGGGATGACAACATAAAAACCATGCACCAAATATTATTTCTCAAAATTTTTGTATGAAACTAACAAATATCTATACAATTAATCAATAGTGGGACACAAAAATGAACAAATTGTTGAGATTATAGACATTGGTGTGTATATACATGGTCTTTCTATAATACCCACCAAAAGATCTCAAATGACTAGGGGTGTTCATTGGTTCGGTTTATGGGTTATTCGGTTTCTTCGGTTTGAAAATTTTTGAAGACTAAACCGAAAACCGAACCAAACATATTTCAGAATGGACAACACCAAATCAAAAACCAAATTCAAAATCGGTTTGGTTCGGTTTGGAAACCAAGGAAACCGAATTTCTATGTCAATTCAGTTTCAACTTCTTTTTTCCCTAAATCTGAAACAAATATTGCTTTAATCAAAGTTCAAATGTCAAATCTGAAACAAATATTGCAAAGAAGTCCATTACCAAATCTGAAACAAATATATGCATATACCAAATCTGAATCAAAAACTAAAACCTAAAACAAAAACTGTAAAATACTCAAAATCTGAAACAAAAAGTAAAAAATAACAAACATTTATCAATCTGAGACAAAAACTAAAAAAAACATTTAGTTAAATACTTAAATCTGAAACAAACCCTTGTCGTCGGAGAAGAAGATGATGTTAGGAGCGGCGAAGGAGAGAGGAGACTAGCGGTGGCGACGACGAGAGGAGATGGAGGGTTCTAAACACATTTGTGATTACACAATCATCGGTGAAGGAGAGAGGAGACTAGCGGCGAAGGAGAGAGGAGCGGAGAAGATGATGTTAGGAGCGTCGAAGTAGAGAGGAGACTAGCGGCGGCGCCGGCGACGCTAGGGTTTTGAGATGGAGGGTTCGAGAGTTGAGTTGGAGGCGGACACACACAGTCACAGACTTGAAAATGAAAACTTGATACTGGACATTGGGGCCTTGGGGGACGTAATTTGGTAGTTGAAATGCATTTAATTAATTATTTATTTTATTTACTTATATTATATATTTGTATAATGCTTATTATTAATTTTTATTTTTTTAATTAAAAACCAAATTCGGTTTTCGGTTTGGTCTTGTCTAAAAAAAGGAAAACCGATCATCAAACCGAAAACCATATTGTGAAATTTGGTTTAGAACGAAACCAAACCGAAAACCGCTTTATAAATTCGGTTTGGTTTTATTTAAATTCTGTGCGGTTTGGTTTTTGGTTTCTTCGAGTCCAAACCAAATATTGCACACCCCTACAAATGACAAGTGTATTTATAAAACTCAACTCATTGTTGACAAATAGTCAAGGATGCACGCATTCCATGCATGAATAAAAGGGAATAGAAATCTCCCAAAAAAGTTTAAAACCCTAATCTGCCTTCAGTAATACGAGACTTTTACTACACCACTGTGGAAAATTTAACCCATGTCCATTTCTTTTTTCAGTCAATATTTTTTAAAATTTTTATAAAAATTATCATCTATTAAATATACTATATAATATGTTTATTTTTTCACAAATCACATATCATTTGTTTTATTTTTTCATATGTTTTTTTTTTTCACAAATATAAATCATATGTTTTTTCACAAATATCTTGTGAACTCATTTAGCTAAAAACTCAAGATTTTACTGTATTGAATCGGTTTATAAAAAAGGATAAACATTACAAACACATGTGGATTTTTTTTTTAAAACCAAACAGCTTTCTTCGTTAGATTGTCAAAAAGGTGATTTATATTAAATGATTGAGTGTAAATAATTTTACTTTTAGGCATTATTTTTTTTATAAATTACGATTAGACATTAATATATTTACTTAATTTATTAAAAATAATCTAGAGGAAAAAAAGAATTTGTAAATTTATATAAATCTATAGACAAAGAGATGTGTCAATTCCGTTTTAAGTTGTTCAATTTCGTTATTAAGATTTGTTAATTTTTTTTTACGATAGCTGCTTTTGTTTGTTAATATTTTTATTAGTCTGAATAAATTTTTATTATAAAATTATGTTAGACTATATTCGTAGTTATACTTTGAAAGTACATGTTTGTGTATTATTTTATAAGAAAATGATGGGTTTTCATTTTATCATAAATTATTATTATTTTTTTCCCTGTATACTTAATTCTGACAGAAAAATCTTTTAACGCATAATTAGTTTTTCGATCAACTCACATGTATGAAACTAGATATATGTATCGACCTCATAATTATGTGTAATAATTAATATTCATGACTAAAATATAAGTAAATTTTATTCCGTAAATAATGTATAGTTTTCTTAAATAAAATACATTTTTATCATGTTACATTCATGATGCAAATAAATATTGTTTTTGTTCATAAAAAATGTATAGTTTTTATAAATAAAATATAATTTTATCATGTGATAGTTTAATTAAAAAATTTTAATTTTGAAAGACGTCACCCGAGCAACGCACGGGTATTCAACTAGTAGAGTTGTCTTTTAAGACCATAATGTTAAATGCTTTATTAGTAGTGTGTGTGTCGGTGTGTGTGTATATATGTATGTATGTGTGTGTATGTATGATATAAAATTTTTGTGTGGCTTACAATCAATGATAATTTTAGAATTGTTTTCAACTTTTGTATTTTACACACATGTAGACAGATATTGTTAGTGTTAGTGTTTTTTGTCGAGCAATTTTTTAATCATATTGATATTGACATTTATAAAGTTTACGTATGTATTTTGAACATATTATTTTTAATGATATTACTATTTCAAAAATAAAATATGATTGAAAAATATAGACATGAAAGATGAATATGGTAGCATGACAAAATTGCCATTATAATTTAACAGTCCAGCCTTCGTATTTAGAGGCTATGTATCATAATATCAACTATCAAAATGTACATTATTCTATAACAATATATTAAACATTATTTATAAATAAAAACGAGTTAAATGGAGAACCTTTATGCACCGAAGAACATTCAGGAACCATATTGCATCGTTAGAATATCGTAATGCATCAATTGGAAATAATGGTGCATCACACAGAAATTGTGATACATTTGTGGTGGTGCATGAAAATTCTCCATTGAACCCACTCTCTATAAATAAAATCTATAATCTATCTATCTATACTATTAAAAAACTAACTATTTTGTCACGTGTCATCGTATGCTACTGCCATGTGGTGTCACCTCCTGCTGCCATTTGAAAATTATGTTTTTTAAGTCTATAATTAATCTATATCAAAATTAATTTAAATAATATATATTGGAATCTATATCTAAACTAAATCTTATCTGATACGAAACTCAAATTTGAATTTGAATTTATATTTAAATTTATTATGTTGTATAAGTAGATACTATAAATGTGATAAAATATTTTTAATTTTTATATGACAATTTAATAACATTATTTTTTTAAATCTAAACCCATGTTATACATGAGTATATAAACTAGTTTATAAATAAATAAATACTATTAAAATCTATAATCTATAAATCAATATTACGGAGTATATTTATTAATGTTTATAGATATTAAAAATAATAAATTGTATTTAAAGTGCTTTTTGTTTTATTTATTATATACTTGGATATAAATTTTGTAGAGTTTTTTGCCAAAACATGGTATTTTCAAAATTTATTTACCAAATCATGGTGGTTTTGATTTTAATTCCCAAAATATTTTAGTTTTTATTTTTTATTAAAAAAAACAGAAAAGTCACTTTGGAAGGCACCGCCGTTTATGCCATCACGGTTAAAAAAAACCATCGACCGTTTCAACTTCCAAACCCATTCGTCCCTCTCCCGCTGTCAAACCCTTCCGATCGGCGACGCTTCTTGCTCTCACCTCCGTCGCCTGAGACTCACCACCGCCGCACCTGAGAAACCTCCGCCACACCTGAGAGAGCCGCTGCCGGCGCCGAACAGGGAGGCGATTAGTTTCGGTGTGAGCCGCTGCGTGTTGCTTTCAAACGACAACAATAGAAAGAAGCGTAAGTGCCTCTATGTCTACGAGCAGTGTGTGTGTGTTTGGGGGGGGGGCAGTGTGTGTGTGTGTGTAAGTACCTTAAACGAGAAGTACTGTGTGTATTGGCTTGTGATTACTGAACATGATTTCTTACCTTAAACGAGGACTTCAACGTGTATTGGCTTCTAATTCACATTGCAAGTCTAAAAACCCACACAAGACTCTCATGCACAATCATACATGATACAACACAAGTCTGCACAATCATGCAAAACAAAAATATGGGTTCATAATTTTTAGGTTGTTATTATAATATTGTTGTTGTACTAGCTAATTGATTTTTAATAATTTTATATTCTTAATTTTACAGGTTTTGGAGATTCTTTTATCGTTATGGCAACACAAGAATATACTAATGTCGTGTTAGGCATGATTCAAAACGAGGACTTCAACACGATTTCTCAACATGCTGTTGTTAACAATGCAATAGACGGTGGATTTGGAGATGATGAGTTTGAAGAAGACGAATTTGATGTTGATAGTTTAGATGGAGATGAAAGTGAGGTACCTTCTCATTTTACTACTTCTAATGGACCACATATTACTACGGTTGACAATTGGACGGTATCAGATTCCGAAAGTAAGAATGATTTAACTCGGGAACTAGGCAAAGATTCTTTTAAAGATAAAGAAGAACTTATTAGAGCTATCAAACTTTATACCATCAAGATGCATAGACAATATGAAGTCGTTGAGACATGTACAACCATTTGGAAATAAGATGCAAGTTACATTTACAATCTGGTTGTAAGTGGCAACTTCGTGCATGCAAACGTAAACGTAGTGGATATTTTCAAATTACACGTTACACTGGTCCACATACTTGTTTACTTGATCAGATTACTCAAGACCATCCAAACATAGACGCAACCTTGATTGCTCAAGAAACCGAACATTTGATAAGAGAGCAACCATCTATAAGTATTCCTGCGTTGCGAGCTGAAATAATTAATAAGTTAGGCTACACAGCTTCATACAAGAAGCTTTGGGTAGGAAAGCAAAAGGCAATTGAACGAATATTTGGTGACTGGGAAGAATCTTATATTGCTTTACCCAAATTTCTTGTTGCACTTCAGGTTTTTAATCCAGGAACTGTTGTTGAATGGTGCATTACAGGTATTGCTTACGTCATTTTGTCAATAATTTTCATGATAAGTTTCGTAATGCACATCTGAAGACTTTAGCTTATCGGCCCGGGAGCCAAAATCAAGTGCGCAAGTTTAACAATATCATGGACGAAATTGGAAAGCTTAATCCGCAAGCACACCAATAGCTTGAAGGGCATGCATCGTCTAGATGGACATTGGCACATGATGGTGGAAAACTTTGATGGTTTGCTAACTACAAATCTGTCCGAGATTTTTAACAGTGTGCTTAAAGGTGCTCGTGTCTTACCCATCACAACATGTGTTCAACTTACATTTTATAGAGTGGTGCACTATTTTAATGTAAGGCGTTCTTTGGGGTTTGCTGCCCTAGCTAAAGGAGATTTGTATACTCCTCATGTTGCCACAAAACAAGCGGCTTCAATGTCAAAAGCTAGTGCTCATACCTTGAGATCATTTAATCGAGAGAAAGGTATATTTGAAGTTGTAACTCAGAGAGGAAAACATGTGCAAGTAGTTAACTTGGGGAAAAGAACTTGCACATGTGGTAAGTGGGGGATATATAAATACCCATGTTCACATGTTTTGAGTGGATGTATCTTTCATTAAATAGTTGTCGATATGTCGATAAATATTACTCAATTATTGAGTATTCTGCCACTTGGGAATCTGAGTTTTTACCACTTCATGATGAAGCATATTGGCCCCAACCATCTATCACAAATTTGCTTCCAAATTCGGATTTAAAAAGGAAGGAAAAAGGTCGTCCCCGTTCGACAAGACTACGAAATGGAATGGATATTAGAGAGGGAAAAAGAAAGAACCTTTGTGGATTTTGTAGGCAAAGCGGTCATTATCAGTCAAAATGCCCTTCTAAACCTAAAAGAATGCCTAACGATCTTTAATTAGCATGCTATCAAGGTAATACAATTGTATTAATGTGTTCTATAAATATTTAAAATTGTTAGTAATACTAAATATTTTTTACATTGTCATTTTCTTTGTAGGTTGCATGTAATTCACTATGAAGACGAATATTTCATTTTGACTTGGAGAAGACTTGTGTTTTATTTAATATTTTGGTTTTTTTTTTGTTTAAGTTGATTGATCAAATATGTTTTTGGTACTTGCGGTATTTTGTTAAAGACTTATGTGGATATATTATTTACTTTAAATGTTCATGACTATGTTTGAAGTTTGGAAATAAATTTTTTTACTTTTTGAACTTATTGTATTGATTGTTTTATTATTTTTTAAAATTTATATATAATATTTGAGTTTGAGTTATAAAGTTTCGTAACAATTTATAAAAATGATATTTTATCCTGTTTCATTTTATAAAATCAATAATATATAAAGTATAATTGTTTATTGATATTGTTATTAAACTTTAGGATGAATGTTGAGTTTTTTTTTAATAAAAGTAAAAAAAGAAGTAAAAAAGAAGAATGTTATTTTTGGGTAAAGAAAATTAGGTAAAAAAAATGATAAACCACCATGTTTTAGTAAGAGGGTGTTTGGATTTACGTTTGAAAAAGTGCTGTAGCGTTTTGGAAACTAATAATCAGATAACTGCTGTAACAAAAAATGCTGCAGAAAATGTAGTGTTTGGTTTAGCTTCTGCTGTTTGATATCATAATTATCAAATAATCAGTTTTTAAAGTGTTTGAATTTGCGTTTTTACTTGTAAAATGACCAAATAATCACTTATGAAGCAAATAAGCTACAATTTTTAACTTATGCAAAAGTGTGGTAGGACAAACGCTAAACGCAAATAATCACTTATTAACGTATGCAATCCAAACACTTTAAACTTATTATTTGCGTTATTGTAACGTAATAAGCTGATAATCTGGTTCATAACGCAAAACCAAACACCTTCTAATTAAATTTAAAACTACCATCTTTTAGCAATATTGAAACAACTATCTTTTAGTAAATAAATTTTGAAAACACTGTGGTATGAAAATTAACTCAAATTTTGTAACCCTAGATGATTCTTCAAACCGATGGATGGGCTTTACATCTAGCCCAGATTCAAAACCGTTAGGGTTATTAAAAGTTGTTATAAAGCCCCTTCTGCCCTTCATCAGCAGCAACATCACCTCCTCCCAACCCTAACCTAAGCTTAATCCTTCAATCCGTATTCATCTGCTGGGCGATCGTTTCCAAGTCCCGGCGGCGGTGGCGTGGGGATAAACTTTCCCATTCTCGTCGCCGGTAACTTCGTCATTCTCGTCTCTGGAAAGCAACCGCCGTCCGGACAGCAGGTCGATCTCCAAACGTAAAGGCGTAGTTATAGATGTGAAGTTGTTGCCGGTAACGCTTTTGTGATTCTGTTACAAACGTTTCATTTGTAAACATCTCGAAACTTAGTTCATTGGATCAAAGAAGATTTATGGTTTTTAATCACTTCAGGTTATCTCTAATTTGTGTTTTGTTTGTCTACTAATTTAGATTTTTTGAAACCAAATGACGATTTTGGATTAAATTCTCACGACGGTCGTCTGAATCATGCTTTTTTGTAAAGCTGTGATAAACTGATGTATTGATCCATGTTTTCTGATGGTTTACATTCGTATTCAACACTATTTTTCCGATTTAATATACGTTTTGGTTAGCGAAATTGATGTTGAAAGCGAGCATAATGATGATTGTTTAATTATTCCGATTTAATTCATGAATGGAATTGCAAACCTCCTACTCATTCTGAATGCTTGCTTGTCTGCTATTTAATTCTTCCATGTTTCGTTTTTTTGTTATATTTCTTTTTTATGGTTCCTCTGTTATGAACAGAATTGATGTGCACATTTGATTTTTAGGATACCATCATAATGATTTCATATGTTACTAATTGTTTGTATTGAGATTTATAGCATGTTTTAAGTAGGACATGAAGATCACTCGTATTGTTTGACATAAAATTTCTAGTTCCATGAACTATAAATTTTGAAAAGTAGTTTCATTTCATTGTTTTGCACAATGATGAGGATGTTGCGTTGAGATTGAAAAATCAATGATTTTTATTACATCAACAAGTCCTTTTCATCCTGAGTGTTACACTTATTTTTAAGATTAGTCTTTCATGTTTTGAAAATACGTTCCAATATTTTTATTTGAAATTATTTTGTAAAGACTATTTTTTATGTGATTTTAGTGTTTTACTTTGTTAAATATTGGCTTAATCAAGACTATGTTTTTATGAAAAGTAAATTTTTTTATTTTTATCAATACGCTTATAGTTAATTTTGGGTTTTTTGCATTGAAATACTGATTACAAGCACACTTTAAATCATGTAGGTGTTGTGTATGAGCCAATGCAATATTGATTTCTGAATCTTTAATTCTTTTTTTGAAGTTTATAGCTTTTTCAATAGGCTATATTTATTAAAGATTTGTAGACATTTTATCGTTACAATTGATGTTTTTTTTAAAAAACTAGAAGATGGATATGATGATTATTTCCCCAGATGATCGAATCTGAAATAACTGAGCGCTCAATTAAAGTTTTTCTCTTTTGAGAAAAATTCAAGCCAGAAATCTGATCTATCTCTTTTATTTTTTCAAATGTTTTCTCTCCAATTACTATAATTGAAGCTTTTTGAGTCATAGCTGCGCAACATCGAACCAGATAGAGACGTCTATGGCCTTTTGTTCATGCGCAGCCGGTATGATTATTGATTGATTTTTTCAAGCGCAGCCTGGTATGATTATTGTTTATCTTTCATTTTTCTTTTTGAAGTTTATAGCTTTTTTTGACAGGCTATATTTATTAAAGATTTGTAGACATTTTTTTGTTAGAAATGATGCTCTTTTTTTTAAAAAAAGATGGATATGATGATTATTTCCCCAGATGATCGAATCTGAAATAACTGAGCGCTCAATTAAAATTTTAATCTTTTGAGAAAAATTCAAGCCAGAAATCTGATCTATCTTTTTTATTTCTCCAAATAAAAACTCTTAAAATTCTTTTATTGATTGATTTGTTTTGGTTGATTTGTTCATGCGCAGACCTTAAGATCGCCTTCTAATTACTATAATGGAAGCGTTTTGAGTCATAGCTGCGCTACATTCAACCAGATACATATGTCCATGGCTTGTATCTGTTTTTGTTGTTTCTCTTTAGGGTTATCCTTTTGAGAATCTTCTTTCTCCTGCAAGGATCGATTGATTTGAGGTAACATCAATGTTCGTTAAACCTATAAATATCTGCAACATCTGTATGATTATTGATTATCGTTTTGGTGTTTCAGAGTTTTATGAGGTTTAGCTTTGAAAGTGTTGTTGATTGCCTCGGTATTTCTTGTGGGTAACATGTTAATTGAGTTTTGTTTATGTTTAGGTTTGAAAACATAAAAAATATGGAAACATGTTAAACCCTTTTTATCTTATAAATAAATATAAGATAGTATCGTTGGTTTTTTTCCATAGTAAATCCTTTTATTTTGTATGAATTTACATTGTTGGTTTGTTTTTTTTTTTCACGATGCATTGCTAGAAAATCATAAACCTCCTATATATATATGTATATATGTATATCGCAAATCTCATAAAATTTCAAATGTATGTTCTTTGAATTATTCTTTAAAATTTATTTTAATTTTGTTTGATGAAGAGATAGCGGTGATGACTCGGAAAATTCAAGCTCAACAGACTGGAATGCAGGCATCTCTAAATAGAGATTTGTTTGCATGTCGATATTCCCGCTGAACTGAGCCTTATCCTCATATCAATCATTTGAGCTTAGTTACTAATAAGTTATCTTAGGAGCAATGCAGTGTAGATTTATGTGGCAAGCGAGGATGTTACAATGAAGATAAAAAGCTCCCTCTTCTGATTCCAAAGTTGAGGATACTCTGCTGGCAGAATCGAACCTAATTAATCCAATTGCCATCTGAGTAATCTTCTTCGCCTTGACTTCAATTTCATTCTTCTTTTATGTTTTTTTTAGATTTACTTGATTTGTATAACTAGTCTGCTATAAATTTATGTATGTTTCTTTGATCCTTATTGTTTATAAGGAAAATTATGCAAAAAACCATCAAAGTATTAAATTTTTTTCGATTAAGTCCCCATTATATATATTTTATTTCTGATAAGTCTTCGAACTGCTTAACTTTTGAAATTATCCTTCAACTTGTTATAATAGGTTAACTTGGTTAAACCTATTTTGTAAAAAAAATTAAAGTATAAAAGCTTTTCGATCAAGTCCTTCAATTATAATAAAATATTTATTCTCGATTTTATTAATTTCTTAAGATTTAATTTTTTTGGTATTTACTTTGGATGTTTATATTTTGATTAAATGATATATGATATTTCATTGGTTAATTATAATTATAATTATAAAAAGGACGATGTTTTTATTTTTCAGACAATAGTTTTTTTGTTTGGAAATATTAAAAAATTACGATAATCCATTTTGTTTTCCAATCGAAAATAACTATATTATATGTTTACGATTACAACTTAAAAGTGGATAGGCTCATCATTTTTTCTGAATAGAAATAAATAATTAATTGTATCATTTTTCGTTTGTATAAAAGAAATAAGTTGTAATTGAGAATTTAAAAATCAGAATGAATTATAAAATGAATGGGGGACTTAATCGAAAAAATAAAATGACTGTCGGACTTTGTCGAAAAAGTTATATAATTTGATTGTTTTTTGCAAAATAAATTAAGCACGGTAACCTGCCTAGCAGATTGCAAGTTACCTTTGCACTTATTTTATGTGTTTTAATTGGTCTAGAGACTTATCTGAATAAAATGAAAGAGGGGCTTACTCAAATTTTAATATACTTTGATGGTAAATGTATTATATGGTAGTATAGATTTACGTATGTCATTGTTTTTTTGGTTTGATGCCACGTCAGCGGTAGCCAAATGTGCATTGACCGATGATGCTATGATTGAACCGAAAACTTTGTCGAAAAAGTTTTATAATTTGATTGTTTTTTGCAAAATAAATTAAGCACGGTAACCTGCCTAGCAGATTGCAAGTTACCTTTGCACTTATTTTATGTGTTTTAATTGGTCTAGAGACTTATCTGAATAAAATGAAAGAGGGGCTTACTCAAATTTTAATATACTTTGATGGTAAATGTATTATATGGTAGTATAGATTTACGTATGTCATTGTTTTTTTGGTTTGATGCCACGTCAGCGGTAGCCAAATGTGCATTGACCGATGATGCTATGATTGAACCGAAAGCAATCTTTTGTGGCTTTCGCATTTTATAGGAACCTGTGAACTGCTAATTTTTGCGTTCATAGAGCCGTTTTTTGCGATTACATATTTTCTAGATAGTAATTTTAATAGTTAAGAGTTTGTTAAATTGTTGCCAATGAGGAAAGAAAATATTTAAGTTGGAATTACCGACTGATCATACATTGATGATAGATCGACTATCGGAGGCATGATTTTTAAATTTTGATGGTAACATATATCTACATTTCAAAAATAAACGTTGTGATTGGTATCATCGGGAAAGGTTGTGATCAGTCATGTGGAAAGAAACAATACCTTTTTTTCCAATTAAACCCTAAGGGGCCGTTTGGTTCGCTGGAA
Source organism: Centrapalus pauciflorus (assembly GCA_020465985.1). Classification (NCBI taxonomy): domain Eukaryota; kingdom Viridiplantae; phylum Streptophyta; class Magnoliopsida; order Asterales; family Asteraceae; genus Centrapalus; species Centrapalus pauciflorus. Next base: position 376,120 of record JAANYP010003256.1, on the reverse strand, counting down.
TCTGACGGAATGGAATGGAATGGAGTATGTCAAAGGAATGGAATTCTGGAAGGAATGGAATGTGTCTGAATCAAAATGGAATTTAAATTCCTTCTATTTTGCTATGGAATGGTCATTCCTTCAAAAGGGGTGTTTTTTTAAAATGTGGAATGGTCATTCCATTCATTTGGAATACCAAACAACCCATCAGAATGGAAAATTCATTCCTTTTCTGCCAGGTTCTTTCAGATTCCAGCGAACCAAACGCCCCATAAATTGTTTTGGGTTTATCATTGAAATCAGAAGAGGGAGCTTTTTATATTGTCTTCATCTTATCTGATGGTTTACATTCGTATTTAACCCTATTTCTCTGATATTATATATGTTTTGGTTAGCGAAATTGATGTTGAAAGCGAGCATAATGATGATTGTTTAATTATTCCGATTTATTTCATGAATGGAATTGCAAACCTCCTACTCATTCTGAATGCTTGCTTTTGTGCAATTAAAATATTTCATCTTTCGTTTTTTTGTTAAACTTTCTTTTTTATGATTCCTCTGTTATAAACATAATTGATGTGCGCATTTGATGTTTAGGATAACATCATAATGATTTCATCGGTAATTTTGAATCGATTCATTATTTTAATAACAAATCATTTACTAATTGTTTGTATTGTGATTTATAGCTTCTTTTAAGTAAGACATGAAGATAGCTTGTAAGTGAGAGGTTACGGGTTTGACTCCCATCAGAGGCAAGTTAAAATACATGAAGATGGCTCGTAATCTCGTATTGTTTTGACATAAAAATTTTGAGTTTTTTGAACTATAGATTTCGGAAAGTGGTTTCATTTCATTGTTTTCCACAATGATGAGGATGTTGCGTTGAGATTGAAAAATCTTTGATTTTTATTACATCAACAAGTCCTTTTCATCCTGAGTGTTGCATTTATGTTTATGATTAAAACTTTTATGTTCTGAAAATATTTTTCAATGTTTTTTTTTGTTGAAATTAATTTTTAAGTTTATTGTGTATAGACTATTTATTTATGTGATTTTAGTGTTTTAGTTTGTTTAATCTTTTCTTAAAACAAGAATATATGTTATGAAAAATATTTTTTTATTTTTATCATTATGCTTATAGTTAATTTTGGGTTTTTCTGCATCGAAATACTGATTACAAGCAATCTTTATATTTGGTAGGTGTTGTGTATGAGCCGATGCAATATTGATTTCTGAATCTTTAATTTTTCATTTTGAAGTTTATAGCTTTTTAGTAAGCTATATTTATCAAAGATTTGTATACATCTTTTTGTTATAAATGATGTTCTTTTTTGGAAAAAAAATAGAAGATGGATATGATGATTATTTCCCCAGATGATCGAATCTGAAATATCTGAGCGCTCAATTAAAGTTTTTCTCTTCTGAGAAAAATTCAAGCCAGAAATCTGATCTAACTTTTTTATTTCCCCAAATGGTTTCTCTCTATCATAACAGAAACTATTAAAAGTCTTTTTTATTGTTTGTTCATGCGCAGCCCTTAAGATCGCCTTCCAGATGCTAAAATGGAAGCGTTTTGAGTCATAGCCGCGCTTCATCGAACCAGATACATACTTCTATGGCTTGTATCTGTATTTGTGGTTTCTCTTTAGGGTTATCCTTTTGAGAATCTTCTTTCTCCTGCAACAATCGATGGATTCGAGGTAACTTCAATGTTCATTGAACCTATAATTTTCTGCAACATCTTTATGATTTTGTTTATCGTCTCGGTGTTTCAGAGTTGTATGGGGTTTAGGTTTGAAAGTGTTTTTGGATGCCTCGGTTTTTCTTTTGAGAAACATGTTAGTTTTCAATTTGTTATTTAGTTTGTTTATCAGGTTTTGGTTTGAAAACGTAAAAATGTTAGTTTTTTCATAATAAACCTAAGTAGATGGTATTGTAGGTTTTTTTCATATTAAATCATTTTATTTTTGTATTAATTTATATTGTTTGTTTGTTTGTTTGTGCATGTTGAATATGGGAATTTTGATGCATTTGTGGTGGTGCAGGGAGAACCTGTCATGTTTTTTCATGTGTATGTTCTTTAGATTTTTCTTTAGAATGTTTTTTAATATTGTTTGATGGAGAGATGGCGGTGATGACTCGGAAAATTCAAGCTCAACAGACCGGAATGCAGGCATCTCTCAATTGAGATTTGTTTGCGTGTCGATATTCCCGCTGAACTGAGCCTTATCCCTCTTATCAATCAATTAAACTTTGTTTTGTTTTTTCCTTAAGATTCATGTTGCAAGCGAGGATGTTACGATGAAGATAAAAAGCTCCCTCTTCTGATTTTAAAGTTGAGGAAACTCAGCTGGCAGAATCGAACCTAATTAATTCAATTGCCATCTGAGTAATCTTCTTCGCCTTGTCTTCCTTTGAAACATTGGTTCGTTTTATCATTTAATTTCAATTGAATCTTTTTTCATCTTATGTTTTCCATTAAAGGTTGGTACCTCTTAAAATTCAGCCGTTTTGCTTTTTAATTAGTTGTACATTATGCAACATGACTTGTTTTTAAGACCAATGTGGTAAATATATTATATAGTAGTATAGATTTATGTATATTTTTGTTTATGAGGTTTGATGCCACGTCACCGGTAGCCAAATGTGCAGTGACCGATGATGCTATGATTGAACCAAAAACAATCTTTTGTTGCTTTCGCATTTTATAGGAACCTGTGAACCGCTTATTTTTTTGCGTTCATGGAGCCGTCTTTTGCGATTACATATGTTCTAGAAAATAATTATAATTGTTTGGAGATTGTTAAAGTGTTGCCAATGAGGAAAGAAAATTTTTAAGTTGGAATTACCGACTGATCATACATTGATGATTGATCGACTATCTGAGGCACATATTTTTTAAATTGGATGGTAATATATTTACATTTCAAAAAATAAATTTAGTGATTGGTATCATCGTGAAAGTGTGTGATTAGTCATGTTGAAAGAAATAAATGTTGTGAACCAAAATTGTTTAAGGTTCATCATTGTAATTTTAAATTGAATAGGATATGGTGTGTTTATGTGATTTTGTGTTCACTCTCATTTCTTTTTAACATTCTTCTATTGTCTTCATCTTTTTCAAGAGTAGTCTTCGTGTAAGTTCGAAACAGACCGAAGATGAAGAAAGTTGTGTTTGAGATTAAAATGGAACATTTTTATATAGCCTTCGAACTATTTTTCTGTGTATTTTTTCTGTGTATTTTTTGTGTTTATATTTTGACTTCCTTGCTGTTGTCCAGTGCCAACATCATCAATATCCCGTTTATTTAGTTAACAAGTTTATTTTTGTTTATTGAACTCAATAGAATTATTAAAGATTTGTTTAGACATTTTTTCGTTAGAAATGATGTTTTCTTTTTAAAAAAAGAAGAAGATGGATATGATGATTATTTTCCCAGATGATCGAATCTGAAATAACTGAGCGCTCAATTAAAAATTTTTCTCTTTTGAGAAAAATTCAAGCCAGAAATCTGATCTATCTTTTTTATTTCCCCAAATGGTTTCTCCCCATAACAAAAACTATTATTTAAAGACTTTTATTGATTGATTTGTTCATGCGTATTCCTTAAGATCGCCTTCCAGTTACTAAAATGGAATCGTTTTGAGTCATAGCTGTGCTACAAAGTACAAACGAGCAAAAAACAACGGTTAGTTGTGTCAAAAGAAAATCTACTGTCATAGTTTTTTCAATTTGGGTAACATACTAATTTTTTTTCTAATGAAGGTAACATATTTTTAAATCAAGTCAATCAAGATAACTATATCAGATTGAAAGGTAAAAATTACAGACGTGACAATTTATTTGTCCACTTAATTCTTTTACAGAAATGACAGTTTAATTGTTATATGATCTGCATTATTTTGTGCAATTTAAAAGTACTTTTTGATAAAATCTTGTTATTTTAAACAAATTTAAAAATAATTAAGCGATATTAGAATTTAAAAAATTGTTGATTCAATAAACAAACTGTCATGTCAATTGTTTTTACCTTTTAATCCGATACGGTTACCTTGTTACCCAAATTGAAAAAACAGTGTCAATAGATTTCCTTTCAATGTAATTAAACAAGAAAATTTAATAAGACGTTATGATTTGATTAGAAACGAACAAAAACATGATACAATTTTTATTTTTTAATTTTAATTTTAATTTGTTTTAGTTTGAAGAATTTATTTAGTAAAGTTTTCAAAAATAAATTGTATAAAATTATTAAAAGAGATGATATTTTAATTTAAGTTGGATAAATATGATAATTTGAAGTTTAATTGAAAGAAGAAATGAGTAAGATGATGTTTGAATTTGCGTTTGAAAAAGTGTTGTAGCATTTTGGAAACTAATAATCAGATAATAGATGTAACAAAAAGTGTTGCAGGAAAAATGTAGTGTTTGGTTTAGCTTCTGCTGTTTGCTATCATAATTATCAAATAATCAGTTTTTAAAGTGTTTGGATTTGCGTTTTTACTTGTAAAATGACCAAATAATCACTTATTATGAAAAAGTGCGGTAAGATTAACGCTAAACGCAAATAATCACTTATTAACGTATGCAATCTAAACACTTTAAACTAATTATTAGCGTTATTGTAACGTAATAAGCTGATAATCTGGTTCATTACGAAAAACCAAACACCCTCTAAGTGTATAATGATCATTAATTAATAAACAATATTAATTATGAGTTTTAAATGTTATAGAAATAGTTAAATTAATGAATTTGGTTTTATATGATATTAATGATGTTTAAAAGGATATATGTGATATTAATAATTAAAATTGGATATATATGATATTATGATGTTTAGGAAAGATATATATGATATTAAAATTGTAGGTAGTGTATATATGATATCATATATGAAATTCTCTTTATATTATTATGTTGAACGTTTGACAAATTTAGCTGTCTACAATTTGTATTTTGAATACAAAACCAATTTTTTTAATTATAACCTCCATAATTAATAATCCAATATATTGAATCATATAGTAATTGTTTTTGTATCATCTTATAACAACTCTAGCGTTATGTATTACAATACAAATTCAATATATTGAATAATACAATTTGTTGATTCGATAAATCCTAATATATGAAACACATTCGATTTGAAAACCACATAGAGATGGTGGTATGCAAATTTATACAATAAATATAATTTGAATTTTACCTTTAAGGATATAATTATCTATGAATGTTTTACCACTTTCGGGGAGAGATACAAAACATGAAAGGGAAACATCAATATAACATCAAAAGGCAATGTTAAAAAGATAATTATATCCTTAAAAGTAAATTTAAATGAGATGTCAGAAATGCTTCTTACATTTCCTACCAAAATATAACTTCTCACACGAGTGTGTGTATGTGTGTGTGTGAATATTATCCTTATAGAAGACAAGTATTATGTAAAAGCAAAGAAGATATATCGACTAACTAGATCGACAACTTATCATTCTTTCATGATGCTAAAGGGGTGTTTGACTGTTTGGTACATGCATTATAGAGAATGGATTGTTTTAGGATAACAAGCTTTGTGTATTATGCAATGAGAGTGCTGACTCTCGATGAAAATGAATGAATAATTAAGTGTAGTGTTGTTTTTATTTCTCATATCGAGAGAATTAAAAACATGAAAAGGAAATATATGTTTTAATAGTTTTTTCTTCACTCTCTATGTAATTATTAGATGTCGTACAACACATGCAGAAGACCATATATGTGACACGGTCGCTACACTGTCAACACCTCCCCTTACCCTCCATATCATGATGGTGTTTTGCAGAGAATTAGTTGTGATGATATTTCATTAAGAAGATTAGAGTTAATATAGACAAATACAAAATACAAATAATAGACAAACACACTATTTTTAAAAAGATAATACCTGCTAATATACCCTCCTTGAAGTTGGAGTGGGAGAATCGCGAACGCTCAAACCAAATCTGAAGTCAGGAAACAGCTAAAAGGAAAGTTCCTTAGTATTTAGATTGGATATTGGTACATGAAGTGTATATGCAAGACACATACATGACTTGCAACAACCTTATCCCCAACAAAATGAATGCCAATTTCTATGTATTTCGTGTGTTAGTGCCGAATAGAGTTGCGACATGAAGGCCGCACTAATACTGTCACAATAAACAATGGAAACTGAAAGAATAAGTAAGTATAGTTCATACAACAGATTGTGAATCCATGATGTTTCTGCATCTTCATTAGCAACATCTGAAAGAACCGAATATTTTAAAACTAAAATTCCACCAATCACATACAATATACCTAAAAAATACGAGATCATTTAATTTTTTTTTTCTAAAGTCATATCTCGATAAATAAACAATCATCCATAATAATAAATTACATCAACCAAAGTACGCTAAATAAGTTTCAGTTCACATGTCAATACATCTAGGGTTCTACCCGAACTCAAAAGGCAATACAAAGGTATGCTAGCGTCTCGGTCAACAAAGTCAATGGTCTCAAACAGGAGCCTTTACCCTTGTTCGCTCCACCTGAAATGATAAGTCCTCACAATCGGGGTAAGCCGTCGTCAAGAGAGTTCCAAAATTTAAAAACACAAAAGTACATATATGTAAATATGCATGAATGGAAACGAAAAATGAATTCAATAAATTCCTACACGCCCCTCATCCGAGGTGGTGGTGGTTAAACCGTACAACCCCTCATCCGAGTTGGCGCCGGTTTAACCAAAAACTTGGGGGCTAAGCGACCGGCCTACACACAGTAGCGTCGGCGCCCAAATTCACGTCGTATAGTACAAATATGCATACAGAGAATTTACGCTTTCACATAGGCATAGAATTCTAACAGAAAGGTAGGATATATATATCATGTACTCAAAATTAGCATGAAAATGATAACAACATTGTAGGGTGATAACAATGAAACGACTATAACAAATATGCATAAACACATATAACTAATCATGCATATAAATTTGTTTTTCACAATGATACCAATTGTCCTTCATTTTCAAGAAATGTTGATGTTTCAAGGGTTATACTCTGAAAAACACAACTTGATATAAAGTTCCATTAATGGGAGTTATGGTTTTCTTTGAAAAAGAAGCTGAAGTGGGTACACAAATGTGTTCATTTCAGATTAATAACTTACTAACATTTCATATTTTAAAGATTCTAGCATCGGATAAATTATACAAACGGGAATTGAACAATGGTTGAATTGTACCTCAAAGATGGCAAATGAAGGTGAAGACAATGGCTTGACTTTAAACATCTCTCAAAGTTTCAAAACATTTCTGAACCATTATTTTAATATGTTGAATGCATGGAGTGATGAAAAGATACATGGATATAAGAGTCAAAAATATGCAAGGGTTACGGAGGAAAATGGATGCAGAAAATATGAGCCCCAAAAGGGTGAAAGTTCTCCATCAAAAGTCAAACCTAGGTAATCTAACTAAATGTCAAAAATGCAACTTTTAACAACATACTTTGATTTTTGTTTTTGTGTTTTTTTTTTTTTTTTTTTATAGATTCCATGAAAATTTGAATCTAGGTTGGATTTATTTTTAAAGTGTAAATTTTATCGTTATTTGGTTGCTATACATTTCGTTCCATATTTCAAAAATTAATTCATATTTAACGAGTATAATTGAATAACTTGTAGATTCTAGTATTGAAATATTTATAAAATACGGGCGTTACAACATCCCTGTACTCTACTTCAACACTAGATCGAGAAATAGTATTCTGGCGCTTATTAGACCAAGAAATAAGATCATATTCTAGAAAAACACAATAGCCAGATGTGGAGCGTCGAGTGACGGGACAACCTGCCCAATCAACGTCAGTGTATGTAGTAAGCTGAGACGAAGTAGAACAAAACAACTGAAGACAATATTCATGGTTCCTCCAATGTAATGTAGAACATGCTTCATAGCATTAAGGTGCGACTCACGAGGGTCATGCATATAGATATAAAGTTGCTGAACAACATAAGCAATATCGAAACGGGTGAATGTAAGATACTGGAGGGCGCCAGCAAGACTTTGGTATAATTCCGGGTCCGACACCAGAGGACTTTCTTGACCAAGTTTCCTGTCGATTTCAATAGGATTGCGACATGAATTACAATTAAACATGTGAGTGTATTCAAGAATTTCCTTAACATAATTAGATTGGGACAGAGACAATCCAGTAGACTTGCGAACGATATAAATTCTAAGAAAATAATTAAGGGGACCAGGATTAGTCATGGAAAACTCGCAATTAAGTAATGCAATGATCCTCTGTAGAAGAGATGTAGAAGAGGCCGTCAGAATGATATCGTCCACATAAATGAGAAGGTATGCTAGAAAGTAAAGAGAGAGTTGTCTGTTTTGCTGTGTGTGAAACCGGCTCGTGTAGCTAATAAAGCAAATCGTTAAAACCATGCCCGAGGTGCCTGGTTGAGCCCGTAAGGGACTTATGAAGATGACATAGTCAGCGTGAGCAACATCAATGAAGCCCAAGGGTTAATGCATATAAACTGTTTTAATAAGGGTGCCATGCAAAAAGACATTTTTCACTTCAAGCCAATGAATTAAAGACTTAGGACACTACTTATCAATGTGGTACACTGGTACACAATGGTATTTCAAATTTCAAAGTATAAATTTATATAGTGGTATTTTAATATTCATATTGGTACCAGATAAGTTTGATTATTGAAATTTTAGAGTTGTCGGTTTGACGTTGGATTCGGTTTCAAAGTCATGGTTTCAACAAGTGAGTTATTTGCCAGACTATTGTGTTTAAAAAATTTATTTCTCAAATGATAGTAGTTTTAGTTTAATTACCAAAAAATGATAGTTTTGATTTTAATTACTAAAACATGGTGGTTTATGTTATCTTCTTCTTTTTTACTTCTTTTTTTAACTTTTATAAAAAAACATAACATTTTCAAAAAAATTAAATTACCGGTAGCATTAAATAATGTTTTATAAATTATCGATCTTATAAAATGAAACAATATATAATGCCATTTTTATAAATTGTTACAAATCTTTATAACTCAAACTCAAACATTATATATTAACCTTAAAAATGATAAACAATCAATACAAAAAGTTCAAAAAATAAAAAGTCGTTTCCATGTTTCCAACATAGTCGTAAACATTTAAAATAAATAACATCCACATAAGTGTTTTAACAAAATATCAATCACAAGTACAAAAAACATAAAAAAATCATATTCAATCAATCAACTTAAATGAAAAAAATAACCAAAATATTAAATAAAACATAAGTTTTCTCCCAATCAAAATGAAATATTCGTCTTCATAGTGAATTGAATGCAACCTAGCTACAAAGAAATCTTTGGCTAGTTCTTGAGTTAAACGGTTAAACCATTCTTATTTTTAGAATTTGATACCGCCAATTGTTAACAGTAGTATTATTTGTTCCATTGGAAGTAGTAAAATGAGAAGGTATCTCACTTTCATCTCCATATAAACTATCAAGACCAAATTCGTCTTCTTCGATCTCCAAATCCACTGTCAATTGCATTGTTGACAATAACAAATCAAGAAATTGTGTTGAAGTCCTTGTTTTGAATCATGCCTAACACGACATTAGTATGTTCTTATGTTGCCATAACGATAAAAAGAATCTCTGAAGCCCGTAAAATTAACAATATTAAATTATTAGAAATCAAGTAGTACAACAAGAATAGTATAATAACAACCGAACAATTATAGACTCATATTTGTTTGAAATTAAAATCAAGAACAAATCACACAATTATGATCTCATATTAGAATTCAACTTCAAAAATAACAATAATAGTCTGAAGTCAACAATTATGAATTCATATTACAAATCACGTAGTTACTTGAAGAATATAATTATAAGTATCTGAATTCAACTTCAATAACAAGTATAAACAATTGAAGATATCTTTGAGGGCTAAAAATGGTAGGAATATTAATGAAGCTGAAGCACAGACTACAATGACAAAATGTGTGATTACGCTTATCGGCAGAGGTCAATGGACGATCCAATAAAAAACGGTGAAACATAAGTAGAATCGCAAATGTGAAAGTAACGAAACAAAAGAAAAATGGAGGGAATTTAAGCTTGCGAATACATACAAAACTAAAATGAAAGAAGACAATATTTGCATTCGCTTGAGGATCTTGCTCTTTACTTCCTCTTGTACAAATGTACAATTTTTACCCTTTTTTTTTGTTTTTATTTTAACTCTTGAAACTTTGTCTTATATTGTTTTTGGTCTTATTTTTATACTAAATTCCAAAAACAGAGGGTATACACTCACCAAATATAAGGAATGCACAATCTATATTATGCTTAACAAAGCATATATGTTAGATTCAAGAAGAATAGAATCACAACTTCAAGAACAACAGAATATGAAAAACAAATAACTTCAAAATCAAGAACAAATAAATGATCAATGGAAATTAAACAACAAATCAACATAAAAAACAAGAAATACTAGGATGTTGTTTGCTTTTTAAGAGGTTGATTTCTGCGGTCTGTGGACTTAGCTGTAGAAATCTACAGTCTTTGCACACAAGGGCAGACGCGGGAAGACCTTTGTAGACACGGGCAGACGAAAAAAAAAACAAACGCACTTCCATATAAAACCTCTTCCCACGTTTTCGAGTTCACAGACATAAAAGGTACGAAAATCTTTTTAAAAAAACAGAATGATTGAGATAACACCAGATGGAGTAGCAGATTCCGGCGCTGCGTCGCCAATCGGAGGAGAAGCGACAGAGGAAGGCGAATAGGGTTTGACAGGAGGGACCGATTTCTTTGGTCTTTTCCCCGTTAGAATTAGAAATGTTAATTTTTTATTTATGTTTTTTAATTTTAAAAAAGAGTAAATTACAAAAATAGTCCCTGTGGTTTATATGAAATTATGGAAATGGTCACTTAACTTTAAAAATTACATAAACAGTTCCTCAAAACACTGTTTACTTGTGATTTCAGTCCTTTGATCGTTAATTGACTGTTAATTTTTTTATAATGACACTTTTTCCCTTTCTATAGTTACATTATTAGTCCCTAATGTTTCTAACTAATTTCAATATTGGTCTTGAAAATTAGTTTTTGCTTTCTTATCTTTTGTAAATATACTTATTAATTTTTATATATTAAAATACAAAATATTTATTATATTGACTAAAATTAAATTTATTTTATTAAATTTTATTTTTTTAAATTAGTGTTTGGGTTTTACAAATGAGTTAATATTAAAAAAAAAACTATACGGACTTTTTAAATTTCTTGATTTAACTACTAATTTGATTTTAAACAAATCATTGACATTTTCAATTTTTTATTAATTTAATTCTTAAGTTTTTAGTTTTACTTGTTTAGTCGTTCATTTTTTGCTGCTGGTTTGATCACAAACAAAACTTAGGTGGGTTTCAAAATTTTATTGTATCTTATTTTTATTTTTTAAGTAGTTAACTATGATTTTATCATCATCATTATTGCTATTGTTATTATTATTATTATTATTATTATTATTATTATTATTATTATATATACACATGTACACAAATATCTCACCAGCCATAGTTTAAAACTCATTTCAATTATGCTTGTGGCTGATAATTTACCGACAACAAGCACACCAACGTAAACCTTCAGGTTGATGCTCTACTTTCGACCCCCTCAAATGTATTTAATAATGTTTATACTTTAATTTATGTATAGTGAATGATGAATATGATGTAAACATTATTAAATTATAAACATTATTATTAAATACATATGAGGGGGTCGAGAGTAGAGAATCAACCCGAGGGTTCGGACGTCGGTGCGCTTGTTGTCAGTAAAATTATCAGCCACAAACATAATTGAAATGAGTTTGTTACTATGGCTGGGAAAATACTTGTGTCCATGTGAATATATTATAATAATGATAATAACAATAGCAATGATAATGATGATGATGACGACGACCACAATAATAATAATGATAATAATGTGTAACATCCCACTTTTGGGACGGGGACGTGGAATTATGTGATTGGGTTGATTATAATATTATGATTGAGTTGGACCAATTATTGAGTTTTATGTGGAAGTGTCACATGATGAGATTTTGGGCTAACCGGGTGTCGGGATTAAGTTTCAATAAAAGATTATAATTTTGAGAATTATTGATTAAATTGGGATCCGGTGATATAAAGTTTGTATTTTGTGATAGCGGGTTCGGATATTGGGTGTCGGACCGGGTTTAAGCCGAAAACGTATATATTCGTGAGCTCCTTGCTTGTTGCCTTCATTATGTACTTTTCAAAATCCAGAGATTGAGATTTCTGTGTATATTTGTGAATTCCAGCTCCTGCTAACCAGAGATTGAAGCCTCGAATCGTGATTAAAGCTTTCAAATTCTTCATCATCACCTTACATAGTTTGGAAGTAAGTTTTGAGTTCAATTTTGTGGATTAATTGATGGTAGTTGTTGTTGAAGAGTTGAATTGAGTTTAATTATGTTTTTGGGTAAATTCGAGCATGAATCTTTGGCAAAATCGGACAGAAAACGGGTTTGGGAATTGAATTCCCTGGCTGTGCAGAAACAGAGCATAACTGCTACTGTTCGTCCGTGAGCGCGACCGCGATCCCTTGATCGCGGGCCGCGATGTTCTTGAGATGATCGCAGGCGGTTTGAGCCCGAGCTCGGACCGCGATGTGAGCTCGGCCGAGTTTGAGGTCAGCGCGGCCGCGATAGGGTCAGTGCGGCCGCGATTGGTTGAGTTCGGCCGCGATGCGGCTAGGGTTTCGTTTCGGGTTTTGTGAGTTGTGTATTTGGGTCTTTGGGGTCTCGAGATTTGTTGAGAATTGTGTATAGAGTTGTTGGGCTGAGTTTGTGATGTTGAGATTGTGATATTGAGAATGCGTCTTTTGGGTATCTAGGATTGTGTGAGTTGGTTGGGATCGCGTGTTTGAGTGTTCGAGCTGTGTGAGTTGGTTGGGATCTTGTGTTCGAGTATTCGGGTTGTGTAGTTTGGTAGTTGGGTATCTGGGTTTGAGCGAGTTATCTGAGTATTGTGTTAGAGTTGTTGAGTTATTGAGAAATCGTGTATAGAGCTGTTGGGTTGTGATTGAGAACTTGAGCTGTGATTGTGATTGTGATATAGAGTCATTGTGTTGTGATTCCAGGGTCTCGAGTTGATAGGGTTGAGGACGGGCAGGGAACCGAGACTTGAGTAGTTTGACTTCAGGGCAGGTGAGTTTGCATGTTTTTCTGAGATCCTTGTACGATTATTTATTAATACTTGCATGATCTTTTACTGAGCTTTTTACGAGATATCATGAGTTTCTTACGAGTTTTTATTGAGACATTATCATGCATGTATTACTGTGCTTTATTGAGAACTGTGTTTTAATATGAGATTTGGGACACTTGAGCTGTTGAGATACTAAACCGTACGGCTGGGCAGGGGTTGGGTCGCTCCCAATTCCCTTTTGAGTTCCTGATGACTGCTTTGTGCGGTCTAGGGATTTGGGTACGTGGATTTATCCACACGAGTTGAGTACCTATTGAGCTACCTTGTGGGATCTCATATACTTGTTCAGTAGAGAATGCTGAACGTTTTATTATTGAGTTAATCATTTTCTGAGCTTTATAATCGTACACTAACCCTTGCATTCTCACCAGCGTTAGCTGACCCAGTGTGTGTTGTTGTGTGTGTGTGTCTCAGGTGATCAGAGATTTAGTAGGCCTGCTGGACCCAAGTAGGGTTACTGTGACATTTATCGAGGAGCTAGCTGCCTGTGCTAAAGGTAGTCATATTTTGGGAATGTTTATGCGTACTTCGGATAGTGGGTAATATATTCAGGGACTTCCGTGACTTATTTATGTGATTAAAGTTTTAAAACTATCGGGTTTCTGCATGTATGTATTGAGAATAGTATAGGGATTATTATATTATATCATTGCTGACGTGGTATTTATGTGGCATTATGGATTAGTTGAGGGTGTTACAAGCTTGGTATCAGAGCCTAGGTTTAAGAGATTAAGTATCTAGTGGATGCTTAAGCTTAAACCACAGAGTCTAGATCCTTGGATTGTAATCCGAAGTAGAGTACTAAGTGATAAACGAGTAGGGTATAGAGTTAATATGTGTTGTTGTTCTTAATGTGCGGGTTAGTTATGGATTGTGAGGGCAGCAGGCCTCAGGGTTATGATTTTAGGGGTGATGAGTTTGTGTGTAAGTTTGAGTTGTGTTCGGTATTGAGTCCGATATTGGATGAGCGTTTTCCGGTGCAGTGATCGGGTTGGGATTGGGGAGTGGTGCCTCCGCCTGAGGGAGGCCAGAGATCAGGGGCTGGTGCTTCTTCTAGCCAGCTATCGTGGGGGTCCTTAAGGACTTTATGTCGGGTCATATTTTTGAGTTCTTTGGAGGTACCGGTGCCTTGAAGGCACTGGATTGGTTGTGAGAGGTTAAAGTTGCTTTTTGGATAGTGTATGTAGATCGAGCTAATAGAGTAAGTGATGCGTTTTATTTGCTTAAGGGCGGAGCGTTGCGATGGTGAGATTCTGTTGAGAGTGCTTGAGGAATTGATGATGCGTACTTGATGCCATGGGAGGAGTTCCGAGTGAAGTTTGAGCTGTAGTGTTGCCCCCAGAATTCGAGGTAAGAGTTGGAGTATGAGTTTATCTTCTTGTAATAAGAATCCATGTTAGTCTAGAAGTATATTAATGTGTTTAATCATAGAGTTTAGTTTGTGCCACGTCAGGTGGCTATTGAGCGGATGGCCTATTGAGGGTCTGAGATATGATGTTAGGGAAATTGTGGGGATGTTGCGTGACCCCACTTTTGCATCGGCTGCGGAGTGTGCGGGACGTAGAAAGAGGAAGGTGGAGAGGCAGAGGGAACAGCTGGCTTCCTAGAAACAGCGAGATGAGTCATTGGGCCGGGGTAGAGTACTGGGTCATCGAGGGGATGTCGAGAAAGTCGACAGGATGGATGCTTTGAGCAGAGAGGCCAGATTTCGGTGGATCAACAGGATCAGGGTTCAGATGGGAGGAGGTCTGAAATTAGTCAGAGTTAGAGTCGAGGTCGGGATCAGGGTCAGAGACAATTGGGGCAAGGCTAGAGATTGAGTCAGAGTCAGGGCCAGGGTTAGGGAAGTGATGATAGAGGATCTAGGGATTTGAGTAGTAGAATTGAGAGCTCGGTGTCCGGAGCAAGAGATTGTCAGCAGTGTCATCACCGCCATGCCGGGCCGTGTGCCCCGGAGCACCTGAGATGTTTTCGTTGTGGCCAGTTTGGTCACACTGCTGTTGCTTGTTCATCATAGGAGTCATTGTGTTACCGATGTAGGAAGCTGGAACATATATCATGAGATTGTCCGAGTCTAGGGATGGGATTCCCGGGGGTGAGTTCGAGTGGGGTCGGGGCGTCAGAGTTGTCGTTAACGCCTCGTGGAGGAGATGGAGTACAGAGGGTCAGAGGTAGAGTATTTGTTTCAGATTATAGCTGAGGAGGTGGGGAGCCACATAATGTTGTATCTGGTATCTTTATTGAGGCTATGTTCCTTCAATTTGGAGATGCCACCGTTGTCATAGTGGGCCATGTGTGTGTGCAGATGTTATTGGTGCGGTCAGTGAGAATATACTGCCGCCATGTGTATTATTCATGAGCTGTTGTGCTTTGTTGTGGGAGGCCGGGGAATAGGGTGCGAATCTGTCCAGAGTCGAGATTAGTGATGTAGGGCGAGAATTCTAGTAGAGTCAGAGTGGAGCCATCGTTACCCGATTATTATGATATTAGAGTACGGGGTCAGGTCTTTTAAGTGATTGTAGAGGAAATGCGGGATGTTGTTGATGTGATTTTGGGTGTTCCTTTTGAGCTTGCTTTGAATATGTGTCAGTTGTGTAGTGAGCTGTTGAGCTATGTCTGTGATGAGTGTATGTGTTCTATGGCGTGTGACTACTTCTTTATGTCTGTGACTATGGGATTTAATGATATGGGGGCAGAGTTGTTATGTATGGGAATGTGATGTCTTGATATATGTGTGAAAGTGAAATATATTGTGGCAAGCTGAGTTATTGGGATTTCAAAGTGGGAATTTGTGTGATGTTAGTGGATCAATCGTGTTGAGTATGTGAGCTATATGGGTAATCATTGTGAATGTGTTTGTGATGTGCTAGTGGATTGATCCTTCTAATAGTGGATTACCATGTTGATAGTGGATTAAATTTTGTGTGTGTTTGTCCGCATATGTGATATTGCGTTTGGTGATTCGATGGAGATGTCCCTATGATGTTATGAGTGGATAGGAATATTTGCCATGTTAGTGAATCGGAATATCTGCTGTGTTAATTCGAGATCTGATTGGCCATAAGTGTTGGCGTGCTTCTTCTGAGAAATCTGCTTTGTGACTGTTAAGTGAATAGATAGTAGAGCTGCATTAGTGAATAGAGTTTAGAGTGGTGGTGTATTAGAGGTTGATGGTTGTTGAATTTCAGTAAATTTGATGCCTATGAGGATTAGTAGTTTTGATGTAGAAATGTGGAGGCTATAGGGAGCTTAATAGGGTAATGGTGAGGAACCATTATCCCTGGTTGAGAGTTGATGAATAGGGGTGTAGATTGATGTTGATCGTCTTGTGATGGTGCTTTCTAAGGTCATTCGAGTTATTTGAAGAGCAGTGCGGAGGATAATCAGCATTTGAGAGTGAAATTTTAAGTTGTTATAGCGAATAAAGTTATATGGTAAGTTCTTGAGATATGAGTTTTCGCCGAGAAAAGAGCAGTTTTAGAGTAAGCGATGATGAGTAAGACATGGATGAAAATAGATCTAGTGAGAATTGAGGTTATTGAGAATTGGAGTTGGTTATGTCTGTGTTTGAGTTTAGTGTTTCTTGGGCTTAGTTGAGGAGTTAGAGATGATTCATAGAGATTTCTCGCTCATTGTGGGATCCGTGACGATGTTAACGTGTTAGTTTGTGTTGATTGAATGAGTTGGGAAGTAAGGGAGCGCCTCATAGGGTAGATAGATCAGTGAATGAGGTTCGATGTTAGCGTTGATAGAAAGTTCAGAGGATTTTTGTGCTGTAATGTGAGGCTTATTGAGGGGTTGGGAGAGCGTGTTGATGTAAAGAGATAAAGTGATTGCTTGTATCTGAGATTTGAAGTCTCTTGAGCTTAGCTGAGTATTAAGGGCGATTCATAGAGGATTTCTCGTGAAATGTAAAGTCGTTGTTCGTATTGATACGTTAGTGGTGTTAATTATATGGGTTGAGAAGTAGTGGGTTGTGTAGACTCTAAGTTTTGTATTGTAGAGGATTAAGAGGATTTTTGCGATGTATTGTGAAATCGTGTATGCGAGGTTGGGATGTGCAAGAGAAGTAAGGTGATTAATTGTTTAAAATAGTGACAAACCGGGAGACAGGCAAGGAGATGCGCTAGGTATTTTCGGTTTTTGGTGTTGAGCTAGATTCTGAGGACAGAATCTTTATAAGGAGGGGAGACTTGTAACATCCCACTTTTGGGACGGGGACGTGGAATTATGTGATTGGGTTGATTATAATATTATGATTGAGTTGGACCAATTATTGAGTTTTATGTGGAAGTGTCACATGATGAGATTTTGGGCTAACCGGGTGTCGGGATTAAGTTTTAATAAAAGATTATAATTTTGAGAATTATTGATTAAATTGGGATCCGGTGATATAAAGTTTGTATTTTGTGATAGCGGGTTCGGATATTGGGTGTCGGACCGGGTTTAAGCCGAAAACGTATATATTCGTGAGCTCCTTGCTTGTTGCCTTCATTATGTACTTTTCAAAATCCAGAGATTGAGATTTCTGTGTATATTTGTGAATTCCAGCTCCTGCTAACCAGAGATTGAAGCCTCGAATCGTGATTAAAGCTTTCAAATTCTTCATCATCACCTTACATAGTTTGGAAGTAAGTTTTGAGTTCAATTTTGTGGATTAATTGATGGTAGTTGTTGTTGAAGAGTTGAATTGAGTTTAATTATGTTTTTGGGTAAATTCGAGCATGAATCTTTGGCAAAATCGGACAGAAAACGGGTTTGGGAATTGAATTCCCTGGCTGTGCAGAAACAGAGCATAACTGCTACTGTTCGTCCGTGAGCGCGACCGCGATCCCTTGATCGCGGGCCGCGATGTTCTTGAGATGATCGCAGGCGGTTTGAGCCCGAGCTCGGACCGCGATGTGAGCTCGGCCGAGTTTGAGGTCAGCGCGGCCGCGATAGGGTCAGTGCGGCCGCGATTGGTTGAGTTCGGCCGCGATGCGGCTAGGGTTTCGTTTCGGGTTTTGTGAGTTGTGTATTTGGGTCTTTGGGGTCTCGAGATTTGTTGAGAATTGTGTATAGAGTTGTTGGGCTGAGTTTGTGATGTTGAGATTGTGATATTGAGAATGCGTCTTTTGGGTATCTAGGATTGTGTGAGTTGGTTGGGATCGCGTGTTTGAGTGTTCGAGCTGTGTGAGTTGGTTGGGATCTTGTGTTCGAGTATTCGGGTTGTGTAGTTTGGTAGTTGGGTATCTGGGTTTGAGCGAGTTATCTGAGTATTGTGTTAGAGTTGTTGAGTTATTGAGAAATCGTGTATAGAGCTGTTGGGTTGTGATTGAGAACTTGAGCTGTGATTGTGATTGTGATATAGAGTCATTGTGTTGTGATTCCAGGGTCTCGAGTTGATAGGGTTGAGGACGGGCAGGGAACCGAGACTTGAGTAGTTTGACTTCAGGGCAGGTGAGTTTGCATGTTTTTCTGAGATCCTTGTACGATTATTTATTAATACTTGCATGATCTTTTACTGAGCTTTTTACGAGATATCATGAGTTTCTTACGAGTTTTTATTGAGACATTATCATGCATGTATTACTGTGCTTTATTGAGAACTGTGTTTTAATATGAGATTTGGGACACTTGAGCTGTTGAGATACTAAACCGTACGGCTGGGCAGGGGTTGGGTCGCTCCCAATTCCCTTTTGAGTTCCTGATGACTGCTTTGTGCGGTCTAGGGATTTGGGTACGTGGATTTATCCACACGAGTTGAGTACCTATTGAGCTACCTTGTGGGATCTCATATACTTGTTCAGTAGAGAATGCTGAACGTTTTATTATTGAGTTAATCATTTTCTGAGCTTTATAATCGTACACTAACCCTTGCATTCTCACCAGCGTTAGCTGACCCAGTGTGTGTTGTTGTGTGTGTGTGTCTCAGGTGATCAGAGATTTAGTAGGCCTGCTGGACCCAAGTAGGGTTACTGTGACATTTATCGAGGAGCTAGCTGCCTGTGCTAAAGGTAGTCATATTTTGGGAATGTTTATGCGTACTTCGGATAGTGGGTAATATATTCAGGGACTTCCGTGACTTATTTATGTGATTAAAGTTTTAAAACTATCGGGTTTCTGCATGTATGTATTGGGAATAGTATAGGGATTATTATATTATATCATTGCTGACGTGGTATTTATGTGGCATTGTGGATTAGTTGAGGGTGTTACATAATGATAATAATAATCATAGTTAACTACTTAGAAAATAAAAATAAGTCTTAGTAAAATTTTGAAACCCACATAAAATTTGTTTGACTGATCAAACCGGTAGCAAAAAATGAACAACTAAACAAGTAAAACTAAAAGTTTAAGAATTAAATTAATAAAAAATTAAAAATGTCAATGATTTGTTTAAAATCAAATTAGTAGTTAAATCAAGAAAATTAAAAAAGTCCGTATAGTTTTTTTTAATATTAACTTATTTGTAAAACCCAAACACTAATTAAAAAAAAATACAAATTAATAAATTAAATTAAATTTTATTAAATAAAATAAATAATTTAGTTTAATAAATAAAAGTTAATAAGTATATTTAAAAAAGATAACAAAACAAAAATTAATTTTCAAGACCAATATTGAAATTAGTTATAAACATTAGGGACTAATAATGTAACTATAGAAAGGGTAAAATTGTCATTATAAAAAAATTAACAGTCAACTAAAGATCAAATGACTGAAATCACAAGTAAACAGTGTTTTGAGGGACTATTTCTGCAGTTTTTAAAGTTGAGGGACCATTTTCATAATTTCATATAAACCACAGAGACTATTTTTGTAATTTACACTTTAAAAAATAAAAAACATTATCTTTTAAGAATTAAAATTAAAACCATGATTTAGTAAATAAAATTTGGAAACACTGTCGTTTGAAAAAAAAAACTTTCAACTTTTGATTTAACTTTTTAAAATACAATTTTTCATATTTACTCTTTACTTTTTCTATTACCTACCCTATGTTTCTTTATAATTATTTCTTTCACTCTCTTACTTTTCTATCACTTATAGTATCTTTCTTATTTTATAATCATCCATAATATTTTTTTAAAGGGTTAAAGCCGTAGAATAGTTGTGTACTTTTTAAAATGTATCGATATGGTACATGTACTATTTTAATTATTCATATTACACG
This sequence comes from Centrapalus pauciflorus, assembly GCA_020465985.1. NCBI lineage: Eukaryota > Viridiplantae > Streptophyta > Magnoliopsida > Asterales > Asteraceae > Centrapalus > Centrapalus pauciflorus. The sequence goes on along the minus strand of JAANYP010003256.1, from coordinate 355,645 downwards.
TGTACTTTCTGAATCGTTCAAATTTGATACGTGTACTACATTTTTTCATACAAATATGATACATTTGGTAACTGGTTACTGGCTATACCTGTTAAGAGTGAAATTTTTCTTTTTATTAATTTTCAAATTTCCATAATTGACATATGAGATACACTCTCTCGTCTTTGTGATAACCTGGTAGGAGAAATCACACAGCACAACCAACTTCAAACACCTACAGACCTCTGTAGAAATCTCCAATGACGATCTCCACCGTCCAGATCGAAGAACTATGTGTTGCGAAACTTCTCTTCAAATTTCACACAGATCCAATAGTGAACAAGTTCGTACCGACGATGCTCCCACAATTGTGCAAAGCTAGACGAAATAACTGGTTATAAAAAAGTAAATGTATCATATTAACAATATAAAAAGTACACGTACTATATCGATACATCTTTAAAAAAAAAAAAAACTTTATTATTTAAACAAGTTTTTTTAGGCAAAATCCTTGTTATTTTAAATGAAGAGTTTCATTGACTAAACAATGTACATTCAAGATGTGTCTTTGAAAAAAATAGCTCTCGCCAAAATTAATCCTCAGCAAACAAAGCGCATCGTCTTCATCGCCTCCATCGCTACGATGGCAGGTTTGTTCCTCTATCTCTCTCATTAACGTTTCTCCATCTCACTCACAGTTAATCTCTCGATTTCACAGACTATCTATTGCTCGATTTCTCGATTTGACAGTGGAATCGTCTCTCGGTTTCTCGATATCATAGTCGATCCCAGGTATTTTCTCGATCTGCAAGTCGATATGTGGTGTAACCGAGATGTGCTTTCTTTTTCTGGATCTGCAGCAAATAACTCATGTATATGCTTTCTTTTTCTCGATCTGCAACCAAAATGTGTACTTCGTGTGCGTTTGTGTGTGTATAACTACAATATTGATGAACATTGATGATCAAGTTGCCATTTCTCGTCACATTGTTGCACTTAAAGTTAAGAATCAGCTCATTATTTTTCGTTTTCATCGTTTGGAAGGCACAATTAGTAGAATTTTTACTAGAGTTTGCAATGTGGTGATATGATTGCACCCTCATTTACTTAAGAAAGGGAAAACCTGTGCGAGAGGACTCTACATATCACCTAAACAAGTTTTTCCTTTTTATAGAAACCATTATTATTTTTTCTTGAAAATTAAAAAATGATCGGTTTGCATTGACTAAATGCAACCTTAACCTCTACCTTTTTCAGAAAAAAAGGGTTGGTGTAGGTCTCCTTTGTACATGCTCATACTACCTTAACTTTGTTTCTCTTAATTTGTCAGATATCTTTGTGACCCCCAATGTATTATTGATAGTCACATTTGGTATTTTGTCCAACAAAGTTTTCTCGCATAACCATCATATCATCCTCATTATCGCTGAAATCATAAATTAACAAAATGCATCACTGCCATCTTATCTTAAATGAGAGGCCTTATCTAGTCTAAACTGAGCCGATATACTCAAGTTAACCTCTCAGAGTAAAATGCATTAGTGATTTCTTAATTTGAGGAGTGGAAATCTAGTTGATTCTCCACGATAATCAATAAACAACTGAACATAAATTCCAAGTGTGTAGTTACTAGTCTGAGTATCAATACCTTTTCCGTGTCGCTGAGGTGGATCATTTTGGAGACAATTGTTCATCCCTTTTATAAAAATAAACTAAATTACTATAATAAATAGAATAAATCGATTTGAGAGACCACAATAAAATCGACACAACTAGAAAGAACGTAAAGAAAAGCGAGATGAAAAGAGTTGATTACAGTAATAGAAAAAACCTGACAAAATTGATGAGAAAATCATTAATATCATGAAACCTATCTTGGAATCACTATAGGAGAGATAAATTTGAAATTTTCATGTGATGTAGCTTTGGGATCACCAAAGAAAATGGCTGCTGGGCAGGATCTTGCTAGAGAATGGAGTGGTTGCCATAATTGCAAAAGAGAAAATCAAGTTAGGGTTTCATTGTTTTTTCATGGAATGTGTGGTTTGTGTGATTTAAGGGATATTATACCTTCTTTTTATAAGCTTCCCAATTCTATGTCTTTACTCAATTACTAGTATACCTCACCGACTCCATGTCTATGTACCAATGATAAAAAAGATGGAATGTGAATCAGATTTATAGCTACTTTCTTCATTCATAGTCCAAACCAAACAAAAGTCCTTTCTTTTATGGTGTTGTTTGGTTTGCAGAATGTTATCTTAAAAGAAATAGAATCTGTCAAAGGAATGAAAATGCAGAAGGAATTGAATCTATTTGAGTTCAAATAGTGTCACTTGTTTTGTTAGCAGGCAATGGAATGGAATTGTTGTTTTCTGTTTGGTTAGTAAAACTGTCAAACGGATGGAATTTAAATTCCATTCAAGTGATACGTCTAATCTCTATAACGAGCAAGGATCAATTCACCATTTGTGTATCCAACATTTACCAAGTAATCACCTAGAAATGTGTTATCATTATTAAATTTTCATTACGTATTAATAATTTTTGCATCTATCTGATTTTGTGTTTTATATTGGCCAGTTTTTATGTTAAGAGGAAAGATGGAAGTAATTTGTAGGCTCTTATTGTATATCCGTATTTATAATGTATGATCTGTATTCAGGGCCGGCCCTGGGTGCCTCGTTGGGTTTTATCTTTTTGGAGGTTGTTACACCTTGGTGGTTTGATGCACTATTGATAGCGTCTCATGTGTGCTTTGAGTCTCAAGCTTGCTTTTTAAATCAAGAGCAAAAAACTACTGAATTGTATGCAATAGTATGGATCATGTTTCATCATCATTTCTACTCAACTTTTTCAAGTTACCATATGAGTTCTATACTAGAAGTTGGTAAACTGAAATAGTATTTGTTTGTTGAGTTGTGGTTGTGGACTCTGATATGCCCTTAGTCCTAGGTTATTTGTATTATAAATAGAGCTGGTTGTATCTCTGTAACCCTAAGCAACAAGCAATAATAATCTCTCTAGTTTGCTTGTGGACGTATCACGATTACTATGATCATTTGAACCATAGAGCTGAGGTTATAGTTAAAGCTGTTAGTAGAAAACCAAAAAAACTAGTTAGGGTAGGCATGGAGCAGTGGCGTAGCCAGAATTTTTTTTTCGGGGTGGCCAAATAAATTTTCAGACACAAGCTACTGATGCAAAAAGTCAAAAGTGTAGTAATGTGATTATGTGATACCACAATAAATTTATTTATTTAGATAGTTTCAATGACACATGATATTTTCATATACCAACACAATAAAACTAAATCTAGACCATATTGAGAAGATTAAGTACCATACATAGTATATATACAAGTTTAAAAACAATCTAACTCGATCTTTAATTATTTAAAATTTAATCACTAGTCTCTATTTATATAATTTTTAATAGATTACGTGGAACTATCGATGCAAAAATAGTTTAAACTTACACACATTTCTAAATAGATAAATATATAATTTTTAACTTATATAAATTTCTAACTCATCGAGATAAATTAGTTGTTTTTAAATGTATCAAATCAACATTCCAACAATTTACTCATGGTTTATCAACATGTCTCGATGAATCACAAAGTAGAAAATTGGTAACACCATATATACAGTATACATTGTTTTTAAGCCATCCAAAGTAAACAAGTAGGAATTAAATAAGTCAATAAGATGGACTATGAAGTTAATTAAACTCCATGTTGTGTTGCGACTTGCGATGTATAATTTTATTACAATTTTGATTTATTTTACTTATTAATGCATAATGTGGTGGATCAATGCTTGTTTGGTAAGAGAAATATATTTTAACATGAAAAAATTGATATATTTAACATTGATTTAAAATTTGTAGGGTGGGCCATGGCCCATTTTATTTCCTTCTTGGAGGCCTCTGTGAAGGAGCTAAACGAAATATGTTTTTTTTCATAAATCCTTGTGTTGTCTTGTTATTTGCACCATTATAGTTTATCGTTCTTGATCCTAACATCATATTGTTTAGATTGTGGGACTACAAGGAGCAACTATAGCTCCTTCAGAAATTTCAATGGTTATTGACTCGTTAAAAAAGAAAGTTGATGCTGATCGTTGTGGTAATATCAAGGTCAGTCCATGTGCAAAGTAATGCCATAATGCTCCTTTCCTCGTTTGGTGAAAATGTACATGATGATGCTTCTATGTGTGTTTATGTTCATGTTTCTTTAATGTATATCTGTTTGTATTTCTAAAGTCTTCCTTTGTTGTCAAAGACCACTAGCCATGAATGGTTTGAAGGCATTGCAAGGAGTGGCTAATGGACAATCAGTGTCCTTTAACGCGTAGCCTGCACCCTTTTTTTGTTTTTGGAAAAGTTGGGACTCCTGGACACAACTTGGCATATGGCATGCACTCTGTTGGCATGATGCAAGATGTGGTCGTACTGCATGCAACACATCCAAAAGATGAGTAAATATTAGATTTCATGGACAAATGTCCAAGAACTAGATTGATGCATTGTAATGATGCTTTTAAAACCTTGACTGAGTTGTTAGAAACAAAAACCTTGGTTTTAAAGGGTGCAAGGCACTCTGGGGCGCAAAGGGTCCGGGAAGCGGAAGTGTGAGGTGAGAGGTGAAGCCACACAATGTTCTTAAAAAATGCTTGTAAATTACTTATTCATCATATTTTCTACCCTCAAATGCGTAAACACCAAAATTTTCAATTATGTACCGAAAATAATTAAATTAACTACATACCCAAGTACGAATGTACAATTTCGATAACAAATTTGCACCAACAAATAACAGTAAACATATCTTTTTTCATAACAAAATCACAATAACAAATAACAAATTTAACTGAAACATAATTTTGGTACTTTCTACTCCATTTACAAAACAGGTGCATTTTCACTAACTTAAAAACATAGTTAACTACAAAACCTGTGTCCTTAGCATCATTAATATTCAGATAGGTTTGGTTCTCAATTTAAGACAAACACAACTAGTAGAACGGGAGCAAATGTAGTGATGGACATCCTCATTCATTGAAACTTTGAAAGGCTTTTAATGTGTGTGTATGTGAGAAAAGAAGAAGATGAAGCAAAGAACAGAGAAGAGAAAACATACTTGGAAAGAAGAAAGTTGTGTTTTCTGCCTTTAAAAATACACCATCCACACTTATAAAGAGACTTGTGGTTTTAAAAGATTAATGTTCATTTGTTTTTTCTTCTCCCACATATGCATTGGAGGCATGTGGCTCGTTGTGTCTTATCTTATATGGAGGTCGCTGCACCTTGGTGGTTTTGATGCACTATTGATAGCAACTTGTGTGTGCCTTGCTGCTCAGGCTCAAAATTAGGAGTCAAATACTGCTGAATTGTTAATGACATAGTATGGATCATGCTTCATCATCATTTCTACACAAAATTTTCTAGTTACCATATGTTTTGTATTCTAGAAGTTGGGAAACTGAAATAATATTCATATTATTGCTTAGATGGTTGGACAACAAGGAGCAGCTATAGCTCCTTCGGAAATTTCAGTGGTTATTGACTCATTGAAGAAGAAAGTTGATGCTGATCGTTGTGTCTATATCAAGGTCAGTCCAAATGCAAAGTAATGCCTTAATGTTCCTTTCCTAGTTTGATGAAAATATTCATCATGATGCTTTGATTGGTATTTGTTTTCACAGAAAAGAATGGAAGAGAACCGGATCAAATTAGCTGAAGTCACTGACAACCATCACAAGTTGTCATTGGAAAGACAAAACCTAAGGACTATTGGTGTTGATCAAACTGTTAATTTGTTGACAAAGCGGCAGAAGGATGCAATTGATACACAAAATGCTGTCAATGCAAGGAATGATGATACTGATAGCACTAGCTCTCAGGAAGTTGGACATGCTTCCGCAATTCTCTTAGGATCTAGCATTTCAGTAAAAAGTTGTGTCAGGCCTATCAAGCTTCCAGAAGTGGAGAAATTACCTCCTTATACCACATGGATCTTCCTGGATAGGTGATTTTGCCTTGTGTTTGTTTAAGCCCAAATGCAATTGTATATATGAATGCTATTTTAAATATGTATCACTGATTTAAGCCTGCAAATTGCTTGTCTCCATCTGCCTCTTGGGTTTTTGCTGCACGAAGCCTTTGACCCCATATATTTATTTTAACTAAGCATATATAAGATCACATTTTTAACGTTGCTAGTCAAAAGTGAAGGGTTATTTTTGGTACTATTGTCAGTCTTCCTGTTTAGATACTTTTTTCTACTCCAAAATGGGAACAATGGCAGGCTAGTCGAGTGAATAATACTTTCTCACAGTTTTTCTCATCATGCTTAAGATTTCTGTATTATTGAAATTCATCTTCTTGCTGTATCCCTTCTGCTGAATATGGTTGGTTATAATGATGTAGTCATGGAGTTAGGTGATAATGATGTAGTCATGTAACTCCACATTGTTGCCTAATTAGTCAACTCAGTTACTACTCTCTTTAGTTGTAATCTTTTTCAGTTGCAAATCCGAATTGAACATGCTACCAGGATAAGTCTTCCTCTTTGCTAATAAGAAAAAAAGGGGGAGGGGGGTGGAGTTGTTACTCATTTACTCTGACTCTAGGGTTCTTTTACGTCTGACAAAAGCTAGGACGGTCATACGTCACTGCTCTCCTACCATATTTTTTTGGACACACATCATGTCATTCAACATAACTTTCATTTTTAATATTGCTTTTTATTTATTATCTAACCATGAATTACGCAGAAATCAAAGAATGACAGAAGACCAGTCTGTAGTAGGTCGAAGGAGAATTTATTATGATCAAAATGGCGGTGAAGCACTTATTTGCAGTGATAGTGAAGAGGAAGCACTTGATGAAGAAGAGGAAAAGAAAGAGTTTGCTGATTCTGAAGATTACATCATCCGGTTGGTGTACTTAACTTCATATATTATTGTGATTGCATTAGTTCATATTTGATATTGATTTCTTGTTTTTAGTACAAGTAAAATCTCCATGTCCATGTTTCTTGCTTTTAGTATTGTGATATTTTTCTTTTTAGATACGACCCTTTGTAGTTTCTAGATGTCTGCATGCTCATGATTTCTGATTGATTCCAGAATGACCATTCAACAGCTTGGTTTATTTGATGTTGTTTTGGATTCACTGGCACAACGATTGTCTAGAAAACCCACTGAAGTTAAGGTAAACACCACCTGACATCTTGTTTTGTTAATTTCTTGGTTTTTTTTCCTTTTTTGTTAATTATATAGGGATTAGGCATAGTGTTGTTGTCAGTGCAGCAGTTCTCTCTTTTCTAGCATTTTTTTACATACCATGGAACATGCTATACAGGCAAGATATGAAGTCCTTGTTAATAGAGAGAATGCTATAGAAGGCTCTAAACCTGGAAATGTGGAGTTTGATATGAGTTCGTTGTATGATAAAGATCTTGAAGCAGCACTGGACTCATTTGACAACCTTTTTTGTCGACGGTGCCTTGTAAGCATTGCTATTTTACCTTTTACATGTTTGTTTCTCGGTTTTGGTGTTTGGATACAAGGGTGCTTCAATCATAATTTGGTTTTACAATTGTATAATCAGACAGACACATACAAACACACTCCATTTTAAAAATTTTGAATCCCAGTGTCCTTGCAACATATTTGATGCTATACTTGCTGTAATTAGTTCTTGGGTTTCTTCATTGACAGGTATTTGACTGTAAATTACATGGATGTTCACAGGACCTTATATTTCCTGTAAGTTCACTTTGCCTTGCCGCTCCTTGTATCCGTCCCTACCCCAATGAGTCTACTTGACCTTTTTTTCCTTCTGGTTTTAAGACAAATTTATGGTTCCTATAGTTTTCTTTTTAGTAGTCAATTTGATTATCTGTATTCAATCATGTGTAGCCTTCTAGATTTTAAGCTGGACTAAAGTTACCTGGTTTTGATGACTAATTATTTTAACTTCATATTCTTATTAGGCTGAAAAGCATTGTACTTGGAACCGCATCGATGAGGAGAAGGTACCCTGTGGTCCACATTGTTATCGCCAGGTAATTGCTAGTTTTATTATGTCACGGATAACATCTAATAGCTAGAAGTAAATATAGATTTTCTTATAACTTGAATTTTATTTTTTCATACCCACAATATTATCTTGTTTTACATGGTGATTGAGCTTCTATAGCCTTGTACTTGGCTTTTTTTAGGTTCAAAAGGCGGAGGGGAATGCAGTAATATCTCCTATGCAGCCCAACAGTGACCAAAAAGCTGCCCCTTTGTCAGATGGTAATGGTGTTCATGTATCAAATAAAAAGTCCAATGGCCGGTCTCTATTGAGGAGGTTAAAGTCTAGCCAGAGTGAAAATGCTTCATCAAATGCTAGAAACGTATCTGAAAGTAGCGAGTCTGAGACAAGGCCAGTTAATGATGGTAATTCTACTTTTCGTCTTCCATCACCACATAAGAGTAAACCTATTGAGAAACGTGGAACTCGTCAAAGGAATAGCAAACGGATTGCCGATCATGTCATGCTTGCCATAAAGAAAAGACGGAAGAAGTTGGCTGCTTCTGATTCTGATTCTGTTCCCAGTGGAAGTCTTGGATCAAGAGATATGGGGGTTCGATCAAATTCACACAAAGAAAATGAAGAAGCGAGTTCATCCTCTCTGAAGGAGAAACCTTTGAGTGGCAGAAGGGGTAGGCGGAAAGATTCACTGGTTTCTAGTGATGATAGGTCTCTTCAGGGTGAAGTTCCTGATTGTTCATTGAAGGAGATCAACAGTGGGCAGCCGGTAACTACTAGTGACGACAAATGGAAAAAAGAAGACTTTGTTGATGAGAGTATTTGTAGACAGGAAGTGATCGAGTTCAAAAGTTGGAAGACTATTGAAAAATCTCTTTTTGAGAAAGGTCTTGAGATTTTTGGCAGGAACAGGTTAGTGCCTTCAGTTTTATTATCTGGGTCTTTAAAAAGTTAGAGTAATTCTGTACATACGATTTTGTGGGAGGTTAGTGTCTCTTACCTTGGCTTCTGAAAAAGGAATTTTATCATCTTGGGCTAGTTTTTCTTTTCTTGCTTTTTGTTTACATCATTTTTCTGGGGTGGGTATTGGTTTGAAGTTGCAGTAATCTTTTGCTTTCTACACGGCACTAAAATTTTCACATTGCTGATTGTAATTTTATCAGCCAAGCATGTATTATAATGGAATGTATTTTCTGCGTGCTTTAGGTATATACTATGATTTTTTTTTCAATCATTCAATTTTCATTTGCATGATTTGTTCATTGTTGCAGTTGCTTAATAGCTAGGAATCTTATGAATGGTATGAAGACATGTGCAGAGGTGTTTAATGCGATGAATTCTTCTGAGAATAAGTTATCTTCTCAAGGGGGTGACGGCACAAATTCTCTTGGTGATGGATCCAGAATTGATAGTAATGAGAATATGGTTAGTGATGTCAATGTAGCAGTGGTATATAACAATGGTATTACCAAATACTGATGAAAATATGACAATACTTTTTATGGTTTTAATTTGCACATCAGGGTACCGCACTAAGAAGAAGATCTAGGTTTTTACGTAGAAGAGGTAGAGTTCGTCGCTTAAAGTATTCCTGGAAGTCCGCTGGATACCATTCAATGAGGAAACGTATCTCTGATAAAAAAGAGCTGCCTTGTCGCCAATACAATCCATGTGGTTGTCAATCGGCCTGCGGAAAGGAGTGTTCTTGCCTTGTGAGCGGGACTTGCTGTGAGAAATACTGTGGGTAAGGCACTTGTTATTTCACAAGGTTTTGGTTGTTTGGTTCAAGGTTGTCTGCTCATGGCATGCATTTAGCTTTCATATTTCTTTTTTCCGGATTTTAAAATGTTTTTTCATGATTACTTTTATGTTTACTAGATGTCCGAAAACATGCAAAAATCGTTTTAGAGGATGCCATTGCGCTAAAAGCCAGTGTCGAAGTCGTCAATGCCCATGCTTTGCTGCTGGTAGAGAATGTGACCCAGATGTGTGCCGCAATTGCTGGATTGGGTGAGTTGTAATATGATTTAGTGTCATTTATTATGATAGAAGTTCAACCATATAGACATTATAAAAGATACATTTGTACTACAAATGAATAGGCAAATGCCATTGATATTCGTAGTTCCTTGACTTAATAGATCTAAATGGAATGTGTGAACGTCATAAATGATATAATTTGTGATCTACAAGTAATTTCTATGATTTTTTATCGGGTAATGTTCTCCTTTGTGAGGATAAGATGGTGATTGGTTTCTTCCTTTTTTTTCTTGGTTATGCTGGCTAGGCGGCGTTGCGCGTTATGCTGGAGCTTTTCTGTTCATAAAGCTTTTATTTATATTAAATTTCTTGGTTAATTGTTTATTCATAAAACTGTAAAAAATCTTAAATGGTATTTGTACAACGTAATACCTATTTCTTGCTCCTGTTTTTGTGGATATGGTAGAGAAGCAATAACTTCGTTGACAAGGTTTGGAATTACCTATTATATTTTTCTGAGAGAGAGACTGATTTAGGTTCTTGTGATTCTTGTCTCACGTTAGGTTAAAAATAATAAAATATGCATTTGAGTTTTGACTCTATGAATGCCTAAATGCTAAACTGCAGTTGTTTGTATTGTATGACCGAGCTTTATAAGTTCAAAGGGTATATAAAGTTATAAACTACTTGGGGGGGGGGTTGGTTCGTAGCTTTTTTTTCTAGGATTTGCATTTTGTCAAAAGATTTGCATTATGCAGCATTTTCATTTATCAAGATTTTTTCAAAGAATTTGCATTATCTTTTAGGGAAAATTTGTTAATCTGAAGAAAACAATGCAACTGCGATTTAAAATCCTAAGGGGGAGGCTGAGTTTTTAAATAACAAAAAATGATGGATTTACGAAATTCTGAGATTTTAAATCCTTACCGAAATCTGGAACCAAACACATGATTTTAAATGCAAATCCCAGTGAATCCAAGGAAATTCAAGAACCAAACGCCCCCTAAGAATTTTTTTATGGATTCGGTCAAAGTATAAAATGATTGATGTGATAATTTGTTTCAATAAACAAATAAATTCCCCTTTGCTTCATGATAAGTCTAGTTTCATTTAATTCATTTTGCTTGAAGAAGTTGAGTGAATTCAAACCTTTATTTTTGACCTTGCAGGTGTGGTGATGGTACTCTAGGGATTCCAGGCCAAAGAGGTGATAATTACGAATGTAGAAATATGAAGCTTCTCCTCAAACAACAGCAACGGGTAATTATTTTTCTATTCTCTATTTCACTTGCTCGAAGAACGTGAAAGTCATCGCTTGACTTTTTACAAGATTTTGATGTGGAAATTAAAGATAGAATGATCGAATCTAACCTAGTTCAACACTCAAGTTATTAGATAAGTTTGTTCCCTTTAGCGGTCTTTACCGTTAATGCTTGATAACTTTCTGGATCAAGTTACAAAAAGCATGTCCTGTCACACACACCAAACCGAATGCTTGATGGCCCAATCCGATAGATTTGAAGTCAAATAGTCCTCTTGCCCACAGGGGCTGCCTGGGTGACTGCCCCATGTGGTAAGAGCACTTGTTCATGGATTGTCCCACAAAATGATATTGATTTGTAGCCCGGAAATGTGCAGGTTCTGCTAGGAAGGTCCGACGTGTCAGGTTGGGGAGCTTTCTTAAAGGTAAGCAGTGTACTACTGGTGTATTCCGTTTCTTCTATATTCATTCAAGCAACTCACCTTTAGCTGCTTTTCAGAATAGTGTACCTAAACATGAATATCTGGGTGAGTATACTGGAGAATTGATCTCACATCGGGAAGCTGACAAGCGTGGAAAGATCTATGATCGTGAAAATTCTTCATTCCTCTTTAACCTTAATGACCAAGTATGACACAAACTTACATCCTTAGTGTTGCTCGTTGTGCACTCTAGAAAAACCCGACAATGTAAAATACATGATGCTTTTGTTTCTCAATGTGCAGTATGTTCTTGATGCTTATCGTAAGGGTGATAAATTGAAGTTTGCAAACCATTCTCCCGTTCCAAATTGTTATGCAAAGGTACCTGTCTGAAATCCCTCCAATAAGGTTACATTTGGTAGAGTAGAGAGAATTGTAGAGAAAAGAATTAAGTATAAAATCAATGGTTTTTTATACCATCAAATTTGAAAATGCAATAACCATATGGTAGTGTAATTCTCTTTCTCTAGTTTTAGTTTATACTTAATTCTTCACCATTGCCAGAGAAATGAAAGAATAGAATTTTAACTTATGCATCGATCCAACTTGAGAATTAATAGAGAATTTATATATGTAAATCAAGTATCCTAAATTGTAATTTGTCTTCTTTTCTTTTCTCTTCGAATCTCTCTACCAAACGCAACCTAAATATATCATACAATGTGTGCTAGTATAATACATTGAACAGTTATTACCATGGGATTTTGGAGGTGGTAAAAAGAGGAGTTTTTTTGTTTAATGTTTTTTTTAGGGGGAGGGACAGAGGGGGGTCAAAATGGGTAAAGTTTTTATCTAATGGCTGTTGTAGATACGCACCGTTGTCTACATTTTAACAAATCTTCGTTCAGGTTATTATGGTGGCTGGCGATCACAGGGTGGGCATATTTGCTAAAGAAAGAATCTGTGCAGGGGAAGAACTATTCTACGATTACCGTTACGAACCAGACAGGGCCCCTGCTTGGGCAAAGAAGCCCGAGGCATCTGGTTCAAAGAAAGAAGACACGGCTCCTTCTACTGGTCGTGCAAAGAAGCTTGCCTGAGTTCAATACGCTAATTCACGACATTCATTTTTTCGGCAATTCTTTACCGATTATAGGTAATTCTTTTGTTGCATTCACCATCATCATGAGGGTTTGTTTTGATACAGTCTTGAGGAAAAAAAAAGAAGAAAAAAACTGACCTAGATAGGGAGGGGGACTAGTGTTGAAAACATGCAAAAATGGATGCTTGCATCTTGCATCAGAACTTTTTTTTTCCCCTTTGAAAGGTGCATTTATTTGACTTGCAACTCTTGTTGGTTTAACCTTTACAGAAATGCACATGCAATTCCTTTAACCCATTTGTTTCCTTTTTCTGTTAAATAAAAAAAAAATATTTCTCTTATTTATAGCTTTATAATTTACTATTAGTCTAAACAAGATTAGAAGATTGGTAAGATCTTTACAACATTTGGCCTAGGAGATTTTAGTATTGACTTGTTTTCTTTGATAATATTGCTAGATCATAAGATATCTGTTGGGTTTATAGCATATTTTGCAAAACGCTTTCGTGCAACGGAAGCTTAAAACCGCGATAAACCATCACCGGATCCGTCTAACGATCATTAAACATGATGAATATTATTAAAAGACATACCTTACTGTTGTAATATGATCAACAATGCTTTAAAGGAACCCTTTGGATCTTTCGGTGATGACGTGGGTGAACTTGTCGTCAGAATATTACCCTGATTCGTGGGACCAGATCACAAAACGAGCACCCTAATGATGAGAAAGGGTTATGGCCAAAAATTTTCTGATATGGAGAGCCCTATGGCCGGCTCTTATATATATATAGGGGAAGGGGGCAGAGAATTTGATCTTATCTAATAAAAGATGTATATTATTATCTAAATAATAATGAAATAATTAGACAATTTAATTATCACAGTTTGACAATTTAACCCTCTGCAATATTTGATATTGCAATTAAGTCGTTATTTATTCGGTTGATTCAATTAATCATCTGATTACTTAATTAAATCTTATTATAAATGACATTTTATATCATTCATGATCGTTTTAAAGATACACTTGTTTGTTGATGCTCAGCAGTGAGACCTTCCGGTGACACCTATGACATCAACTATATGGTCGGTGATGTCAGTTTGATACATAAACACTAACAACATCAAATCAAGAGAACAAACATGGTTTAATGTATTGGGTTAAATCAAATTTGGATGTCTTTAGAACATGAAATAAGATCAAAATCAAAAGATTTTACTAAAATAATATTATTATTTTTGTGTTACATTGAAGATTAATTTATGTTAAATTGATGAAATATTTAGAATTTAATTATGATGATAGTTTAATATAACTAATACGATATCAAATAATTTAATAACATTATTAAAAAGTTTATATTTTCGGCGTTGAATTTTAAAACTTTATAAAAAGTGCTTTATGAACAAATTAGATGATTAATCTATAAACCTTTTTATTTGACAAAAGAATGATCGGATCAAGATTTTAATATCCTTTATTAGATCTTATATTTGAAAAATCTTATTAATGACCTACTTGTTTTTATCGAACAGAATTGTAAGATCAAGATCAATCTCCTAACAATCATGGATTAAGATAAATGAGTATTTAACCTGTAAAATTTATGTCACCAATATTTTTCAAAGTTTAATTGAACAAACAAATTAAAATAGAAAGCAGTGTAGCTAACACACACATGCTCAGATAGAATATCCCATTCCTTGTGAAATTTGTGGCTCCATTGTCATAAGTCAAGGTAAAATGTTATTCATACATAACCACAAGTCCACAACTTAGGTGGCTGTTTGTTCGCAGAATGTTTTAAAAGGAATTGACATTTGTTAAGGAATTGGAATCTACAAGGAATTGTAATCCAAATCATGTTTGGTTGGCTAAAAATGAAATTAGAATCCAATTTCGTAATTCGGTGGTAGGGTAGGATGAGATCGGTGGGTAGATGTGGATAAGTCTTTAAGGTAAGAATAGGATGAGATCGATAGGCTAGGGTGGATGAGGGATGGGTGGGGGTAGGTATGATGTGTAGTAGGTAATAGTAGGTTGGATAGCGTAGGTAGGGTAAGGGTAAGTGGGTTGGGTGGGTAACGTATGAGGGATGAGTAGGTGGGTAGAGGTAGATATGATGGGTTGTAGGTAAGAGTAGGTTGGACAACGTAGGTAAGGTAAGGATGGGTGGGTGGGTAGAGGTGGATAAGTCTATAAAGTAGGAATATGATGAGATGGATAGGGTAGGGTAGGATGGGTGGGGTGGATGAGGGATGGGTGGGTGGGTATGAGTAGGTATGGTGGGTAGTAGGTAAGAGTAGGGTGGATAGCGTAAGTAGGGTAGGTGGGGTGGGTAATGTATGATGGATGAGGGATGAGTAGGGGTAGGTATGGTGGGTAATAGGTAATAGTAAGTTTAATAACATAGGTAGGGTTAGGGTTGGTGACTGGAATGGGATAAGGTGAGATTGGGTAAAGTAGGGTGGGTGGGTAGGTAGATAGGTAGGAGTAAATATGGTGGGTAGTAGGTAAGAGTAGGTTGGATAGCATATGTAGGGTTGGGGTAGGTGGGTGGAATAAGGTAGGGTAGGATGGGGTAGGGTGGTGTGTAGGTAGGTAGGTATATGACATGGTGTGGTGTAGTGTGTTAAACGTAAGGTGTATTTTGGTAATCAACCATCTTTATGTTTTTAAAAGGAATTGAATTCCATCCATAGTTTGAAAGATTGTTATTTTACTTCATTCATTAGAAAATTTCAATTTTTATGGAATCCAATTCCTTTTTATAGTTGAACCAAACACATGAATTGACTGGAATTAGATTCATTTCCCCTCCAATTCCCTCGGATTATAGTGAACCAAACGACACCTTAGGATTCTATTGATCAAGCCCACATTTTTGGGGATTTTGTTGAATGCAAGAATTGTGATAGGATCTTGTGCAAGTGATGTATTGGTTTCCAAGCATAATCTGAGTATTCTATAGAAGGGACAAAGTCTGATTTTAAAAATAATGATTCAATTTCTAAAATTTTAAATTAATTGTTTATCAATGAGTGAGTTGTAACTTATACAAAAATAGCTGTTTTTACGAACCCATGCAACTATACCTCTTAAAATTTAAAATATGCACAAGTGAATTGTAACTTATCCAAAAAGAGTTGTTCTTAAGATCATCGTGTCAAATGGTTTCAGAAAGTATTACTATTTTGCATGGTACAATTTAAGCGATTTCTTTATCTTTTTTTCATATCATGTTTATATTAAAATTATAAACATACATCTTTTGAGTCTATCAAATGTATAAATGAAAAAAACCATGTGAATGCGTATATATATAAATTCGTTTATTCATAGTCATTTGATAAAATTACAAAACTCAAAATCAATTGGATTTTATATGTGTGTTTATAACGTTAATATATACATGAATATATAGTAAAAAAATTGTCTAGATTAGTACCTTAATGTACACTGCGAAAACAATGATACTTTTTTTTGATCCAATTTCTATATAGTGGATCAAGTAATTCTTTCTCTTATAATAAGAATTGTAGAAACCAATGATTCCTAAAAACTAAGCAGATTATGCATACATATATATGTTTTATGTCCACGTTTCGACATATATAGAATTGTAGAAACCAATGATTCCTAAAAACTAAGCAGATTATGCATACATATATATGTTTTATGTCCACGTTTCGACATATATGCTTTTGTGTTTATGAACTATGGAGTTTGCATTTCTGAAAATCGCGTTTCGGTTTCGTTGATAGTTGTGACAATGGTTTATGTATGAATTCCTTGATATTTGTGAATGTTTTTGTTGTTTTGGGTTTCTGAAAATTGTTTCTTCTCCGATTATGTAAGTACAAACGATTTCATTGATGCTTCAAACGATGTACAACTGTCATTGATACTTTGATTTGATAGAAACCATTTCTATCGATATCTTCTTTGTTGGATAGGTTCATCGAAGATAATGTTGAGGATGGAGAAAAACAGTGACATCAAGAGTTTATTATCTTTTAGTAGTTACTATTATATGGTAATATTATTAAAGTTCCAACTCATCAAAATGTAAATTAATTGCTTGCTGCAATGTTAAAAGAAGGATGATTTTACAAGATGTAATAGGTTGAGGGAGTTGGCAGTGTTATCTTATGAAGACTCTAATATGCTATTTACTTTCTAAGAATTTAAAATCCTGATTTTGAAAATCATTTTTGAAATTAACAGGCAGTCCAAAATCTTTAAAAATTTAAGTTTGTTTGTTTTCATAATATGAAACATGTGAAAATCATTACTTTAATAATATACTAGTTTATTAACCCGTGTATTACACGGAAAAATAACTAGTTATCTTTTCCTTAAAACTATATAAACTTAAAATTGAAAAAAAAAACTAGGGTAAATTACAATTTTCGTCCCTGTGGTTATACACAAATTATGATTATCGTCCTTCTAATGATTAAATTACGATTACAGTACTTATAGTTGGCAATTTATTATGCATTTGGTCCCTTTGTCCAATATTTTTTTTAAAATGACGATTTTGCCCTTTTATTTTTATTTCAGTTTTGGTCATTGATCAAATTATTTCTTTTATTTCATTTTATTAATAGATTTTTATTCTTTTACTATTTATTTAATATATTTTCTATTCTTTTATTATATTGTCTAGTTATTACTAATAAAATTCAATTGAAATAAAAGGTTATTCAATATGTTTTATTTATTTATTTATTTGATATTATTATTAATAGTATTAATATTATTATTTTGTTATGATTTAAGTATTTACATGACTAAGTAGTAATCAATGAAAATAAATTGTATATGACTTAATTTAATATGTTGTATTTTTGTTAATTATTGTTATAAATACTATTATTATCGTTCATACACATTGATTTTAGATATACGTTGAACTATTTATATATTTATTTTTCTAAATGTATATTACTTTTCATTTATAAAAATTGAAACTATTTATGCATTTAATTTATTTATCTATTCTCTTTATTATATGTTACATTCATATAAATACTTATATATTTAATAATTTTTTATTCAAATTAATTTAATTATTTTGTTTTTATCTTAACCAATTATATAATTTAACGTGTTTTCTATTCTAATTTAGTTATACCATAAAGTTAATGGTCAGATAAACCTTATACATATAACTTAAGGAAACCCATAATTGTTGTAATTATAACTTAATGAAATATATAATTATTTCATAAAGTTAAAAAATTAAATTAATTTATACATATAAATATGTAAAGTTTACATATCTTGTTAATTTTAAACTATATTTTTTGTTTAACAAATAGTAAATATATTAAATAAATAGTAAAAAATAAAAAAGCTATTAATAAATTAAATAAAAAGAAATAATTTGATCAAGGACCAAAACTGAAATAATAATGAAAGGGCAAAATCGTCATTTAAAAAAAACATTGGACAAAGGGACCAAAGACATTATAAATTGCCAACTATAAGTACTGTAATCGTAATTTAATCATTAAAAGGACGGTAACCATAAAACTAATTATTAACCCACGTATTACGTGGATATTTTATAAATAAATGTTTACTAAAAATCTACATAAAACGTCAACTACATACAAAAATGTTTATTTTTTTCTAAAAAAATACGAAAATAGTATTATCTTTTGTTATTAAGGATAATTAAAAAATTTCTATTTTTAAATATGTATGAATAGTATTTATCGTGTCTCTTCTTTTCAAAACTTTTTATTGTTATATTTTTATGTATAAGTAAAAAACTAAAAATTTGCTTTTTACATAGAATACAATTTAAAAAATTTTAAAAATGAATAGTTAGCTAACATTAGTAGTTAAATCTGAAAGTTATTTAAATTAATTAAAAAGTTATTTAAAAGTAAACTTAAATTAATATTAGAATATTTAAAATATTTATTTTTTTAACTGTATGTATTAAATATGAAGGTATTTGAATTAGATTCCATAAATATTGTTTTAAATACATAAACTTTAAATCTCAATATTTTTCAATTAAGTTTAATATTAAAAAATTAAACAAACAAGTCTTAATAGAAACATATCAAAATTTTTTGTCAAAAATAAAAGAAAAAACACTTGTCGTTTTGACTAGTTGAAATCATAATGTGAAGAGGATGAAAACTTTTATACAAAAAAAAAAGTGGTCCTCTCTTCTCTTTCTTTTTCTCTCTCTCAAATTTCAAGAAACAATGAGACAAAAAAAGAGTTGGAGTGAAAGAGTAAACTGATAGCGACTTCGACCAACCTTCCAGCAAAAGCAGACGACTTTCATAACTCCCATTATTCCTCATCTAAACCACAGTCAAACCCTAATCTTTTTTCTTTTGTTTTTATCTTTCTCCATCATCAAATTCCAAATCTCAATCTCAATTTCTTCAATCTACAAGCAACCAAAATCAACGCGTTTGTTATTCTTCATCTTCTCATTCCCACTTGCTGTTTTTCTATATATAATCTCATCTTATACTCCTCACGGATCGCGTTTTCACATCTTATATGGCTTGCAATTCGTTCGTCTTTGTTAATTCTTCTGAACTCTGGATTTGGTATGTTGTTGAACACAATTGAATTGATTTTTCAATTCTGGGTGTGTAGAATCAAAAATGGGAGGGGTTTGTACAGGTGGGACGATGAAGCGAAGCACGGCGGCGGATTACGGCAGTGATAAGGGTAGTAGTGTTGGGTTTTCCGGGAAATTGAGGTCGGTTAAGAGTTTTAGTAATCAACAGAAGAAGAAGAAGATGAATGATTCTGATGATTCGGTCTTATCTTCTTCTTTCACACAAAATGGTGATGATGATGTATATCATAGGAAAACGATATCGTATGATTCTGGTGAATTGTTCTTCTCAATTTCAAGAGAATTGAAACCCTCTACCCCTGCTAGGGTTAAGGTATGTGTTTTGTTTAATTCCCTGACCATTCAATCTCTCTCACATTTTTGTATTGTATAATTTTACAGCATAAAACCATAAATTAAAGGGTTTATTACTTGTTTATGCAAGAATGTATTGTTATTTTACCAATCTTTTGTAATGAATTATAGCATAAAGTTAATGCTTAAGAGCTTAAGATAAGAGATTTTTTAAAATCAGATAGGACTTGTCACCAAATAATGAAACTATTCAGCAAAAGTAAATTTTTATTTTTTGGTAAGCGGTCTTGTTTGATTATAATTTTATAACTACATGCCCTTTAATATTGATTTTGTAATTATCAAACCAAAATATGAATTAACAAAAGTACATTTGGTGCAATTAACTATTTATCATAGTGTAACATGTGGTACACATTTTAGAGAAGTTGATTGACTTAATTGACAACTTCAGTTCTTTTTAAAATTTATACATTGGGTTTGAAAAATATGCTGGTTGATGTTTTTGATATGCAACATACTTATAGTAGTGTATGGTAAGGTTGGATGATAATGTTGCCTGTTGGTTTCTGAAATCAAAGAAGAGCAAATTCAAAGTTTGATTATTTGTGGGGTGTTTGAATATTTGATTTGAAATTGATTTTTTGGGGGTAACCATGGTACCTCCTTGGGTCGACTAATACGTGGGATTATAACCTATTGCCACATAGATCCAAATCAGGTAAAGCTCTCCCAAATGGAGGAGTACTAAAACGTGCATACGAAGATGATGTATGGATGTGTTATCGTGCTTGAAGTTTTGTTGCACACTGATTATGTTAATCTTGCATTTTTGGTAGGCGCCTCATGTAAGTACATTTCTTGGTAAAGCTGGTAGCGTAGGTCTTGAAGTCCTAGATACTTTAGGAAGCAGCATGACGAATTTGAATTCTCATGGTGGATTTGTATCGAATACGGCTTCACGTGGGAATAAAGTATCTATTTTGGCATTTGAAGTGGCTAATACTATTGTTAAGGGGTCCAATTTGATGCAATCCCTTTCGGAAGAAAACATCCAGATCCTTAGAAAGGATATTTTGCATTCGAAAGGAGTGCAGTTGTTGGTTTCTACGGATATGAAGGAGTTGTTAAGTATTGCAGCCGCTGACAAGAGGTATTTTCATGCTTACAAAGAAAAACACTGGTTATATTTCTATGCAAATGGTTTAAAAGTTACCCATGGGTTATATTTTTGTCGGTCTGATCTAAATTTTGCGTACCCCTACTCCCGCCCCACCTATTTTGCTATGCATAGCTGCCATTCATGTTGAAAGCAATTTGTGCTCATTTCGCATAATATCTTTGTTCGTAGAGAGGAATTTGAAGTCTTCTCTCGAGAAGTGGTGAGATTCGGAGATATGTGCAAGGATCCACAATGGCATAATCTGGATCGTTTCTTTGCCAGGTAATTTATAATTTGAATAATGGTCAATTTTTTTCGTATGTCATGATACCAAACCATGTTTTCAATTATTACATCATGTATGAATCAGATTGGATTTGGACCCCATAACAAACAAACAGCTAAGAGAGGAGGCCGAAATTACAATGCAAGATTTGGCCAATCTTGCTCAGCAGACTTCCGTAAGTTGCTTCTGATTTATATTCTTCTCGATTTATGTATATTTCTAATTGTCATGATTCAGTGAATAGTTATTTGTGTATATTAGAGGGTCTAATTTCTATCCACTTATCTATGGATCAAGTAGGGTTATATTCTATTGTTAAAGGACCAAGTGGGTTAAATTTAAAAGGGATAATTGCGAAAAAAAAACCCTCAATCTGTTAGTTTTTTGTGATTAAAACCTCAAACCATTTTTCGTTGCATAGAAAACCCGAACTAACTAAAAATCAGTAAATCAAGGTTTTATCAATGGGTAACCGCTTGAAACCGGTTATTAATCCTACATGGACCGGTAAATAACCTACGTGGAATAAATTTTTTGTTGAAACCGGTTGCCAAGTACTACACATCATTTAAACGCCCGTTGATAATTTTTAGTTGTAATTTTTAAACGGGATTGCATCATCAACAGGGGTTTAAATTATGTGTAATACTTGGCAACTGGTTTCAACAATTAAAATTTATTCCACGTAGGTTATTTACTGGTCTATGTAGGATTAATAACCGGTTTCAACCGGTTACCGTTGATAAAACCTTGATTTACTGATTTTTAGTTACTTCGGGGTTTTCTATGCAACGAAAATGGTTTAGGGTTTTAATCACAAAAAAACTGACAAGTTGGAGGTTTTTTGCGCAATTATCACAATTTAAAAGTTGGCTAAAAAGGAAGCTAGTAGTCCTTGGCATTCTTAACTGCTTACAACATCCTAAATAATTAATGTGTTTAATTATTTCTGACTTTTAAAAGAAAACATGACAGGACAGGTAAACCCGGCCTGATCCTTTTTGATCTGTCCTAAAAATTAACCCATTTGACTCCTTGCTCAAATGTAGCTTCGTGGTGCCTTTAACACAGTCTCATTTACCCAAGATTACAAAGAAAAAAGGGGACTAAAGTTTACTTTGGTCTGTTCCATATTGCTTAGCGATGTCTTTGATAGTCAACAGGTTTTATAAAGGGTTTTGTACAAAAAATAGGGATTAATAGACAATGAGGCGAATTTCTTTGTAGAGTCCTTTGATAATACAAAAATTGAAGGGATTACTCAAATCTCTTATCATAGGCTCATAGCCCACCTCAATTTCTTCTTTTTAAAATCTTGAATGTTTAGCTTGATTATAAATAAATGGTGACCTTATTTTTAAAAATCACAATACCAATAAAGATTTTCTTCTAAATTAGCATTAAATCACAACAGTAACCTATCCTATCATGCATGAATCTTCACTAATTACAAGCCCCAATCAATTAAGTCAGTCAATCTGTCATTTGAGCATAAATGATTATTTTATCATAATTTTCACTAAAAATCAAACATTTATCCATAGGAGAACAAACAATCAAGAATAAGCAACCATAGTCAAAATGATTTTTTAATCTAATATAACCAAACAAATTAAAAATCATCGTTTAACAACTTGGGCTCCTTGACTTAAATGATTACTAGAAAATATTACCCATTGAATGAGGCTTAAAACATGAGACACAAAGAAAATAATGAAAGTTTCGACATATTAATCCAGAAAACTCCACTAATGATGATGTAGAAGGAATGATTGATGCTGAATAATGAAGAACTTGCGTTTCCTGTGACTTTCGTCTTCAATTTTTCTGTGGAAATAGGCCCCTAAATGACCCACCTCCTCTCAGATATGAAAAAAGTCGAATAAATCTGTTTATCTGTTTTAGGAGAGCATGCCGTGCTTTCCACATGTCAAGTTATAACTGGCCAGTAAGCACAACGTGCTTCCTATCAAGCACACCGTGCTTATTTCTCTGCCAGGAGAGCATGGGGTGCTTTTTCAATTTCAGCAACTTTCTTTTATTTTTAAGCTATGACCAGGGAATAAAAATATAACTTTAAGTGAGTTTCAAGCTGAATTTGGTATTAATTACAGACATTTAGGGAAAAAAGATACTGATATCGGCCCTAAAGATGTATCTAATTAAGCCGATCACTTTAACAGCATGCATCATCTATATTATCCCCAAAAAATATAGATTTTTTTTTTTAAACCAAATTACATTTTCACACCTCCTGGTTCGTGTTCGATAATGAAAACAGCAATTTGCAATAAAGAGACACACACTTCCATTTCATTTAAACCATCCAACTTTTGGAAATCCTTGTAAACTATTCAATGTAGTCAGCATGCTAGCACTTCTGGTAACTTAATTTTTTTTTATTAAACTCCAATGATCAAAGTAGTAAAGACATGAAAGTATGTTTCTGTCCATCACAATTTTCTTGTTGATGTGCAAAGCACTCTTCATTTTGAGCATTTTCTGTACGACAAAAAGTGTGTACATGATGCTAAAAAATTTGTGCAGGAGCTGTACCATGAGTACCATGCTCTGGACAGATTCGAACAGGATTATCGGCGCAAGCTTGAGGAAGTGGAATCTTTGAATCTTCCTCGAAAAGGTAAGGCAAATGATTCCGTCTCTTAAAAAACAGAATGTTTGTATGTCAAATTGTCAATTTCCAACGTGATGATTATCTAATTATTGCAATTTCAAGTCATGGATAATCAGTTTTTAGTATTGCGTTTGTGTAAACTGATCAATTAATTAATTTAGGACCATTTACAACATAACTGATAATCAGATTTTATGTCATTTTATCTATTTAACTCTTATAATAATCAAAATTTGTCAAACCCTCAAATGGTGTTTATATGATTATTACTACTTCAATCAACAAAATGACATTCATACACCATCTCCTCCAACCAGTTGTCTTACATCTAATTTTCATTTGTTTACATATGCATATATTTTGGTTAAACTTATGTTCTAGTTATATTTGGAATACCTCATTTTACTAAATGTGGTTTTGGTTATTTAATTAAATATTTTGTTTGTATTTGTTCTGCAGGAGAGAGTCTCATGATATTACAAAGTGAGCTAAAGCATCAAAGAAAACTCGTGAGGAACTTGAAAAAGAAGTCACTTTGGTCCAAAAGCTTGGAAGAGGTACGGACTTACAAGATGAATGAATGAAATTATAAGTCAAATTCTTAAATTGTGTTTTTTTTTTTGAATTTTCCCCCCTATTTTTGCATTTCTTGGTAGTAGGTTGTGGAGAAGCTTGTAGATGTTGTCACCTTCATTCACCAAGCAATCATCGAGGCTTTTGAGGGGAACACTGTTACTTCAAATTCAACAAAGAATGGGGAGAGTAACAAAAAAACTGAAAGACTTGGTGTCTCTGGTCTTGCTCTACATTATGCCAACTTAATCACACAGATGGACAACATCGTAAGTTACTTCTTTATATTTTGTTAGTTTACAGGTTGCAAAATGGGTTGGTTGGGTAATGTATCAAAACGGGTATATATTATTCGATATTAGTCAATTCAGATTAACTTTACAAACACCAATTTCTCTTAATTTTTTAAATATGATTGAAAAATTATACTATTAAAATGATTTCCTAATTTTTTAGTAAAATGATTAAAGGCGGTTGCAAACGTTTGAATACACTTCCGTTTCTCTTGTTCAACCCATTCGGCCTATTTTATTTTAACTAAGTTTTAAAATTTATTCATCTGAATCATTAGATATAAAACTTAAACGAAATCGACCCATTTTAGAATATATGAGTTGATGCTGCCAGTTTGCCACTTCCATAGTATTAATTGTGGTTCGATGAATATCAGGCATCTCGTCCTACCTCACTACCTCCTAATATGAGGGACACATTATATAATGGTTTACCAGCCAGTGTCAAGGCAGGTTTACGTTCTCGTTTACAAGCTCTTGATTCCAAAGAAGTGGTAAGTAGTCTCTGTTTGTTGTTTGAGATCAAAATCTTTAGTAAAAAGTTGTAATTTACCTAATTATGGTTATGAGATTTTCTCATTATTTATAGTTAAAATAATCAAATAAGGAGTACTTGTGTAAAAATTGACTACTGATGTAATATTACTTAACTATTCCTCGCTATAGGCTGATTATCCAATGCAGATTATTTTAGTTGCAATATCAGTCTGAAAATGCATATCTGAACACCATTTTGCAAGATTTTCTCATTCAGCTTGAATTAAAAATAAGGCCATTTTTGTTGGAATTCACATGTGGTTTGTTTCAGATGACGATGCCTCAAATTAAGGCGGAAATGGAAAAAACTCTCCATTGGCTCGTTCCTGTAGCTACCGATACCACCAAGTATGCCTTTTGAATCATCATACCTTACACCACAACTTTCAAACAATTTTCTATATATCACTAATGCTTTGTACTCCTTATTTTCTTGTGCCTGCAGAGCTCATCAAGGATTTGGGTGGGTTGGAGAGTGGGCAAACACCGGGTAAGTTGATCCATTCTTATGTTGTTTTCTCTCCTTTTATTTATCGGTTTTCTAATTTTTTGGTCATCTCGAGGATGAAATACATAAATAGTAAGTTTAGCCACAAGTATGTGATCGTAGTATCCGGTTATAGTGCGTACAGGAGCTGTTTTGTTAGACACAAAACATAACGATTTTTATGGAAAAGGGTCAATTTTGAAATGACTTTATTGATAGAATGTCAAATGGGTAAAAAGATAAAAAGTTCAGCTAAAAGGGAAACAATTTGGACTAAAGGTTGTTCAAAGTATAATTCCTTTTTCCAACTTCCTAAATTGCTTATTAAAAACGCAAGTATGTGCCATTCTTGGAAGGGGAAATTGCGCAAAAAACCTCTAAGTTGGACCATTTTTGCGATTAAAACCCCCAACCATTTTTCATTGCACAAAAAACCTCCAACTGGTTAAAACTTTGTAAATTTAGGCTTTTTTCAAAAAATATGACTTGCAACCTGTTTAGCAAGTTGCAACTTGATGACGTGTAAAACTTTTAAAAAGATTTTTGCGTAAAAAACCTCCAACTTGTTTAGTTTTTTCAATTAAAACCCCAAATCATTTTTAATTTGATAAAAAACATCCAACCAACAAAGATAATTAAATTTGAGTCTTCACTGATTGCATTTTGATGACATGAATATTTATTAAACTTTTATTTATCAAACAAAGAATTCGTTTCCCAATGAAACCTCTACCCTCTAGGCTAGCGAACCTCACTGCTCTGACTGATCATATTCAGATGCTAAAATGGAATATAAATAAATGAAATTGAACATAAAGCTGAACTTAAAAATGCAACTCGTTAACACAAAATGAAATGGATTCCATCGGCACAATTGATGTTAAAATTCAAGATTAAACGACAAAAGTTAATCGAACATACATACATAAAATAAACAGCACTGAACATAAAGAGGAGATAGAGTAATCGGAGTTGCCGAAGGTAGAGAAAATGTAAATTTTATTGTTGGTTAGAGGTGAGAAAAAAATATAGTTAAGGGTTTTAATCGAAAAAAGTCACCACTTTCGGGGTTTTTTATGCAAAAATT
Organism: Centrapalus pauciflorus; assembly: GCA_020465985.1. Classification (NCBI taxonomy): domain Eukaryota; kingdom Viridiplantae; phylum Streptophyta; class Magnoliopsida; order Asterales; family Asteraceae; genus Centrapalus; species Centrapalus pauciflorus. Next base: position 328,875 of record JAANYP010003256.1, on the reverse strand, counting down.
CAGTTTAAGAATTATACATGTAAGCCACGTAGGCGCCATGTAAGTCAGGTTTGCCATGTGGACGCCACGTGTGTGCCATGTAAGCATAGCTACCTATTATAACCGGTCAAGTCCTAATTTCAAAAGATTTTACCGGTTAGAGGTTTTTTGTGCAACAAAAAATGGTTAGGGGTTTTAATCACAAAAATGGTCCAACTGTAAGGTTTTTTGCGCAATTATCCCTTCTTGGAAACATCAATAGAAGTACGTAGCTATTATGTGCCCGAATCCAATACTTAAATACTAGTTTTTTGTTACTACATTTGATATAGCAAATAGTCAAGAAAGATGACATAAAAATTTTAAATTTGACAACAAGGGTATAGTAAATATTTTTAGGCCGAGAAAGTATCATAAAATTCAATTTTTAGGCCGAAAAAGGACATGAAATTCAAATACTAGCCCAAGAAAGGATCATGAATGTTGTTTTTGTCGAGAAAGGATCATCTTTACTTTCTATTGGTCACCGATACTCTTTTTTGTCAAAATTGAATTTTATAATCCATTTTCGGCCTAAAAAATTTCATGTTACCTTTATCGTTAAATTTTGAATATTATGTTACCTTTCTCAGTCATTCGCTCTTTCGCTCTTTGATATTATTAACCAAGTTATTTACTTATTTAATTTATTCGACCTATCTAATTTTGCTAGATACTTTTTTTATAAAAAGAAGAATGCCTTTATTTTGTCATGATGAACGGCATTTCTTTAAACATTGCAATCTTCTTAAAACCGGCATTCAGTTTGTGTCAAATTGTATTTCTTGTTTCTGACAGAAACGAGTTCGGGAAGAAGACAGCAGGGAGTAACAACATTATTCGGCTGCAGACATTGTATCATGCAGATAAACAAAAGATGGATCAATACATACTCGACTTAATCATCTTGCTTCACCGTCTAATCAGCCTTGTGCGATATAGAGATAAAGTACCAAAATACACCCCAACTCGATCTCCAACTAAAAAAGGTTTGAGTCTGCATCCTGAAGGTAAACTCCAACGAGTCGGGATCTCTTTGGAGGACAAGAATCTGTTGGAAAAAGTGATGAAACGAAGAACGGTGGTTCCTGGAGTAAGCAAAAGTCAAGAACTTGTGACGGCAAAGAAGAAACGAAAGGAGGTTTTCGCATCGAGTAGAAGCATGGGGAGTTCGCCTCGAAGAGATTCCAAGTATGCAAATGCTAATATGCTGGATGTGTTAGATGGGCTAAGCTAGGTACAACATTTTGAGCTCTTGGTACAACCAATTAAAGCCATTTTTGGTTCATATTTTTTTCAATGAAAATTTGTATATGTATATATAAATGGTTTATATGAGGGGGTAGTTGATTATGAAAATTGTAAGTGGTTATATAGGTAAGTGTTTTTGGAGTTGTTTGAAATCTAAATAATCAGTTTTCTTATGATAAAAACCAAATTTGATCTTGATCTTTTGGTTTACCTAAAAGTTAATCCTTAAAAAAGTAAGGGGGTGTTTGGTTCGCTGGAATCTGACGGAATGAAATGGAATCTGTCAAAGGAATGAAGTTCTAGAAGGAATGGAATCTGTCTCAATCCAAATACTATAGTTTGTTGAGAATGATAATACCTATTGTTAAAAGAATTGCTTTGAAGGAATGAAATTTAAATTCCTTCTATTTTGTCATGGAATGGTCATTCCTTCAAAAGGGGGTTTTTTTTAAAAAAAAATGTGGAATGGTTATTCCATTCTTTGGACTACCAAACAACCCATCAGAATGGAAAATCCATTCCTTTTCCGCCATATTTCATCAGATTCCAGCGAAATGACTAATTGACCTTTTTATTTGACCGGATGTTACTTCTACTCTAAATAATCTGTCGATATGTTACGTGTAACCAACAATTATGTTGATATGACATTTTTTGCTGATTCAAATGACAACGTGACACGTTTTTAATAACATGGTGCTTATGTGGATTTACGTGGATTTTGATCTATGTAAATAATTTAGAAAATCCATGTAGGCGTATAAATCATTTTTAATATTTTTAAAAACACAAATATAAGATTTTTACTGGTAGAATGGGTATCCGGTAATCAAAAGTACTATCTCAACAATAAATTTTAAGTACAAGTACCAATGAGATAAAAAAAAATAACTAGATTAGTCATATGAGTAATTTCAGTAAAGTAACATATATTTTTACGGCTTTAACCCAAAAAGCAACTAACTTTACCTATTTTATTATTTAAGGGTAATCAAAAGTACTATCTCAACAATAAATTTTAAGTACAAGTATCAATGAGATAAAAAAAATAACTAGATTAGTCATATGAGTAATTTCAGTAAAGTAACATATATTTCTACGGCTTTAACCCAAAAAGCAACTAACTTTACCTATTTTATTATTTAAGATAATCAAATTTGCTTGCAACATAAAAAAAAAAAATTAAACTTTTATTCTTTATCATTTAAGGTAATTCAATTTATTCGCAATAAAAAAAGATTGAAGATTTTATTTTTTTAATCATTCAAGGTAAACAACTTTATATAATTTTTTGTTGTTTAAGTTAACCAACTTTATACATTTTTTTATTTATCGTAAACAAAACAATAAAAAAATATATAAAGTTAATTATCTTTAAATGACAATTAACCCTTTATTTAATTTTAAAATAAGTATATTTATCGTCATCTATGTTTCATAAAAAAAAAAAAGTAAAATAATAATATTAAAAAAAAAAAAAAAAAAAAACTTTTGGTCTTAGTTTTTACTTTTCACAATCACAATTTTGAAAACAATATAACGATGTCACATAGGAAAGGAGGATGAAAAACTTTCCGTTTTTTAAATAGTTTTAATATTATGTTTCATGTTTTTTTATTTTTACAATGGGCTATCAAACATCAACTTTATTCTTTTAGGCCCACTATCATATATAAATTATTAGAACTCGTTTTAAAAACAGGATATGGTTTTTATTATTATAAAGAAATTCAATATTTATGAGAAATAATTCGAAGTCAGTAGAGGTAAATTTCGTAACCCATAATTAAAAGGCATGTGTACGGTTTAAATCCCGAATCTTTATTATAAAATTCATGTCTCCAATCACTGAATGAGTAAGTTTCATGGTTAAGAGACATATGTATAAAATAATAAGTGTATATGATTAGGTGCTTCTTTTTTTTTTTTAAATTAAAATCACAAAATGACATAGCCAGAATTTAATTTTAGAATGAACAAATATAAAATTTAGTTACTATAAATGTATTTTTTAAAAAGCTGTAATTGCTTGTGAATGCGACACTTTCTTACATTTGAAAAGTCATTTAAATAAACATATTAACAATAAACACTATTATGCCAATTCCACATTCAATCTATGGTTGAATCGTGTTTAACCTTTAATAAATAAACATATTAACATGAATAATATAGAACATAGAAGATAAGGGTAAAAGCAAAGAAATATGAAGATACTTCGTAATGAGAAATTTAGAATATACTCCTTCCCAAAAATATGGAGTTTGAATTTTGGACGTGTGGTAAGTGAACGAAAAATTATAGTTAGAAATATAACAAGCTAAAAATTATTTTAAATTGGTATAAATTATATATGTTTTTTTTTTTAACAGCAAAAATGTAAACTAGAAAGGAGCTACGGCATAGCCATCACCCCCAACTAGAAAACCAAATAGAAATGCATATATATAAAATAACACTAGCAAGAAGCTAGCAGAAATACAGAACATAATTAGAATGAAAATAAAGGACAATTTTAAGTTTTTAAATTATATATATATATATATATATATATATATATATATATATATATATATATATATATATATATATATATATATATATATACATATATACATATATAATTGGGTTCAAATGAGTATCACATATTTCGCAGCATACCGAATATACCATTCAAAACGAAATTTTTTTTAAAGATTTTTTTGGCATAAAAATGTTCAAAATAACATTATAAGTTAATATAAATTGATATCACAAGTTTTTATCAAGTGAAATTACAAAAAAAAGTCCTGTGAATGAATGAGTTTTTATCATATATACACATAGATTTTCATTTATTCACATAATTGTTTTGTAATTTTTCTTGATAAAACCCATGATACAAATTTATATTAACTTATAATGTTATTTTATACATTTTTATGTAATTTTTTTTTAAAAAAAAAATCCTGGATAGTTCCTCTGCCGGTAAAAAAGTGGTACTTCCAGGAAAACATATATATATATATATATATATATATATATATATATATATATATATATATATATATATATATATATATATATATATATATATATATATAGATACACACACACACACACATACATATATATAGACTAAGGATCTTTTGTGAACACTTTATTCGTTGTGAACATTGTGAACAACCATAAAATAGCTTCTGAATCTTATGAATCTTGTTGAAAATAGTACTGGACTCTTCTATTAACCTATTAATACTATTGGATCCTTTGGATCTTATTGAATCCTATGAATTTGTCGAATCTTATGAATCTTGTTGCATCCTATGCATCTTGTGTATCTTGTTATAAAAACTACGTACTATGAACCTTTTAAATGTTCTGAATCTTAAATAGGCACTTCTATGAACCTTTTGAATCATATTACAAACACTTGTTGATATATATGAATGATTATATGTATTTTTTTTTATTTGTTCACAACGTGCACAACGAATAACTTGTTCACAATGGATCTCATCCATATATATATATATATATATATATATATATATATATATATATATATATATATATATATATATTCAAATGAGTACCACTAGTTTTGCGGAGTACCGGAGGTACCTCGCTTAAAATCATTTTTTCTGAAATTTTTTTCATAATCATGTTTAAATTAATAATACAAGACTATTTGCAAAAAATCACACCTAAACACACACTAGAACTATGTGAAACGTGTGTGTTCACATGAAGTGTGCTGTTGTGAACGTGTGTTCACAACTAAGCATGTTCACATGAATTTTTTCACGTTCACATGACTTTTAAGATGATAGAAAGTGTAAATGTATATAATTTTTTACGTATAGTCTTATATTATTTGTATCTAAATGAATATGAAAAAAAATTCAAAAAAAAAACTTTTTTTCGGAGCAAGTTCACATCTGAAACCCGTGTGTTCACAGGTACTCACGGTACTCTGCATTTTTTAGGTACTCACACGAACCATATTCTCTCTCTCTATATATATATATATATATATATATATATATATATATATATATATATATATATATATATATATATATATATATATATATATATATATATATATATATATAAGATCAAATGAGAAATTAAGCGTTTAGTTCCTGAAAATTTTTAAAATTTCCATCTTACTTTTCAACAAAAATGAAAATTTGTTTACTTAACATCAATTTCATAAATTTTCATTTCATTTTTTAAAATATCATTTTTCATATTCTCTCACTTACTTTTCTACTACCTACCCTATTTCTTTATAATACTCTCTTTCTCTCTCTTACTTTTCCATCACCTATCTTATTTTTTAATTTTATAATCACTCATATTATTTTTTCTTAAAACTAAAACTTTATCATCTAAACAAGTTTTCACTTTCCATGGAATCCATTGTTTTTTTCTAAAATCTATAACTTGAAAACTGAAATTGAAAAATGACTAGTTTTCGTTAACTAAACGCAACATTGTAAAAAGTGTGAGAAATGTTGTATTAAAGAACAAACTTGTTGAATCTTTGTTATTTCATGATTCAACAAAAAAATGTTGTATCATAGGAAAACATGCCATAAAATATTATACAAAAGGATGAAACCCAAAAATTAATGGGTAAACTTGCTTCTTCGATTTTAAATTGAAGATATAAACTACAAATAAAAATAGAATTCTTGATCATTGACGTACTTTGGGGGCAGATTTTATGTATTGGTTATAGGGATTATTTTTTATTTCATGTGTTATATATATTGCTAAAAATAAGTAGACTCTGTTTTTACTTTTTCCGAAGAAACCGGATTTTATTGTACAAAAAACACAAAGAGCCACATTTCTAAGGAAATTTTTTTTAACAAAATGGGCTTAGTATGAGTGTTTTTTTAAAGTTTCTATATTTGTTCAATAACTTTTAAACCAACTTCTATAAAATTATGAAAAAACCAAACCTTATAAAAATTAATTCTGGATCCGGACGTATCTATGCACAATTGTATTTGACAACGATAAATTATTTTTGATAATATCTTATAGCTAGCTTATTGGTGTTTTCATAAAGAATTTTCATTACGTGACACCTAAATAATAATATTAAATATAATGAAAATTTCTTATTCTAATTATTATTATTTTTTATTTGTGGATCTAACATTGGCTTTGGTGTAATATATCAATAACCAGGTTCCATGCATCCGGTGGACGCCGTTAATAGTTTAAGGCTAACAACATAAATAAATTTATATAATATTCTAATTATAATAATATCTATCTATACTATTAAAAGAGTAACTATACTCATATTTTGTGAAGCCACGTGTCGTCACCATGAATCGACACGTGACATTTATAGATTTTAAAAATAATAAAGAAATTTAAATCAAATCTATCCAAATCTAATATAATTCACTTTTAAATTCAAACCAAACAGAATCTAATATTGTACTAACTTATTAATTAAATCTATCCAAATCTAATATAATCCACTTTTAAATTCAAATAAATTAAATCAAACAAAATCTAATAATCTACTAACTTATTAATTACGAGATAATATAATAAAAGTTTAAAAAATATATAAGAAAATAATTACTCTTCATATATATCTATCTATACTATTAAAAGAGTAACTAAATGTCACATGACATGCTATTATTGAATTTGCCACATGACATGCTCTCATTGAATTTGCCACATGACGCTCTCTCCTTTTGCCACGTCATTTATTGATTTTATATTTAAATTTTAAAGCAAATCAAAAATTATGTAATCTAATATGGATTAATTTAATAACTAACTAACTAAAATTAAGCAAATTTTATTATTCATATAATTATTATATTATACATATATATAAATATCAAATTTTAAAATTAACCCACGTAATACATGGGTAATAACCTAGTTTATAAATATACGAAATTAATAGGTTATAATAAATATCATCTTATATACTTTTGTTTAAAAAATAATATTTATATCTTTATCTTTTTATTTATTATATTTTATATATATTAAAAATATCCGCGTAATACGCGGGTAATAAACTAGTAATATAATATAATATAATTTTGTCCACTAAGGAATCACCAAGTGTCAAGAGGATTAACGTAACGCCGTTAATTAATTAATTACTATGAATAGAATGTCAAACCCTTTATCATATTTAGACTAATTAATTTTTAATTCGTTAAATGCATATTATAAAAAAATAGAATTAATTTGCATGCATCATAATAAACGTACGGTTTATAATATTAAGGACGCATATATCATCATCGAGACTTTTGGTTTTCAAAGAATATTAGTAACATATTTTCGGTTAAAATTTTTGACAAAAACAAGGATTTCTAGAAAACGCGTTAAGTTCATTGATTTTTGATGTTCAGTTTTTAGTTTTCGAATTTACAACCAAACTTGAAAACATATTTTTGTTGTTTCCAACATTTATTTTCAATCCAGTCACCTAAATCTATGTTATAAAGGGGACTGAAAAATGAAAACGCAAAAACTATTTATAATACATCTAAACATACTCTCATCTCTAAAATATGTTTTCTTAAAAAAACTATCATGTTTTCAATTTTATTAAAAAATTCTAAGCTAAACGTGTCCTTATATAATAAATACGACCAAGAGTGAATTAATGATTGAGCATTGAGAGTTTAAAAAGAAAGCCTTGAATTTGATTTCCACATATTTTTAACTTATTAGAGTTACTTGCATTTAAAAATAATAATGAAATAAATACAGATTATATTTGAAAAGAAAAAGGAGACAATGTGAGTAAAAAACATATTGAATATTTTATTTATTATAATAAATATATAAACATGTTGTTTTGAATGATATTGTAGAAATACATAAATTTTAAAATAAAATTTTAGGTAAATGATAAATAAAATTTATGAAAGATAACTATATTATTTTTTCTATTTTTTTATTACAATTAATTTTTAAATACTTTAATTTTAAGTCTATATGTAAATAGTTTTTAATAAAAAATTATATGAATCAGCAAATTAACTAGTTAAATTAAATAAATTAATCAGAAAGGGAAATTTGTATATTTAATTACTTTATGATGTGAATGTGACCCGATTCCAGGCATGAGAAGGAGTTAGTTTGACATTGCATTTAAAGCGACACATATGATACCGTTGATAGAAGGTAACAGAAACTATTTTAAAATTCATAATAAATAACGAATTTTTAAATATTCCAATAAAAAATAAACACCTGTCCAAGTACGTAAGGAATTTATTATTATTATTATTATTATTAAATAAAAGATAAAGGAAAAAAATCAATAGGTTACGTTGTCCAAAAGTAAAGACAATTAAACTGTTATTAATTTAGGATTTGAATCAAAGATATTAAGGTTGTTTGGTATACTAAAACCGCTGGGTGAGCAGCCTCTCCAAATCAGCTTCCCCCAGTCCCCCACTGGTGGCCTCGCTAAGTCTTCCCCACGGAATGGCTCCATCCCCGTTTGGCTCTTCTATCTTATCCATATCTTTTCTCTCTAAAATTAATGGGTAGATGAGTATTGTGATAGAAAGTTGAGAATGATGGATATTTATAAAGTTTTAGAATATAAATGATGATGAGTGAAAAACTGATGTGTCGCTAACGTGTTCAAATATACACAATATTGTGATAGAAAGTTGGGAGGGGTTGGTATACCTCTTACCCTAACATACACAAAAACTTGCTAATAAAAATTACATAATTGTAAATGACATCTAGACACAGATAAAAAGCATCATCTTACCCTGTTGAATATTGCATTTTTTTCATAATAGAAAAAGATAAAACATACTTACGTGAATGATTAAATTATGTAATTCAATGTTAAGAGACATCTTCGATGAATCCGGGATTTGAAATGATGGGTGCCTAACATACATAAAATTTGGTGATAAAGTTTTATAAAGGTCAATTACTAAAAATAGTAACAACTTTTTGATTTTTTTATCATTTATAGCAAAATTATTTATTTTTTATCACTAATAGTATCAACTTTTGTATTTTTCATATTAATAATATCAACTTTTGTATTTTCTATCCTTAATAGTATTAACTTTTGTATTTTATTTATCATTTATAGCAAAAACTTTTTTAAGTTTTGCTATAAATGATTAAAAAAATGTAAAAGTTGATGCTATTAATGATAAAAAAATATATATGATATTGCTATAAATGCTAAAAATGCATAAAGTTGTTTCTATTTTTAGTAATTAGCTCTTTTTATAATTGTTTTTAACATGTTTTCATAACTTGAAAATAATTTAATTTGCATATATACAATTTATGTATTTTTCCTCAATATACAACAATATGTATTTTTCTCGATATATAATGTTCTGTATGCTTTACGTTAAAAACAAAATAATATAACAATTTATGAAGTGTAGAAAAAAAATTGGATATGAAATATTCAATAACATAGGTAATTGTTTTCAACATAAATAAATCTTTACAAAAATATAATATGAAACTAGTTTATAACCCACGTATTACATGGATATTTTTAATTAAACTTATTTATATAAATTGTATATGAGTAAAAATAAAAACATACAAAAATAATAATTGTGTTTATTTTTTAATATTTACAGATTAAAAATAGAGTATATTTATCTTTTTTAAAAATATTAAATTGTATTTATCTTTTATTTTTTATAAGTTGTAATTATCTATTTGGTGAACGTAGATGTGACACGTGACATATGACGTTTTCATTTATTATACATAATAATAATAATAATTTCCACAACTAATTCAAATTTTTACATTTGAATCTAATTATGATTATTATGAATAATAATGATAGATATTTATTTTAGGTAAACATTAATTTTAAAAGTTACAAAATCTAATTTGTTACTAATTAATTAATGAAAAAAATAAAGTCAAAAATTTAATGCAATTAAGTTAAGGTCTTAAATTTGGAAAAAGAGGTGGAAAAATAAAATTTTCTTGTATTGTATAAGTGACATATGTCATGAATTATTTTGTTTTATTGTAATATATAGGTTAATCTTACATAAGTTGATATTATAAATACATATTTTTTATATTTTAATAAATTATTATAAAATTTATATATAATTAAATTTAAAAAAATTGAAAGCTAGTTAAATTAAAGATTAAAAAAAAACTTAGTTGATTGATAATAAATAAAAGAATATTATTATATTGTAATATTAAAAACAGATAATATGTGTTTGCAAAAAAATCTTTCTTTTAATTTTTATTAACTTCAAATATGAAATATCAATGTAAGAAACAAAACTTCAATTATGTGAATGTGTATATATTTTGAAAATGATAAAATATAAAAATAGAATATCTGAAAATCCAACAATAAAAATTTATCATATTTACAATTGAAGTTTTATCAATTAAATTTTAAATCTTGTTAGCAAAATAGTTAACAAAAATTCTTAACTTTATTTACTACACTTCTACATTTAAATCCAAATTTTTACATTTGAATTTAACTATGATCGGATAATAATGACACATATTTATTTTAGGTAAATATTAATTTAATATTAATTCATTAATGAAAAAATTAAAATCAAAATTTAATGTAATTAAGTTAAGGTAGTAAATTTGGAAAATGAATTTAAAAAAAGGGCTGATTTTTATTAAGGGCATAAAAGACATTTCATAAATAATTATGAGTTGTCATTAATCTGGACCATTGATTTCTTTCCATCCAATGGTCCAGAAACTCCAAGTGGTTTTCTTATTTATATAGTATAGATGCTCCTAATTCATCGTCAATTAGCGTTTGGCATAAAGATACATATTTTTCCAATCAAGTGATTGTTGCTTCAAGTCTCACTTGAGACATAAATGACAGTCTATGATAATAGTTAAGGGACATTTGGTTCGTGGATTGTTGGGATTTACTGGAATTTCCATTTTAAATCATGTGATTGGTTCGTAGATTTCAGTAAGAATTTTAAATCCCAGGATTTCTTAAATCACTTCCTTCTTTGTTAATTAGAAACTCAGCCCCCCCCCCCCCCCCCCCCTAGAATTTTAAATCTCAGTTACATTGCATTTTTCAGATTAACACTTTTTTACTAAAAGATAATGCAGATTCTTTGACAGAATTCTGACAAATGCAAATGCTGCATATTGTAAATCTTTTGTCAAAATGCAAATCACAGAGCAAAAAAATCTGCGAACCAAACGCCCCCTTAGTATTGTAGGCAGTATTTAAAAAGAACCCTAAATCCAGATACACATTTGTTAACTGTGTATTAATTGGTCTTCAAATTGGCTGGCTACCCCCTCTCCCTCTATAACAGCCCAGACTACCCCGAGACAAAATATTGTCCGCTTTGGCAAAGGCTGCACGGTTTTGTTTCTGGAAGCCAAGCCATAGGACCGCCCCAAAACGCGTCTTGGTTGATAAAGACAACCTCACCTTTATATGGGCATATTGCTTTCTCCTCTCCACCGATGTGAGATGTTACACTCTTCCCCAACAGGGTAGGTTACATTTTTTTTTTCAATGCTTAACTTTGTAATTTCAATTCTTAAACACAAAAATTTTATAGATGAAAATAACTTAGGGAGCGTTTGGTATCTAGATGAGTTTAGGAATGAACATGAGTTTGTCTATATATTTGAAAGAAAAAGAAATGAAATCATGAAGAGAGAGAAAGTTTTTTATAGTGAACCTAAGTAGATGGTCCGACAAATGACTTGCATTTGCTTGAAAATGTTGAAGTAGCATCAATAAGCTTATTGACTGGTGAGAATATATATCAAAATCACGACATGCAATTTATGAAAGTTGAATAAAGTTGTGGCTTGACATTGCATTAAAGTGTTAGGTTACATGAGCATTTTGCATATCAGTTTGACATTGTCTGTCGCTATTGAGGCATGATACATGGTATAGGATGATGTTATACTTGACACGTATGATGATCAATCACAAACTGGGCTAGCTACTAGCATAACAACATGGCTAACATGAGAGTATGCTTTAGGTTTTAAGTAAATAATGTTTACTTCATCTACTTGCTCCGCTTGAGCAAGTAGGAATGTCAAATATGGCAAGTAATATCAATTGAATGTTGAATAATATCAAATGCAGTAGATAAATGAAAAAAAAATATGTTTATCATGTTAAATTGGGTAACATCGTACCATGATGTGCCCAGTCGCTCATTTTAGGTTTTATGAGTTTCAAAGAAAGTTGTGTTGCAATAAATATCTGAAGTCATAGATAAAAGTAATCCACGTAATCTATAACTCATAAGGCAATAAATGTTTGGTTGTATCATGCTTTAGTGGGCTAGAATCACATCCGGAGATTACCGGGGTCTAAATTTAGTTTTGCTTTTAAGGCTGACATGCTTTAAACACTATAAACTGGCTTTAGATAATACTTTAAGGCTTTACTAGATTCTTTCTTGGGCTTTATTAAGTTGTTATTTTACTGTCTTGGGCTCGAATGTTGTTTAGAAGTGGCTTTAACACTTTATTCACTTAACTTCGAGAATGTTGACTTTGATACTTTAATAGGCTTTATACAACTTTATCGATGTTATTCTATTACTTTAAAGTGTTTATACATTGTTCTTTAGATGTTAAATAACTTGTATGTGCATTACATGCTACTTGTAAGTTATTATATATTGTAGACTGAATTACAGAATTTTTAGTGCATAATCTCGCACTTTACCTAAATCTAGGATTAGGGAATCTCGGACTCTTAGAGCCGTCTGATGGAAAATGACTTCCACGTTCGGTTCAGAGCGCACTTTTTTCGTTGAGAATTCCTCGTTCCCTCTTAATAGACCAGCGCTTCAAGATTCTAACTTAGACTAGTGTTGGCTTTAACTTCTTTACATAGAATCTTAAATTTTATTGTATCCGAGATTGTAAGATCCAAGACCATGTTGAAGTCTAAATTTATCTGATCTTGGACTCCTTAATAGTCTGAAATTGTCTGATCTTGGACTCCTTAATAGTTTGAAATTATCTTATCTCGGATTTAGACATGTGCAGTTTAAAATTTGATTATTTTTCAACTTAACATAAATTTTAGTTGATTTTCACATGTCTTATGCTTGAAATCAACGGGAAAACAAGCAAAGAACTATTCATAATACTGTTTTAACATCAATTTGTCGGTACAATCTTTTTCTGGACTGATCTTTTTTGGTTCGGGTTTTCGATTCTGATTTCGGCTTGGTTTTTCGATTTGGATTTTTCCGGACCATTTTTATTTGGACTTGATTTTTTCATATTGTTTTTAGACTCGTTTTTTCAACTTGTTTCGATCAATATAAAAAACTCATGATCATATATTATCAAAACATATAACATAATTACAATTTACAAAAATAAATAATTACAATTAATACAAACGATTCGTGATCATATATTAATAAAGTACAATTACAATAAACATAACATGATTACATTTAATATAAAACAAATTTCAGATTTTAATGTTACTTCTTAAATTTTAAATGTTTTCACATATTTCAGATTTCAAACTTTAATGTCACCTCTTAAACCTTAAAAAAATAAAACAAACGATACCCAAGTAATACGTGTATCATTTTACTAGATTAATATCTTAAGTTTATATTTATTTTTAACATATCTATTTAAATAAACTTAGTTAAAAAATATATAATTACGTACTAATTAAAATTAAAAATCATAATAAAGGAACATTCTTTAAGCCTAGCGTTAAAAGAATCAATGAACGTGGGAAGACCGGCGCTTGTGGTTGTCGTCGGCCGAGATTCCCTGGGTTTCCGGAGCCGGAAACACGGCCACCGACGCCTTTTAATTTTTTTTTTTAAATTTTATTTTTATAAGAAAAGTCTTCTAACTTATTTATTATTTTCAAACAGATAACACCCCATTCCAGATTCCTACTCACCGCCACGTATTTTATCCCCAATTTTCGCCTATAAATCCACTCCACAAATCCATCAAAATCCCCCAATTCAAACTTCAAAATTTCCAAAATCTCACAGTATTTCTTCAAATCAATGGCAATCTCAACTTCATCTTCCTTCTTTACTTCCCCCAAATTTACCCTAATTTCACAGCCATCATCAAACTCGATTTCAAACTCTGTTAGATTCGGAAGAACTCGGATTTCCGCTGCTTATGCAACCGCCGAGAGGACTGCGACGGCGACGGACACGGAAACAATGAGATCCTTTCGTAATTCTACTTCTTCTTCACTGTACGATGTGCTCGGAGTTCGAATCGGAGCTGATGTAAAAGAGGTTAAAGCGGCTTACCGTAAGTTAGCTAGGGTTTTACATCCAGACGTCGGAAGTAGTGACTCGTCGGCTGATGAGTTTATGAAGTTGCATTCGGCTTACACTACGTTAACAGATCCGGTAAAACGTGCTGATTATGATCGTAGTCTGGTCCAGCGACGGGCGGGAGGTTTGTCGTCTCCGATGAGATCTGCCGGCGGTTACAGGAGCCGAAGATGGGAGACGGATCAGTGTTGGTAGAAATTGCATCCACTGAATTCGATCGCAGTTTTAGAGATGTTAAACATGTAAATATGCATAATTGCAGATGAAATAGTTCCAAATTCAGGAACCATTGTTCTTAATACTTGGCTAGATTTTGAAAGCCACAGTACTGAATTTTGGAGATTAGGGTTTCATCTTGTTTCCCACTTTTTAAAAGTTGAGTAAATCGAAGTTTCATACTTGTGTTCAATCTTCAGTTTTGTTTTAATTGTTACAGAATAATTACTAAAATAGTCACATATCACACTCATTTATCACTTTTTAGCCATTAAAATATCATTTTACCAAAATAACCATACTTTACGTTACCACATCTACGTGATAGCGATCATTTACGTGATAACTAATTTTTATTCATATTTTAATGTATTACGTTACAAAATGTGTTTGGTAACGTAACTGCTTGTAGTTTACGTGACCACTTTTAATCATTACATTTTTATAGGGAATGAGTATATTTTTAAAAGTGGTCACGTAAAGTACAAACATTTACGTTACCAAACACATTTTGTAACGTAATGCATTAAAATATGGATAAAAAGTACATATCACGTAATTGTGGTAACGTAAAGTGTGGCTATTTTAGTAAAATGAAATTTTAATGGCTAAAAAACAATAAAGGGGTGTGATATGTGGCTATTTTAGTAATTAACCCTTTTAAATATTTAAAAGTAACAAATACATTTTTTGATAATAAGTTATGTTTAATCAAATTAATTGATAAAAAACTTTAAGCGAACGTCTGGTTTGCAGATTTTTTTATCTGAGATTTGCATTTTGTCAAAGAAGTTGCATGTTAAAATGAAAATTGCAAAATAACAAAGAAAGAAATGATTTAAGAAATCCTGGGATTTTAAATTCTTACTGACATCTACGAACCAAACACAGGTTTTTAAATACAAATCCCAATGAATTCCAGAAAATTAACAAACCAAACGCCGAGTATTTTTTCTTTGGGACAAAATAATATGGATTTGGTGACACAATAAATACCTTTAACGACCATTAGGTATCAAATATCACAAAAACATACTTTTTTTAACCTTTTATTTTAAAATTATTTCTTTTATTAAAAAAACATTTTTTTCTTATTCACAAAAAATAAGATTTATATAAGTTTCCCTTTAACCATACAAATTTATTCTACACATCCAACACGTAAATTGTCTAGTCATAGTCTGTTTAATATTCAAATCACATTTATAATTTAATATTTATAATTTTCATCTATTCCACAAAAGTCACTTGTCAAACATAATTCATAAAACTCTTATTCTTGTTTGATTTTTCTAGACCTTTTGGATAACACCATACGGAGTGGTCATGGAGGACCATGCAGGCACGCTCCATGACTAACGCCATGGAGCACCACCCTGGCCACGCTTCACTCTCCCATCCACGACAACTTCGGTGCTCCCTCCAGACTTCATTCCACAACTCAAACGTTCTCTCTTTCTCTTTTGTTTGTTTGTTTTTTTTTTTTTTAAATTCTTAAGCAGTGATAATCATTTCTTTGGGATGAACTGTGGTGAAAAAGTGGAATGATAAGACACCGACGTGGCAAAAGTGTGAACTGAGAGTGTGATTACTACTTTGAATGGATTAAGAAAACCATATGGAAAACGATCTAGAATACCTTCAATCGAAAATTAAATCCAGATCGATAGCCCGTTTAATCACTCTCAATGTTCTTGACATTTCTATAGCTAACATAAAATCATTTTGTTAAAGCATTTTTAGTAAATATATTAACTTTTTGTTATGTCACATTATAAAGTATGATGTTAACTCAATGCTCGATTTATAATATGTAATTATTAACATGTTAAGGGGTAATCATATGTTTGTATCTTTAACCATTTCGTCTAAAAGAAGAAAAAGAAAAGAAAATCGTATGTGACACATGGACAAATCCAAGAAAGAATGATGTCAATTGTTGATCCAAAAATATATATTTTTGATCGGCTACCGGATTAGCCGATAAAATACAACTGACAAAACAAAGGTTTAAAGAAAGACTTAATCGCTAAAACATAGAAAGATTTTGTGATTTTTTTTCCAACAAAATCAAGTTGGTTATTTGTCTAGTAACCGGTCAAATATACACTTTTGAATAAGATAAAAATAAATTAAGAACTTGAATAATAAGAAAAAGAATTTAGAAACTTAATCACAAAAATAAAAAAAAGTTTGATAATGTATTTCAATATTAACCATTTATAATAAAATAAGTTTTATATAAGTTTTTCTTTTAAAATATTTTTTTATTAATATGCAAATGATGTGGTCCCATACCAATTTATTCTACATGTATGAGACACCACTTATCTAGTCATAGCCAGTTTAATATTCAAATCATAATTTACAATTTAAATATTAAATATTAAATATTAAATATTTATTATTTCTTCCACTCCACAACAGTCGCTTGTCAAAATGCATAAAACTCTTCTTGTTTGACTTTTCTAGATGTTTTAGACAAGAGAACAATATGGAAAAAGATCTAGAATACTTTTAAGGGATAAGATTAAAAAAACCAAACGGACTTTTATGCAATTATTGATTAAATTATTAAACTTTTTTTTTTAATTATTTAAGTCTTTATACAAAATTTGTCTTATTCAAAATTATATATTTTTAACCTACTACATGCTTAACTAGTAAAACAATTAGTTTCTCGAATAGTTTATTATTAAAAAAACCAACTTTCTTGTCCAATTTTCACGATTAAATCACTGAACTTTCTTTTTTTGTTTAGGTCACTCTGTACCATTTATAGGTTAGTGACATGCTAAACAGGTCAATTTGAATAAGATAAAAATTGTTTAGGGACTTAGACACTCGGAAAAAAATACAGTGACTTAATCGATAAATTCATAAAAGTTTATAATGTTTTTCAATATAAACCCTACTTTTAATGACAAATAATTACTCTAATAACATGTTTAAATGTTTAATCATTCAATTTTCGTAACCACATATTTATACTAACGACATTTCACATTTTATCAATTTATGCAACGAAATCGATTTCACAACAATTTATACAATATCGTTTGAATTTGTTATGAAAAAACACAATAACATCTTCCCTCTTTTACCAGTTTTTGCAATGAAATTTTTTAACCACGATTTATGTAATAATGTTTGTACTTATTATCAAAATAAGTAACATTTAATTTAATTATTTATCTGGTAATTTATTAATTTGTTGTACATCACTTTAAATCCCAAGTGATACAACAACATCTAAAAAAATTCATGCCATCATATTTGTTAATTTAGTATAGGTTGGGAGAATAAAAATTTATGACTTCAATACGACATTTTGTATCTATTGTTTTAATATAAAAATTTTCGTACCCAAGTTAAAAAGTTGTTGCTTATTTTCAGTTAAAAAACTAAAAATACTAAAAAGTTGTTGCTTATTTTCAGTTTAAAGTTGCCGCTTATTTTCAGTTCATATATATGCAAATTTATGTAAGTGTATGTTTTCATATTTTTAAGAGCTAAAAAATGTAAACGTATGTGAAATTTACCTATTTTCTTCGTAACGTAAATTAAAATATGTTTATGAAAAAATAATTTAAAAAAAAGCTTTTTGAAATGTATAATATCTTCGTCCATTCGAAAACACACAGTTGTCTTCTTGTTTGACTTTTCTATTTGTTTGACTAACAGAACAATATATATGTGGAAATGGATAAGCTTCTAGACCATTTGTATTTGGACCAGTTTGAAATAAAATCTGAACCATTACATTATTAGTAGCAATCGCTCTCAACTTTCCTACGGAAATTTGATTTTTGTTCTAAAAACGAGTAATTGATTTGCAAAGTCTAAAATATTAATTAAAAATAAATATAAAAATAAATAAATATAAATATATATTTTAAATAATTCAAACAACAAAACATAACGAAACCAGAACCGAAGAATGAAATTGAAAATCTAATATAGATTCAAGAAAAAAAACAAGACAAATGATATTGTTAGTTGGTTTTTATTATTGGCTTTCTAGATTTTGCAATGCTAAAATTACAAACAATGTCTTATTAAATCGGATCGGAACCAAAATTAATTAACTAAATATTCATAACCAAATTTTAAAAATTTGACGTTTATTATGTTTAATTTTCAATTTAATTTATTGGTTTTATGATCAAATCAAATAAATTTTTAACGGTAATGTCTCTAATACATCGATTAGGATTTGTCGACGTTATAATAGTAATGTTCAATGTTATACATGATCATATTTAATAAAAAAGATCTAAATAAATAATTACATTTTAATTATAAAACAATTTCATTAAAATTTTGTATCGTGCATTTGAATTAATTAATTTTTTTTCATACAATTAAACATAATATAATAGTTTCAAACGACAACTCCAAACAAAAGTACAATTATAATCATAATTTTAAGTGTGTAAGAAATGTTGTAATAATAAATGTTAAAAGAGGAATAAATGAAAATTTATAAAACTAAAATGGTAAATGAAAGATAACACTAAGATAAGAGTGTGTTATGAAAAATTTAAATTTAAAATAAAAAAAGAAAAAAAAAACGTCGGGATTTGATAAATGTGTGTGTATATATAATTGTTCTTCAAAAACCAAGTTTTGGTGTTGTGTTTAGTTAACTAAAACTAGTCATATTTCAATTTTAGTTTTCAAGTTATAATTTTTAGGAAAAAAACAAGGGTTTCTATAAAAAAGTAAAAATTTGTTTAGATGGTGAAGTTTTTATTTTTAAAGAAAAATACGATGGGTGATTATAAAATAAGAAAAATAGGATAAGTTATAGAAAAGTAAGAGAGAGAACGAGAATATTATAAAGAATTATAGGGTATGTAAAGTGAAAGAGAGTATGAAAAGTGATATTTTAAAAATTGAAATGAAAATTTATGAAATTGTTGTTGAGTAAAAAAATTTCATTTTTTTTAAAGTGAGATGAAAATTTTCTGTAACTAAACACATAGGTTTCCATAATATTTTTTATTATTCGAATAAACTACATACATAAATTTTAATTCTCAAAATGTTTTGGTTTTTGATTATTCATATCACAATTCTGTTTGGGATCGTACCAGTTTCATTTTTTTTGAACAGCAAATTAACCTAGTACTACTCCTAAACTACCCATCTGTCCCAAATGGAGACTTCAGAACTTACTTCCACCACCTAAATTTCAACTTGTCTTCGACGGGAGTCGAATCCGTGACCTCACACTTACATGTCACCTCTCATACCAAATAGGTTAAACCCCATTGGTTTTTAAGTTCTTTTTATTTTGTAGTTCATTTGTCCGTTTTAAAGATCTTTAACATGTAATAGTTTTTAATTAAGAAACCATGCCCATGATATTTAGAGGGTGTTTGGTTTTGCGTTATGAACGTGATTATTAGCTTATTACGTTACATTAACGCAAATAATTGGTTTAAAGTGTTTGGATTGCATACGTTAATAAGTGATTATTTGCGTTTAGAGTTAATCCTACCACACTTTTTCATAAGTTAAAAAGGGGAGCTTATTTGCTTAATAAGTGATTATTTGGTCATTTTACATGAACACTTTAAAAACTGATTATTAGTTTCCAAAACGCTACAACACTTTTTCAAACGCAAATCCAAACACCTTCTTACTTGGCTATATTTTGAAGCAAAAATACTGAATCTTGGAAACCAGCAAGATTCATTTTCTTTGTTATTTTTAAATTTTGGTAAATCAAAGTTTCACACTAGTTCCATATATAATTATGTTTTAATGTTATGACAAATTCTAAAAACTCAAAAGTTGTAGAATACGGTTTGATTTGAAAAACAAGATAATATTTGTGTCGGTATAAGCCTGATTGAAAATGGCATTCATTTACCAGCAAAACTCAATGATTAGAAAGTTAATACACTTCATGGTAATTCGATCCAATAGAATTTATATTTCAACTAAATTAAGAACCAAAGGAATTTGTATAATGAAAACTCTAAACAAAAAATAAATATCGACATGTAGAACTATAAAAACAGGAAGAAGATGACGAAGAATGGTGTTATCCGGAACGGGGAAGGCTGACATGACAATGGTCTTAAGGAAGATGAAAGAAATCTGAGACAATATCAATGATGGTTTAAAATAAAACTACAAAGATAAAAGATATGAAGTGAAATATGATGGTTTAAAAATGTCTTCTGGTGAAAAAGTACGATGACAGATTCTTCTCATAAAACTAAAGAAAATTGTTAGGTTAAGTTTTGGTTATTTGCTTGTGTATATTTATAAATATTCTTCTATAAAAATCTCATTCTTCTACTAAATGAATGAAAAAATGTTAAAAAAATCAAAACAATAAAAATATTAAAATACGTTGCTTCATTCTACATAAATCTTATTTTACATGGGAGGAATGTTAATAACAGTCGTAAAAATTGTTTAATTGATATAGAAAATCATAATTAAAAGGAAACATTATGCAAAAACCAACATACTTTTCATGTGTTTCGATTAGTTTTTATATCAAAACGTTTCAATAAAATCTCTCAACTTCAAAATTTTTACGAATGGTGTTTTTTATAAGATTTTTAAGAAGCTTTTTTATTAGATTTTTTTTAAGTTAAAAGATTTTTATGAAAACATTTTTTGTGCAACAATTTTCATGAAAACATTTTTAAGTTAAGAAACTCTTATGGATTGTATAAGATTTTAATAGAAAAATATAAAAATATGTTGGTTTAAATTTCGCAGAAAACCATCAAACTACAAGTTTTTTTCGATTAAGTCTCTCAATCAATTTTTTTCTCTGATAAGTCCCTCAACCTAATAAAAATCACGAATTTGGTTTTTTTTTATATAAAAGTTACCGGTGACCTGTTGATCGGGTTGCAAATTGCTGACGTGGATTTTATAAATCTATGATTTTTTTCGATTAAGTCCCCCAACTAAATTATTTTGTTTTGTAAATCTCTTATCTAAATTAGTTTGTCTTATAAACCCCTCAACTATTTTTTTTTGCCATATAAATCGCTTATCTTGATAAAACTCATGATATTTGTTGTTTTATCAATTTAAGTGATTGTTCAATTAACACTCACGTCACATATATGTGGATGCAAAAATTAAAATAAAATAATAAATCAAAAACGGATCATTTTTTATTGTTTAAAGTTTAGTCGAGATGAACTAGTTAAATATATTTAAAAGTTTTGGTCTAGACAAACATGAGATCAAAATAATCATCATTTATGTTTTTATATTAAACCAACTTATATTATTCGGAATACCGCACTTTTAAAAAATATTTTTTTCAAACAACCATCATTGTTTTGAAAAAATATTATTTTCAAACCAACTTATTTTGGTCTAGACAAACATGTCATGCTCTATTATCGAAATAAACATTGTCGTTTTTTAAGTTTGAAAAAAAAATCGTTTTATTTTGTCGAATAATTGAAATATTTAAGTAGTTTGGGGACTTATCAGGTAAAAAAAAAAAGAAATGGGGACTTAATCGATAAAATTTTATACTTTGATGGTTTTTGAAAAATAGTTTAAGCATGTTAACCTGTTATAACAGGTTAACGGACCAATTTAAATGGTTTTCAGTTTGGGGACTTATTAGTAAAAAAATAAAACGGGAACTTAATCGAAAAAATTTTATACTTTGATGATTTTTTTGCATAGTTTTCCTTTTTTTTTGTTACCTAAATGTCCTTAAAATGCAAAACGTTCCGTACAAAAATAATTAATGCATGTTTCTTCAATTTTAATTGACAATCAAACTATGTTTTAACCCGGTAAAAGGTAACAAACTTTTAAACATTTAAAAAAAATTAATGTTGAATCATTGGCCTTAATTTGAAATCTATAATTTTTAGTGACCCATCTAATTGTCCTTATTTTAAAAATATTAGAAGTTCGTTACCTTGTAATAATTGTCTTTTCATAATAAATTAATGATAATTTAATTTTGTTCTGTCATTCATTCGACATGAGAAAGACGTACACCAATTGTCTAGTCACTGGCTTAATATTCAAATCACACATTATATATGTTTTAATATTTAAATAAAATATATATTTTAACAAATATTTTCTTCCACTGGACACACAACAGTACAGTTATCAAATTGAAAATAACAAGATTTTTTTTTTTTTTTTTTTTGCTATTTTCTATTATAGCAATTCAAAGTTCACTTTTGATTATAACATTTAACCAGTAAACAAGAAGTATGTTATTATTTTAAACAATATATTAAATGGTAAAATATAAAATTGTTTGTCACAATAAGAAAAAATAAAATAAAAAGTATGTTATTATTTCAAACAATAAACCCTATGTGTAACCTTTTTTTACCGGCTAACTATTTTTGTTTACCGGTGAAATGCTATAATCGATTAATCAGGAATGGAAAAAGAGTTAGTTCCTTTATTTGAAACAAAATTTACCAGATTGCTATAATTAAAAAAAAAAAGAAAAATTACTTCATATTTTGAGCAATTCTCCCGTGTCAAATTGCTTAAACTATGACATCCCAATTTTGTGAAAGACACGTGAAATTATTTAATTGGGTTGATTATAATATATTGTTGAGTTGGACGAATTATTGAATTATACGTGGAACCGTCACGCGATAAAATTTTGGTTTAACCGAATTACGGGATTAAGTTTTAAAAAAGATTATAACATTGGTAATTATTAATTAATTTGGAGCCCAGTGATATAAATTTGTGTTTCCCGCACTGAGTGTGTTTGTGTGTGTACCAGCATCCAAGCTGTGAATGATCAAATAAGTGTTGTGAATGAATAATTAAGTAATGTGAATGATTAATTAAGTAATGTAAATGATCAAATAAGTAATGTGAATGATCATTTTATATGTATTGTGAATGATCGTTGTAATTACGAAAATACCCTTCCAGCTAAGGAAAGGGACGCACATGGAATTTCAATTTTCGATCACAACCGTTGATCTATTTAATCTCGTGGCTTTGGATTGGGTACCCTTGGTACACTGGATTTTTAAAAGGACTCTTTTGAACCTATATATATATATATATATATATATATATATATATATATATATGTGCGTGTGTGTAGTAATTTCATCATACAAAATATCATATAATACATAATAGTATCATACATATAATGATGTGTAGTAATTTCATTATATATATATATGTATGTGTGTGTGTTCGTTCAAGTGAATACCACCTATTACGCAACGCACTAGAAGATATCATTTTTAACATTATTTTTTTGAATATTTTTTCGTATAAACATGTTTTAAACTAACACTACACAGATGATATATAAATTTCACATACATTCACACATTTTAAGTGCATTAAATCATGGATCACATAAATGCTTGTTCACATATATGCAAATTTATATAAATGTACGTTTCACATCATTTTTCTAAGAGCTATGAGATTTGAACGTATGTGAAATTTACATATGAACTTCATAATTTAATTAAAACATGTTTATGAAAAAAAAAATTAAAAAAAGTTTTTAAAGGTGATACCTTCTGGTGCGCTTAGGATGACAAAAAAACTGAACTCGAATGGAAAAACCGAAAACCGATCTAATAGGGGCATGTTTCCCCAAACCCGATTAAGTTAAACGGGGGATGGGGCGGGTATGGTATTGATAATACCGCCTCCGTATACCCGATTACATAACCCGTTTAAATCTCCAAATTCCCCGATTACTTTTTTATTAACAACATTCTATTCATATTGTATATATATTATATATAAAAAAGATGAATATTTTATCTATTTTATATATTATACATAAAAATTATTATGTATAATTTATAGAACTTATTTATGTACATACAATTTATTGAAATAATGTTTTTTTCGTTATCATTTGATAGAGATACAAATTTAATTTAATATTAGTATTGTAATTTTAACATAAATGGACGTTTTAAGCTTAAATTATGAATCACGTGGTTAAATTTCATATAATTGATTTATAAATAGGTTACCCGATTCCCTGCGGGTTTCCACTCGTACCTGATGGGGATCCCCGTTTAACACCCGTGTTTTTTTTAAACGGAGACGGGATTTTCATTCTACGTCCCAAACTCGTCCTGTTGCCCTCTCTAGGTGCGCTGCATAATAAGTGGTACTATTTCGAACGACCCGATCAAAACATGTTTATGTACCTATATATACATACACATGCACATGTTGATATGTATAACTTGTTTTATCCACAACAATGGCATCTCCATCTCAACCACCCAATTCGGATCCCTACAAAGTACTTGGTATCACCCTCAAACCCGACGGGTCTTTTACCCGACAACAAGATTCAATTCCGACATCGCCGGCCACCCCACAACTCACCTCCGATTCCCAACTCACCCTCTCCAAAGACATTCCACTTAACCCCACCACCGCCACTTTCCTCCGCCTCTACCGCCCCGTGTCGCCGCGCACCCAAAACCTCCCTATCATCGTCTATTTTCACGGTGGCGGCTTCGTCATTGTTAGCGCCACTTCAACTCTCATACACGTTACCTGCTCCGAAATATCAGCTCAGTCCTCCGCAATCGTCGTGTCTGTTGAATACCGTCTTGCTCCGGAACACCGTCTTCCGGCCGCGTATGACGACGGCGTGGACGCAATCCAGTGGCTGCGTGACCAGGCGTTAAAAACCGGAGTACTCAACGGTCGCGACGAATGGTTAACCGAAGATGTTGATTTTTCAAAAGTATACTTAATGGGAACAAGTGCGGGTGGGAATCTAACCTACTTTGCGGGTTTACGTGCCCTCGATCTTGATCTGGATCCGATCAAGATCGTGGGGCTTGTACTTGACCAACCGTTTTTCGGCGGGGTTGATCGTACGGAATCTGAATTACGGTTGGATACTGATGCCAACACCCTCTCTTTGGCGCTTGCAGATCTCCTATGGTCTCTATCGTTGCCGTTAGGTTCAGATAGAGACCATGAGTACTGTAACCCGTTTGGGGATCGTCATCGATCCCTAAACGAAAAGATCAAACGACTTCCGAAGTGTTTGATCAGAGTGAACGGTGAAGATCCAATGGTTGAGAGACAAAAAAAATTTGCTAAATTGTTGGAGGCATTTGGTGTGGATGTGAGAAGAAAGTTTTATGAAGATGGGATACATGGTGTGGAGGCCTTTGATCCTACAAAGGCTCAAAGATTGTATGATGATGTGAAGGCTTTCATTTGGAATTGATATTTTTATCGGTTTAATCGGCGTTGAAATTTGCGTTTGAAAAATTGCTGTGATGTTTTAAAAACTAATAATCATATAATAGCTGTAAGCTTGTTACAAAAAGTGCTGTTGAAAATGTAATGTTTGTATTAGTTTTTGTTGTTTGCTATCACAATTATCAACTTATCAAATTTTATAGTTATGGGTTTGTGTTTTAGATTGTAAAAAACTAAATAATGAATTATGAAACAAATAAACTACATTTCTTAGCTTTTGGAAAGATGTGATAGAATTAATTATAAACGCAGATAATAAATTATTAAAATTGTAATCCAAACACTTTAAACCAATTATTTATGTTATTGTAACTTAATAATCTAAGGGCGTCACCCCTCCCAAAATTACCATTTTGAAAACCTTGCTTTTCTTTTTCCAAAATTTCAATTATTAAACATTATAAATACGTATTATTTTCAACTTTCTATTATATTATGATAAATATAATTCTTTTTAGATCTCGATTTTAACAAAAGAGACATGGTGAATCGTGATTTATTCATTTGACATGAATAAGACACCATTTGTAATTGTTTAGTCGCAGAAAGTTTAATATTCAAATCAACATATATATTTTTTAATATTTGTATTTCTACCACTCCACAAAAGACACTTATCATAATGAAAAAAAAAAAAGAAAAAAGAAAAAAGAAAAAGCATCTTCTTGTTGTTTGATTTTTTCTAGATGTTTGGATAAGAAACAATGTGGATAAGATTCAAGAGTAATATTGTACACACTAATTTAGATCAACTTAAAATCAAATTTTGAACTAATAAAATAATAATAATAAATTTAAACACCATCAAAACTAGCCTAGTAACAAAAAATTTATGTCAAATATTCGCATAAATTGTTTATGAGTTTATTAACTTTCAATGTTGATCATTATTTATATATATTGATCAATGTAATTAAATAAAACAACACAATATACATCTAACCCCGTTTAATAATATCTAATCATATAATAGCTGTAAGCTTGTTACAAAAAGTGCTGCTGAAAATGTAATGTTTGTCTTAGTTTTTGTTGTTTGCTATCACAATTATCTACTAATCGAATTTTAAAGTTTTGGGTTTGTGTTTTAGGTTGTAAAGATACTAAATAATGAAATATGAAGCAAATAAGCTACATTGTTTAGCTTTTGGAAAAATATGTTAGGATTAATTCTAAACGCAAATAATCAATGATTAAGAAAATGAAATCCAAACACTTTTAAATCAATTATTTATGTTATTGTAACTTAAAAATCTAAGGGTGTGAAGACCTTCCCTTACGGGGCAGTCCTCAGAGTCTAGGTCCCACATCATGCAACACGATATCAATCATAACTAAGATAGAGTAATTTAAGTTGCGGAATTTCAGATTACAAGTACAAACATTAGGATAATTTTAATACAATTTTAGTTCAGATTACAATTTTCAAAATAAACTTATAAAGGGTACCATCTAATCTAATACATGTCATCATATGATCAATTCAAATCTACCCAGACCACCACAAGTATCTTCTGCCAATCAGTACCGAAGGTTTTTGTTGAGTAGTGGTCTATAGAATACTTCAATCTTGATCTTGTAAGACCTAAGAACTAGGTCCTGCAGGTGACTTTCCTTTATCTTTTCCTGTAAAATATTATACAACAACTGGTAAGCAAGGCTTAGTGAGAATATAGATTTTCAGGTTACATGCATTAATCAAGCGGATCATGGGTCAAAGCGTGATATGTCTGGACTGCCGCTACAGCCACTCAATGATTGAGACATAGAACTCAGGGAATCGGATGATGTTCAGCCCACGCTCACGCTTTTAGTGGAAGCTATCCACTCATGCTGGGCTAGCTACCAGCGGTCTTCATGGGGGAACATCGGAATATCAATACCAAGTTCAATAGAACTGGTGACATAGCTAGGTCTAGAACAATAGACCGATAAAGCTAATTATTCTAAGCTGAATCAATATGTCAAATGATGCGATCAATAAAGAAAGCATAGTGATCAAAGTCATGATAGCAATAACATATGAAATGAACTATAAGTACAATGTCATGTGAAATGATAAGTCAAATTAGCTATCATGATCCACAGGGCATCACCGAACCATGGTGTGCACAGGTCACAATCCAGCTGAGCATTCATGAATGTCAAATAAACTGTCATCAACAATATATCTCAATCGGAAGTCTAGCATGAAAAACTGAATATCTATAACTCACAGTTTCTGTAGTCTTTATCAAGCAGATTTATAATCCACCACCTGGGTTATCCCAGGATTTATCTTTAATCTTTCTGAACTCTGGCTTTGCCTTTTCAATCTTTAATTCTTTAATTCTTTAACTCTTTGTTCAGAATTTATCTGAACCTGTCCAGAATAATATTACATCATTGTCAATTTCATAATCTTTTGACTTTAAAGTCTTTATATTCTTATTTTCATCTGATTCTGACTGATAATTCTTTATTCTTCCATCTTGGATTAATGATTCTTGTGTTTAAAGAATATCAAAATATATATATACAAATTCGGACCAACCCCCATCCGGATTCGGATCTAAGGATCATCCGAATTAGGATCAGATCCGAAATGCACAGAAAATTGGAGAACTCGCCGAGTAAGCTCGGTGAACTCGCCGAGTTCACATCCGAACTTCGGATAGAGAACCGGATTTCGGACACAACCGAATTATGTTGACCCATCCGAATTCGGGTCCATCCGAGATCGGTTCTAATTTAATTTCGGTCCAAATCTAATTTCGGTTTTCATCCGAATTCGGGTCCCAACCGAATTCGGATCCGATACTTATGAATTTTTGAAGAATGTTCAAGCTGTTCTTGGGAACTCGCCGAGTTCCGCTATGAACTCGCCGAGTTCACTTGCAGATATGCAAGTCGCAACTTACGGGTTTTATCAAAAAATTCATCAATCGACAATTATACTAACATGCAATTAAATCCAACGTTATATTATCATTTTTGGGACGTTTTTACACTGTTTTCCCTATATTTAAACATTTTAAATCATCCAGATTTGTTCAAAATGTTGAATTTTTCTCAAGAACATGAAAGTTTATAAAAACTCAGATTTTTGATGATGTTGAATGATTTAAGTTACAATTTCTGTTTCTAAATCATTTATGGGTTTCATTACAGATTTATAAATTCGAATTTGTACATTTAAATTCTTAAAAATACAAACTACAACTTAAAATTTAGTTGTATTACCTTAAATTTCACTTGATTCTTGATATACTTCAGTTAATCCACGAATTTCTTCCTCTGATTTTGATTTCCAGCAGATTTTTAGAGACTTTAGAGAGAGAAATTGAGAGAATTTGAAGTTGTAAGATGATGATGAAGATGAAGAAATAAAAGACTTATGGTCTTTTATTTCTAAACTTTCGGATATTGACACATTTGGTCCCTCCACATCTGATTTTCATTCCAATACAGATTTATCTTCATTTTATCATCACTAACTTAATGTATCTTAATTAAATATTTTCATTACTTAATTAAAATTACAATACAAATAATGTTATAAAATTACATTATTAAATCAAAAGCAGAAAATAAAGTTAAGTCAAAAGCTAGGTTGTTACAAAGGGTGTCACGCCTCTCAAAATTATCATTATGGACACTTTATCGCAACATCAGTTTTTCTAATTTTACCATTTTCATTCTAATACATTGGAAATGCCCATCATTTTTAAAATTTTATCACAATACATATTAACCCAATTATTTTTAGAGAGAGAAGTCGTTGAGTGTGGGAGAGCCGTGGGGGGGATTATTGGACGGGGCCGTTGGTTAGGGGCAGTGTTTCCGCCGGCTTCCTGCATGCGTGGCCACACCGCCGGCTTGGCAAGATGAATACATGACATATCGCAATAATCTCCATAATAAAACAAAACCAGACACCCCCAAGTCGCTTAACAAAAAGTTTTGACTCAAAAACCTTGGTGGTTAAATTTTTTTTTCGATCAAACTCGCAATAATATTGTTTTAAAATTTCTCAAACATACACGAAATTCCGATAATATATTTTTGTTTTATGTAATATCAACATATGTTTTTGTTTTACATCTGTATAAGGAGTTTGTGTTAACGTATTTTTATGTTAACGTTAACTAATTTATGTTAACATTAACTAATATAAACCATCTAACAATACTAAAGTTTCATATACGCATTTTTTATCCTTGTTTTTAAGGGTAATTTTATATGCACACCCTACTCAATTACTAATCATATACATCCTTATCAATTTGAGTAGAGATTAACTTTTAACTATTAGGTCTCATATCATTAACAAAAATCATGTGAGTAAGGGAGTGTGTGATTAGTAAAAATTAAGAAGAGAGAGATGTACATATAACAATGCCTTTTTTTTTTTTAATTATCAAAAGTTCATTACCCACTAACAATTTGTCCTTTCAAAAACAATTAAAAATTTATAAATAAGTCAATGAGGGGTGTTGGATTTTAATGGGTGATTTCAATGAGATGAGATGCAGAGAAGACAGATTGGGTTCCTCTTTTTCTAGCACTGCTGCTAAGAAATTTAACGATTTTATTAATGAAGCTGGATTAAAGGAGTTAAATCTAGGGGGAAGAAGATATACTTAGATGAGCGAAGATGGTTCAAGGCTTAGTAAATTGGATAGAATTCTTGTGTCTGAGGAATTCTTGGTAAAATGGCCTCTTGTTTCTGCTGTGGTGTTATCTAGGGACAAATCTGACCATTGTCCAATTGTTGTAAAGTGCATTGGAAAAGATTGGGGGCATATTCCATTCAAATTTTATAACTCTTGGTCCTATCACAATGATTTCCTGCCGATGGTTGAATTGGCATGGAATTCGTGTAAAGTAAATGATCGGGCTGACAAGATTTTATCCTTGAAATTGAAAGCAGTGAAAAAGGCAATTAAAAGCTGGAAGATAAATGTGATCGACAAAGAAAGATTGGAAATTGAGGAATTAAAAAAGAAAGTGGATGGTGTTGAGTTGCAGGCCGAAAAGAGAATATTATCTTCAAAGGAGATTGAAAACAGGAAAAAATGGAAATGTGAAATCAGTACGCGAGAAATGGCCAGAAACTTGGATTTAAAGCAGAAAGCCAGAATTAATTGGCTAATAGACGGGGATGAAAATTCTAGTTACTTTCACGGAAGAATAAAAGCCACACAAAATAGGAACAGATTGCATGGTTTGAATATCGATGGAAAATGGGAAACAGATCCAGAAAAATTAAAGGGGGAAGCAGTGAAATTTTTTTCCTCAAAATTTAAGGAATCTGTGCAGGAAAGGCCCAAATTAGTGAGAGCTTCATTCAAAAAATTGTCAGCTTCGGATAGAGCTTCGTTGACTTTGCCTTTTTCTAAAGAGGAAATCAAAAAGGCAGTTTGGGCATGTGGTTGTGAGAAAGCACCTGGACCAGATGGGTTCACATTCAGATTTCTCAAAGTCAGCTGGGAGGTTATAAAAGAAGAGGTCTTCGCTATGGTTTGGGAATTTGGTAGAAAAGGATCGTTCTCGACGGGTTGTAATTCATCTTTTATAGCACTTTTTCCTAAATCCAAAGACCCCTTATGGTTAAATGATTATAGGCCAATAAGTCTCATTGGGTGTCTATACAAAATTGTGGCGAAAATTCTGGCTGAAAGACTAAAAAGGGTAATCGATAAAATTATAAGCAGGGAGCAATCAGCTTACATTGAAGGTAGGCAAATTCTGGATGGTCCGTTGATTTTGGGAGAAGTATGTAAATGGGCTAAAAGAGCAAAAAAGAAGCTGCTGCTATTTAAAATAGATTTCGAAAAGGCCTTTGATTCGGTCAGTTGGGACTTTCTTGACTCTATTCTAGATCAAATGAACTTCGGTGGTCTTTGGAGAAAATGGATAAAGGGATGTCTATCGTCGGCAAAAGCATCAGTCTTGATAAATGGCTCTCCTACTGATGAATTCTCAATTTCTAAAGGATTAAGGCAAGGGGATCCTCTCTCACCATTCTTATTCATAATTGCTATGGAAGGTTTACATGTGGTTATGAAGGAGGCTGTTAAACAAGGGATCTTTAAAGGTGTGAAGCTGCCACAGGATGGACCAATTCTATCGCATCTACTCTTTGCTGATGACGTAATTTTTATGGGCGAATGGAGTTATTCAAATGCTGTAAATATCAAAAGGATCCTGAATTGCTTTCATCTAGCCTCTGGTTTGAAGATTAATTATGTGAAAAGTAAGACTTTCGGAGTAGGAGTGGATTCTGAAGAAGTAATTAATTTGGCTTCAGCTTTGAGATGTGGAACGGATACCATTCCGTTTCGTTATCTGGGTTTTGAGATTGGTGCAAATATGACAAATGCAAAGTACTGGAAATCAATAATAGAAAAAGTGGAAGGAAAATTGTCTCTCTGGAAAGGAAAAAAATATATCGTTTGGTGGACGAGTCACTTTGTGCAAGGCTGTTCTTAATAGCCTACCTTTATACTTTATGTCCATTTATAAAGCTCCCCAGAAAGTGATAGATGCATTGGACAAGATTAGAAGAAAATTCTTATGGGGCACGTCTGCGTCGGGGAATTCAAAAATAAGGTGGGTGGATTGGAATAAAGTTACCGCTCCAAAAGAATTAGGGGGGCTGGAAATTGGATCACTAAGTGCTGCAAATACGGCGTTGTTAATAAAGTGGTGGTGGCGATTTAAGAATGAAGAACAAGCTTTGTGGGTAAAGGTTATCAAATCCATTCACAATGTAGATGGTTCGGATGTTAATTCAATGGCTAAAAAATCGCTGGCTGGTCCTTGGCAAAGCATCATAAAGGCAGGTATGTCTCTTTCCTCTTTAAATATTCAGATTGATGATCTTCTTTCTCGGGTCGTGAGAAACGGAAGTCAAGTGAAGTTTTGGACGGATCGTTGGTTTGGAAATAGCTCTCTGGATTGTCAATTCCCTGGTTTGTTTGCTCTTGAAGCTGAAAAAAATTGTTTAGTGAAACAAAGGCTTGTTTTCTCTAATGGTTCTTTATTTTATAAGTGGGATTGGTCTGATAGATTTGGGGCAGTCCTTTTTCGAGAAGATATTCTTAGGCTGGAAAGTCTACTGAGTAATGTTGTACTTAGTAATGGAAAGGATCTATGGAGATGGAATGGAGAGTCTTCTGGCGAGTTTTCGGTAAGCTCACTTAGAGCGATTATTGAAGGTTTGTCGACACAACACACTAGTAGAAAATGCTTTTGGAATGGTTGGATTCCGATGAGAGTAAACTGCTTCTTGTGGAAAGTTCTGCTTGAAAGAATCCCAACCAGAAGAAATTTGGCAGCTAGAAATATTATTTCGGGCTCGTTGGAATGTCCTATTTGTCGGAAGGAAGATGAATCGGAAGAACATTTGTTTTATGGATGCTCGATTGCTAAAGAATTATGGAGATGGGTTATCTGCTGGGGTGAAATGGAGATAGGTCAGCATAATCATCAGTCACTGAAGGAGCTCATTGATTTGATTCTGTAATCAGGAAAATCGAAAAGAAGACGACATTTCTTGGAGACAATAATTGGTGGAGTGATTTGGTCGGTTTGGAAAGCAAGAAATGACGTGGTTTTTAATAACAGGAAGGTCTCAGCTTCAATAATAAAGGAAGAGGTCCTAGTCAATGTATTCTCTTGGTTAAAGTATAGAGCTAATTGTAAGTCTTTAATTTGGTCGCTTTGGGTTGTTTGTCCCTCATCTTGTTTCTGATTTTCTTTGTATTTTCGCTAGCTGCTTGCTAGCCCCTGATTACTATTTGGTTTATTAATAAATTTGGGTGTTCTAAGCGTGGGTGATGACATTGCCGAAACTCTCGGTTAGTTCTACCTTTTGTTGTTCAAAAAAAAAAAAATCTAATATGTTCATAACAATAATTTTTATATAATACTAGAGTTCAATATTTCAACATATAAATTTTAATAATCTAATTAAATTATCAAAATCCTTTAAAAATTGTATCGAAGAATTGTTATAATATTTAGATTTTAAATATTTCATCTATTTAACATAAAGTTCATATTCTATATAAATTATAGCACCTATAAAAAAATATAATATCATCCAGTAAGATTTTAAAATCTAAATATCGATCTTACAATTCGATCATATGACTATTCTCACCCCATAAATGTCTATTTCCACCCCATCATTATTACTATATTATTAGAATTCAAACTTTTTTATAATTAATTAGTAAATAGAAAACTGACATTTTTTTTATCATTTCACTTTTCAAGGTGAAATCGATCTTTCAATTCCATCGTATAATGACAAAAAAAAATCCGTTTTAGATCTCGATTTTAACAACGGAGACATCGTGAATCGTGATTCATTCATTCAGACACCATTTGTAATTGTTTAGGAGTAGAAAGTTTAATATTCAAATCAACATATATATATTTTTTTAATATTTATATTTCTACCACTCCACAAAAGACACTTGTCAAAATGCAAAAAAAAAAGAAAAAAAAAAGAAGGGAAAACATCTTCTTGTTGTTTGATTTTTTTTTGTAGATATTTCATATTTGGATAAGAAACCATGTGGATAAGATTCCACAGGAGTATTATAACTAATTTAGATTAACTTAAAATCAAATTCTGAACCAATAAAATAATAACAATAATTTTAAACCTACTCAAAACTTGCATAGTAACCAAAAATAATTTCAAATATTCGCATAAATTGTTTATGAGTTTATTAACTTTCAACGTTTATCATTATTTATATATATTGATCAATGTATTTAAACCGACAAAATGTTCTGATCGTACAACATACTTCTAACACCGTTTAATAATATTTAATCATCATAATCCACTGTACCATAACTTACAACACATAACTCTTAGAATGGAGCACATTAATGGTAAGTTCTACAACAATTTGTTTATATAATCTAACCAGTTATTAGAAGGTATCGATTTATAAAAGTATTTAACTCCAGGGGTCACTCACTGCTTCGGACAATACAACCCGAGTAAACAGACAATAACACAATGACGCTTTTGTTTGATGCGTTTTGTAATCAAGGAAGGTGCATATTTCTAATTTTTGTTTGGCTGAGAGATTTGAACAAAAAACATGAAAATTTAACAAATATTTTAACCGATTAAGACATATGAAGTATGAACCAATCATTATGATAAAATACTCAAGGGTTTATTATGAAAAACAACATGTTGTCATGGTTTTTGTATTTTCATCCCTCAATGTTTTTTTTTTCCAGAAAAATCCTTAAGTCAATATTTTTTTTAGTTTTATGAAATTTGACTATTAGAGCCCGGTTATAATTAGTCTACCGGATTTTTAAAACTGAAAAACCGGGTTCTTATATCCAAATTTTACTAAATTAAAAAGAAATAAATTAACTTGAGGACTTTTATGGAAAAAAAATAACACGGATGGACGAAAACGCAAAAAACGTGAAAACATGTTAGTTTTTTTTTTCATAATAAACCCTATATTCAATTAATTTTGTATTCTTAAAATAATATGTTTTTATTATATGTAAGTGATGCGGTCCCGTGAATACTATGGACCTTGTCATTAATTTGACATCGAGACACCTTTTGTCCAACGCATTTAACACTTAACATCACATATATATTTTGATATGTATCCTTCCGTCCACACGAAAAGTGAGACTCGTCGAAAACTTGAAATGCATAAACCTCTACTTGTGTTGTTTTACTATTTGTTTGACTAATACAACTATATACAGGGGTGTGCAGTTTTTGACCTGATACCAAGAAAATCGAAAACCAAACCAAAACAAATTTAAAATTCAGTTTTCAGTTTAGTTTATGTTATTATGTTTTAAAAATATGGGTTTTAATGAAAAAAACCAATATTTTTTCACCATTTTTGCATTTTCGTTTATCCGTGTTATTTTTTTAGAAAAATCCTCAAGTTATTTTTTTATTTTTGGTTTAATGAAATATTGCTATTAGAACCTGGTATTTCAGTTTTAAAATACATGTTTACTATTTATAATCTAATAGTCAAATTTCACAAAACGAAAAAAAAAAATAAAATAATTTGAGGACTTTTTATAAAAAGAATAACATTAAGGGACGATAACACAAAAAACGTAAAAACATATTTATTTTTTTCATAATAAACTCTAAAAAATATTTAGGCATCAGATATTATAAAATTTTTCTAAGATGGCAGCGAGCAAATTTCTTTGCCACGTGGCGGGAAGAGACTGGATGAACGTTGAAAGACCGGAATTGGCGACAACCGCCGGTCGAGATTCCCTGAGTTTTCGGAGCCGTAACCACCGCCCAGTTGTCCACCGACTGTTTGCTGACTCACTCCCTGACTCGTTTTCATTATTGAAACACAGATAACCAAACTAATAACTGTCCAATTTGGATAACTTCCATTTCCATTTCCACGTCACCGCCACGTATTTCATCCCCTATAAAATCACTCAAAAATTTCCACAAAAATCCCACAAAATATTTCTCAAATTCAATGGCCATTTCACCTGCAAATTCCATCTTTACTTTCCCTAATTCACCACTGAACTCAAACCCATCTTCCCATTCGATTTCGAATTCCGTAAAGTACTCGAGACCTCGGATTTCAGCCGCTTACGCCACCGCCGAGAGGACCTCCACGACACCCGAGACGATTACACCCGGTTCTTCATCGCTGTACGATGTGCTCGGGGTTCGAATCGGAGCTGATACTAGAGAGGTGAAAGCAGCGTACCGTAGATTAGCTAGAGTTTTACATCCGGATGTCGGTAATTGTGATTCGTCAGCGGATGAGTTCATGAAAGTGCATTCAGCTTATACTACCGCTTTCAGATCCGGTGAAACGTGCGGATTACGATCGAAGTTTGTTCCAGCTGAAGCGGACGAGGGGTTTGTCGAGTGGTGGCGGATACAAGACTTGGAGATGGGAGACGGATCAATGTTGGTAGGAATTCGTAATCTTGAAACTCGATCGCCGTTTTAGAGATCGATCCGAGCTGTAAATAACTGAATATGAAGATCAAAGTATGTTGAAACCAAGCTCAGCATAGATATTCTGAGCTTGGTGTTTTTATGTATTTGTGGATTTGTTAAAACGGATACACGGTGTTTTGGTTTTACGTTATGATAAAGATTATCAAATTATTACATTATAATAATTTAAATAATTGGTTTAAAGTGGTTGGATTGCATTCATAAAGAAATGATTATTTGTGTTAAAAGTTAATCACATCACACTTTTTCATAAGCTAAAACTACTTATTTGATAAATATGATATCAAACAGCAGAAACTAAACAAAACACTAAATTTCTAGCACCACTTTGTGTTACAACTATTATTTCATTATTAGTTTCCAAAACGTTGCAGCACATTTTCAAACACAAAACCAAACTCCATAATGTCATTGACTCATTGGGTTAAATTTTCTATCGTTTTGTTTTTATGTTATTTGTAACTGTGGTATTCGACCATGGGTCAACTAATTCACCGGATCTGTATCTGTTACCACAGAAATACAAATCGAGCATGTTTTACTAAAAGTAGACTGACATAACCACACCGTTAGTGTTTTCCATTCTAAAAAGAACAACTTTGTATTCCTTTGAGAAAGAAGACATTAACAATTCTATCAAATGTCCATTGATCATATGATACTCGTCAGAGTTCGGAAATGAACTAGTTACATTTATAAATCACAATTTACCTGAAGTTTACATCGTCAGCTAAAACGGGTGTTTTTAAGGGTTAAAAAGAACTTGTTAAGTCTTTAATTTAAAGTGTTATAGTTGTCAAAATGATTATTTAATGACATTCTATGTCAAAAAAAATAAAAATAAATAAAATTAGACTTATTTGTAAAGAAAGTATGAAAAAATTTGTTTTCATTCACATGATAAATTGGTTAATTGGTCAAAAGATATATAGATTGGGCCAAGTTGATGAACAACAATTAAATTATGATATGGTAGAGTGGGTAAAAGTTGGATATCACATGTAACAAATAAAAAAATGCCCCTCATAACCTCAAATAAATTATAAAGAGAAAAAAAAAGATCTCAATGTGTATAATAATGTTTCAAGTTGATTTTTATAATACAGTACATTAAATTTTTGGTGTTGTTTTTGTGTTAACATGACATTTTTCAGGAATTTTGTGTAAAATAAACTTTCAAATTGTACCTTTTTAGTATTAGAACCTGCAACATTTTAGTTGGCATAAAAAACTCTGAATGGACCAAAATCTCACGAAACCGATATGTTAACTTTCGCAACCCGTAACCTTCATCTCCAATGAGTACTCCAACGCCCGTTGAAGCCTCCAATAAGAACAAAAGAACTAAATCGTCTCTCTGGATTCGAATTTAGTTGCGAGTTCTAGGTTCGTCATTTAAGAAGAATGATTTGCTAGTGTTTCAGTTCGAAGGTAGATCTGGATATGACTTATGAGTTCATTTGTTTTATATTTGTATACTTTTATTCATTCGATTTGTATGTTTCTTGGATCTGAGTTCTTGTTAAAGTTTGTTTCTCCATGATTTTGGATCTAATCAGGGTTCTTTGAAAGAGCAAAGGAATCGAAAGACATTGGATTCGATCTCTTGAACTTTAGATTCTTAATTTTATTTTTGATTTTTCATCTGAAATTAAAAGGGTTACTGGAAAAGGTGGTAGCCAGAGCAAAATGCAACTAGCTGCATGTCACATTTTTTAAAAAAACAAATATTTTGATAAATTTTAGTCGGTTGGGAGGTTTGTTGATTCAACAAAAATGATTGAAGGTTTTAATAACAACATGGTCCAACTTAATGGTATTTTTCATAATTTTTTTATAAAATTTGATTTGTCATAGTCGGTCTAAATTTACATAAGAGCATTGTTATGTTTAAATATGTCATTCATTGACATCATACATGCATGACCTTAAGTTGTAATGAATAAAAGATTGCTGATCCAAGATGTTGTAATTTTATCTAAAGTACAACTATCGTACGAATAGTAAATATCCAAAAAACTCAGCACATCATTTTAGTAAATTCTCTCAAAGTAAACGTACCATATGTATAAAAAAGGACATATAGAGTAAGTACTCGTGATGGTAGCTTAGCGGTTGGGAACATGTAATCTATAATGAAGGTTTAAAGTTTAAATGATGCACATGTCTCTTAACTATGTGTGCTATGCAATTTACAACATCCATGTTAGTTGTGAGACCAGTCGGTAGGGACCCCAAGGGTGGGATACCTTTTGGTGTACATTTGAACATCAAATAAAAATGATTATTTGAGTTAATCTAATCCCAGAAAGAGGCTTTAAATGCTTTTCAAAATCATATTGTGGCCTTTTGTGACTTAGGACAATCACAGCATCTTTAACCAAGGATTTTATTAACATCTTATTATATTATTTCAATAAATTTAATTATTATGATGTTAATTGGTTTTATCTCTAAACCCAAATGTTTCCTTACTATATATTAATTCCTTACATTGTTGTGCTTTGTTGTTATCAACCATATTGTTTCGATATCGACAAGTAATCTTTCGTTACTCTATGTTTGTATTAGTGCTTCAATATACTTTAGGCCCAATGGGCTCGATTAGCTCGAGCTTGGTCATTTTCAAGAAACATGTTCAACATGTTGTATTTGTCTTGAGTTGGGTTGAATTTCGATT
Source organism: Centrapalus pauciflorus (assembly GCA_020465985.1). NCBI lineage: Eukaryota > Viridiplantae > Streptophyta > Magnoliopsida > Asterales > Asteraceae > Centrapalus > Centrapalus pauciflorus. The sequence goes on along the minus strand of JAANYP010003256.1, from coordinate 289,109 downwards.
GAAAAGCTCAACCATGTTTATTTTTCTCGTTATATTTTCTAGGTACTTTTTTGAACTCAAATTCTATAAAAAGCTTGACTCAATATAGTTTAAACTCGAGTTGCTTGATAATAAATTAACTTGTTTGTAAGCTTATACATATACATATTACATGCATACAAAAATCTAAAAGCTTTATCTTGACTTGTTTAATTTATTGGACGGGTCGAACTTGAACTCGGGTACACCTCAAATACGGGTCAACTTTTCCATGCCCAATTTGCTACCTCAAGGATCAGTTTATCTTTCTGGTTTTGAACTCAAATTCTATAAAAAGATTGACTGAATATAGTTTAAACTCGAGTTGCTTGATAATAAATCAACTCGTTTGTAAGCATATACATATACATATTTCATACTTGCATATGAAAATCTAAAAGCTTTATCTTGACTTGCTTAATTTATTTGTCGGGTCGAACTTGAACTCGGGTACGTACACCTCAAATATGGGTCAAATTTTCCATGCCCAATTTGCTACCTCTGGTTAATTTTCCATGCATATCTATAATATTCTCATATTTGTTCCAATGGAATTCTTGGACTGTTTTATGAAAACGACACATAGTATCAACACAAAATTTCTAGTTCAAATTTAATTTTGATTTTGTTTCTATAAGTGGGTGTTATTTGTGTCATTTGTCCACAAGAAACTTATATGATTTTGACTTGGTCAAATATGTGACATAATTCCATCTTCATTTGACATCTTATACTTATCCACCTTTTACTTTTATTTTTATTTTTTCCTATATAGCTTCTATTTGCAACCAACTAATGTCCATGCAGTCAGTCGGTCCTCAGATTTATAATGCTCAGGGCAAACAACATAAAAGATACCCCTTCTAAAATAATTAAACAACAGGGTCGGGATCAATGAGGTGCCATACTAAACAGGGGAACCGGAGTCCATCCATGTTTGGTTATAAGTTTAAAAGGGTAATATAGTCAATTAGGTTTATCTTAAATAATATATCATAACTAATAAATTAATAGATCCCTTAATTGTATGGATTTACTTCCATAACATATTTATAATAAATTTCAAAATGGTTCTAATAAACATGTTCAGATGAATTCGACAATGAGTTTAGTGAACATGTTCAATTGAACTCGACAATGGGTTTAGTGATAATGTTCAATCGGATTCGACAAGTGAAGATGTTCAATTGGATTCGACAATGAGTATTAGTGAACATGTTCAACCGGATGTGTCAAATAAATGTATTTATTATGTTCTTCAAATTGTTCGTGAATGTTCAATTTTATTTACACGTTATTGAACATGTGCAAGCGGGGTTTATTGTGTTTTTAGTCGTTGTTAACCGTTTTGGTAATAAACCAATATTGACGGTATTGAACATGTTCAATCATGGTTTATGGAGTGTTATTATTATTATTGCACATGTTCAGTATGAGTGTAATGAATGATATTAACTGAAATGAAGAGTTTAATGAGATACACAAAATCTTTGATTCTAATTTAAACTTTTTAATACCATTTTTACCCCAACATTAATTAATGTGGGAAAGAATTTTAAGCAAAATTTATATTATATTCTAATGATTTAATGATAAATGATTGACTATAAATGGTTCCCCGTACCCCAGTCTAACATGGTATACCATTGATCTTGAATCTTAAACAACAAATACAATAATTTTTTAGGGGTTTGACACCTAATCAAACTAGACAGCTCATCCCCTAGCCAAATTTATTAGAGCTTGAATACATAAATTTCAAGTTTTTCTATAACAAGTACACCATAGATCTACGAAGAAAATTATCAACTATGACAGTATCTCAATACGACTATAAAATAAATAATACTTGAGCATTGAAAGATAAAACCTGATCTAAGTAGTGTGAGCCGTGAGGAAACAACAAATGTGACATTTAAAGAAAATCTACATTTCAAACTCAATATGCCACAGCCTACAGGTCCTATTGCAAATCAAACGAGTAACCAGTAATCACAATATGTAATGGTTATAATTTATAAAGAAACATGAGATAACAAAAATCTAAGATGAAAACCAGAGATACAGTCGTACTCTATACCAAAAAAATTTACTTTTCATCGAAATTTATTTATTTTTGATCAATTTACACTTTTATTAAAATAACATTTTTTAGTGATGCATAAAACACAAAATTTTATTTGTGCATAAATTTTACGCAGGAAAACTAGAGTTCATGCATAAATACACCTCATGTTTAATGCATCAACGAAAAAATTTATCTTTAAACAAAACACAATAAATATTTAAATTGGACCAAAATAATAATATTAATAAAAAAAAAATTTTAAACCGATTCTCTGATCTTCTATAAGAAAAAATAATGAAACCCTTCCCTGTATGTATTATGGAGTTATATATATATACCAAGAGCAATAGATCCAGAGCCAATAGCTAGGATCCAAACCCAGAACTTAATACTTCAATCCATTGATCCAGTCACAAAAAACCATATTTAAAAGTTTTCAAATTTTTTTTTTTGCGTTTTCGTCCCTTCATGTTATTTTTTAACATAAAAGTCCTCAAGTTAATTTTTTGTTTTTGATTTAGTGAAATTTGAACATTAAAACCCGGTTTTTCAGTTTTTAAAAACCCGATTTACTAATTATAACCCTATTTAAATAGGGTAAAACTGGTGGTAACTTATCCAATCAGCGGAGCGAAAACAAGAAGTTTTCTTTGATCTTCACTCTCACCAAAGTAATCATAAAGTCCCCATAGGATCAAGAGGCCATAGCCAACCATCCTTTAATTCCTAGCTCAAAGAGCTGAAAGTCTATCATCCCAAAGGCCAAAGCCCAATCAAGTTGGCTTTGTGATGGTCAAGCCCCCAATTAAACCAAATTAGATGGTTTTTGATCTTTTGTGCTTTTTAGGTGTATTTATGTTTTTGAGTTGAATAGTTGTTAGAAAAGTTTTACTAATTATATACTCGTAACGAAATCAAAGTTTTACGTGCTTTCGGGGGTTTATATTATTCTTCACATCCATATCTGTACCAAACTTGGTTAAAAATGCAGTTTGTAAACACTATGTTTGGTTTTTTCAACTTGAAAAAAGATCAGACTAGAAAAATAACTTATATAAGAGGCATTATGTTCATATGAGTTCGACAAATGTCAACACGATCATCAAATTTGTTTTCGCTAAAATGAGACCATCAATAGTTGATTCAAAAAATAGACATAAAACCGATTGAAGATCAATCTTTCTGGCTTTCAGATTATAGCACGTTGGAAGACGCCCCAACCAAAATCGCCATGAAAAGATATCGATCTTTCTTGGAACAAATTTGGTCCACATTGTCTTTTTCGATCCAGCTGATTGAAACCAAAAGGTTTTGAGTTTTCATCAATCTTCAATTTTTCTGATGCAACTTTTTTTTATCTTTTAAGTCTATAAAGATGATATATTGATGCAAGATATTGCATTTGCTTCGGCCGACAATCAAGGTCGATCTTCGTTTGGAATATATGGCAATAGTCGCTGTTTTTCCTCATGTGTTGCCTTTGAGTTTTCTAAGGTTCGTTGTAAATGTTTCTTTTACGTTTATAAGTGTTTTTTGCTCTCAAAAAGCTATTCGACGAACGATAAATGATTCATTCCTTCACTAGTTAAGCCTCAATTATGTTCATGTTTCTTGCTACTTAGTTTATGAAATTGCATTGCATAAAAAAGCATCTAGCCTGCAAAGGCATCATATCTCAGGTCGCTATTCGCCTTTTCGATCTCATATTTTGCATAATAATAGTAGCCGGGTAATATTAATTTTGTGTATAAATACAGAACCATATATATTGCTGGATCTGATTTGGAGGACAAGCGAGGCACGAGCGATTTATTTGATAATCATGAGTTTTGTGTATAAATACAGAACACGTTTGCACAACAAACCTGCGAACGCGTTCTGCATTTAATAATTCTAGAAATGCTTCCGAAAACGAACAAAATGACTAGCACACAAATTTCGCTCTTTGGATCAAACAAACGATTCGTTTTTGTTCCATCCTCAACTTTTGATTATCAAGGTTTCTTCAGACGTTCTACATTCGGTTCTTTTTTTATTTTACCAAACAAAGATTTGTATGGGGTGACACATCGAAAAGCGACTTTGATGATAAACGGTTGACGAGATAAACAACATGTCTCGCAGCTTCTCCCCATAATTCTCGAGGTACACTTTTGCCTTTGAGAAGACTCCTTGCCTTTGATCTGCAAATTGGAACTGCCCATAAAAACTTGTTTACTACCAAAACATCCGGCCTCGACCTTTCGCCTAAAGATCGAATACCCGTCACGATTTCATTTAATCTTATTGCAAATTAAGTCATCGACCGACTCACCATCCTTCATCCGAATCAACTCGAATTCACTTCTCAATGTTACTACTTTGGCCTCTTTTACCCACACGGAATAGTTTGTCTTCATGAGAATCGGGTAATGTAACGATGAACTCAACATGCAGACAGGCCGGCCCTGAGCAAGGTCAACACGGACAATCGTCTAGGGCCCATTAATCATAGGGGTCCATTTCTAAAAAATCTATTATATATACATAGGTCTATTAACATTTAAACAAACTTATTGACTTGCCAAAGTTTTTAGTTTATATTATATAGTTATACGTTTTTGGATTTTTATTTATCAATTTTACTTGAATTTTGCTTATTTTATATATACATATATATATTTTTAAGGCCTATTTTCAGTTTTTGCCCGGGACCCTGAAAACGATTGCAGAAAGAGAGAATTCATACCCTGTTGATATTGTTGGGTCGGATACGAACCGACTTGGGTCCGATTTATGTTAATTCACAATTGCAACAATCAACTCTTTATTTTGGCTGAGGATTTAACGATTCTTTTTCTTTTTCTAACAAAGCTTAAAAGTGCCTCACTTTTGTTCTTGAATTTCTGAAGTGCCTCACTTTTAAGGATTTAGTAATGGTTTGTATAAATTATACCTCATAAATAATCCAAGTATGAAAGTATCTTAGAAATTGTAACACATTTTTTCTTACATCTAAAATTATAAAAAACTAATAGGAGTCGAACTTAAAAACTCACCAGGGTCGGAAATTTTTCGACCATATATATAACACATTAAAAAAAATTATCAGAGACGTTTTACCCCACCACGTTACACATTAAAAAAAAATTTCATATACAAAACGATATTGCTGGAGCTGATTTGGTTTACAAAGCAAGCACAAGCAATTTAATTGACAATCGTGAATGTTTTTGTAACCTGGGTTTGCATTTTTTTTGTTTACCTTCCACGTTAGCTTAATAATTCAAACGTTGCTGATGAAGTTCTTGTTGGTGGGCCAACAATCTCGACTATGCGATTTGGGCTTTTAGGATTGCACATAAGACACACTGGATTTACTCATTATTGGTTAGTTTATGGCAAAATGTATCAACGGTAGATTTTAACTTGTTCCATTGGGAATCTAGAACAACTGATGTCTTTCGTAAAAGTCACAATTAAAACCAATTAATAATGGTTTTTTAGTGAGCCAAATGTATTAAGAGGTGAAGACTTCATCCATCATTATCAGTTGTAGCTCTTTCACTCAGAGGTACTCACGGTCGTCTCATGTATTTTAAAGGTCTTGTGTTCGTGATTATAACATAGTCCCTTAAATATTTTAAATAGTAAATTGACCATTTTGAGACTCAATTTTTAATAAGCAAAGTCGAGTTCATGATTGACAAAAAATTTTATTAGTGAGAAATTAAAATAAATAATACGAATCAAATTGGATTTGACATGAATTCTATTTTAATGCACTGATACACAACGTATACACATGTCAAATACATAAAATTTTTATTGGTCTAAATTTAGATCTTTATTATAACAGTGAGGCCCTACGAAATTGAAGGCCCTATGCGGTCGAGCCTTTCGCACACCCTAAAAGCCAGCCCTGGAGGTACTAGATAGTTAGATACTCAACCATTCTCCACATGAAGCACGCCAATGATTCTTCAACAAAATTATTCGAAATTACATCAAAACAAACTCATTTTGACATATTTCAGCCATCCCCAGAAAATTTTCCACCATTCATGGCTATGGACCATGACCACCTCTTGTGGCATCCTACATTTTATTTTAAGCACCGTGAGTACCAATTTATATGGATGCATGGGATCCTGTTAGCACCATTTACATATCAAACACTGTGAGCACCGATTGAAAAAGTGTTTTTATATACATGATATTTATGTATAAACATAAACAAGTTTCATTGGATTTATTGGCTTCGAATCATGTAAGTCGTCGTTTATAATATGCAAAAAGTTTTATGTGATGTTCACGGCGCTTACAGTGTTTGCTATATAGATATACATATATAATGAAGGTAAAATATATTTTTAACCAATATTTTTAATGTTTATTTGAAAATGATATTGACATTCAATGTTAATCATAACATTAACTGGATATCCATATCAAACAACATGTTTTTGACAACTACCTTCTTTCTTTATATTTTGAAAATTAATGTACTACTCAAAGACATGTTACAAAATGAAAAGTATTTGTTGTCCACTGCTTTGTGCGGATACCAGTAATTTATGATGCAACTAAAATAAAAAATACATGTAAAGAGTTTAAAAAACATATAAGACAATAAAATTAGAATATATAAAACTACATTTTATATATATATATATATATATATAATATATAGATTATTAATATTTTATATAAATTATAGAGAATAATTTACATTATAAAATTACAAAAACATAAACTTACATATATGATATTAAATGGGATCAGGGTCGGAGTCGGGGATAAAAGTATTCCCAATCTCCACCACCGTTCAACTCGGGTTCATGGATTTTCCGGTCAAGTCGATGTGTTAAGAGTCCTAGATGAGGTAAGATATAAATTTAAACTTAAACTATTATCAACACTGATTACTAGGGGTGTTCAAAAAAATCCGAATCCGGGCATCCGAAACAAAAAGCCGAAAATCCGATCCGAAACTATCCGAAACCGAAATTTCGGATTCGGATTCGGATAGTAAAATTCAAGATTTTCGGATAATCCGATATCCGAAAATTCAAAAAAAAAAATAATTTTTAACTTTTTTTTTATTTTTTTTTGTATTGATTATTTACATAATATTGAGTGTTTATTATTATTCTAATGTATATTTTTGAGTTTTATATTAGTAATTATAGATTTATTAACTAATATTTTTATAAATTTTAGTTTTTTTATATTTTTTAGTCGTTTTGAGTAAAATAATTTCGGATACATTTAGTTTGTGATATATTTATGTTTAATATCTATTTGGATATATGAATTTGTATTTTTGATATTTAAATATTTGATTTAATTTTTTTAAAAAAATTAAAAAAATATGTATTTTCGGATATTTTTCCGGATATTCGGATAATCCGATATCCGAATCCGAAATTTCGGATTCGGATTCGGATAGCAATCCGGTTTTGAACACCGCTACTGATTACATAAAATAGTTTTTGATCAAATAAACATAAATTATTATTTATTCAGATAAACGCATACAATATGATGTGTTGACTATTGAGAGAGAATGACACATGACAAATATGACTCTCTTTTATTATTTATAGAAATTTATGTCTAAGAATAAAAAAATCTTTTGGTAGAAGGAGCTGGTACGAAAAACCTTAAAAAGTTATGTTTTAAGCTAATTAAGATTTTACTAAATTAATTTCCAAAGCTCTTTAATCATCAAAACCGCCTCATGAGTTAATCTGCTGCTATAAAAACTATTAGTTAAAAAACTGTCACATATTGATAATTAAACTATATTTTAAATCAAGGGATAATTACTAAAATAGCCAAATCTCACACCTTTATTCACTTTTTAGCCATTTTATATACATTTTACCAAAATAGCCACAATTTACGTGACCACATTTACGTGATAGCCACAATTTACGTGATTTGTACTTTTTTTCATTTTTTTAATGCATTACGTTACAAAAGGTGTTTGGTCACGCAAATTGTTGTACTTGGTCACGTAAAGTGTGACATGACATCCCACCAAACATTCACGGGGAAGGAGCAAAAATGGTCACGTAAAGTACAACAATTTACGTGACCAGACACATTTTGTAATGTAATGCATTAAAAAATGAAAAAAAGTACAAATCACGTAAATTGTGGCTATCACGTAATTGTGGTAACGTAAAGTGTGACTATTTTGGTAAAATGCATATAAAGTGGCTAAAAAGTGAATAAAGGTATAAGATTTGGCTATTTTAGTAATTATCCCTTAAATCAATAATACAAACACTCAATAAACAAAAAACTATCAATAATTGTTTTCTTAATCACAGTTTAACTTAGGAGTTGGCCAAAAGGCCCAAAACCATATATTACTGCTTAATCGTATTAATAACCAATAATTTGATTCCAAATTTCTTATTTGTATAAGTTTTAATGATAATTTTTAGAATTATATCCACCACGTTGGACGTGCGACCGATCAACTGTGGTGTTCAAAGGTTGGTTACCTTATTTTATGTTAAAATATCATTATTATGATTAGAATAAATGTTAATATTTAATTTTAATAACTTAAGTGTTTACATCTTAGTAAATATATAACCTAGTCCCCCTCGAAGGCTGATCGAACAACCTCGCAAATCCCCTCTCATGTCTCCAACGCTCATGAGCGAATTTAAGGTTACCAGGTAGGCATCAGACGCATTGTTATTTATACATACACACACATATATATATATAGGGGTGGGTTCAATTGAGAACCTTATGCATCGAAGAACCTTGGAGAACCACAATTCATCGCTAGAAAAACTGAAATGCATCACGTAGAAATCGATGCATCACGCGGGAATTTGATACATCAAGTGGAAATAATGTAAAAATCGATGCATCACTCGAGAATTTGATGCATCACGTGGAAATAATGATGTATTACGGGGGAATTGTGATGCATTTGTGGTGATGCATGGAGGTTCTTCAAGGTTCTTCGATGCATGGAGGTTCTCCATTGAACCCACCTCTATATATATATATATATATATATATATATATATATATATATATATATATATATATATATATATATATATATATATATATATATATATATATATATATATATCTATGTATGTATGTATGTATTCAACATCAATGGGGTGTCATATTAGACTAGGGTTCTGGAGTACTATATTAAATGAACATGTTCAATACGATAAAATATTTAATTTATTGCAAAATTACAATATACACATGCTCAAATGTAGGGGTGTTCAAACAAAATCGGAAAACCGAGAAATCGAGCCGAACCGCTTAAACCGCTTGATCCGAAACCGGAAAAAACCAAAACATCACGGGACGGTTTAGGTTTTCATTTTTAGAAAACCGCGGTTAACCGAACCGAACCGATTATATATATACAAGTTAGTAGCATCTATTTATAATCCCATTAAAACATTCTAATTCATTAAATACTGATTTTCAAATGATTTTTTATTTTAATTATTTTATTATATAAATTTAGCGTAACTTTTAAGATTTATAATCAAATAGTTTAGTATAACTTTAAACTTAAAAAGAATTTGTTCTTAAATAAGATATAATTCTAAAATTTTATTTGATTTTATTCATATAACGGGTAACCGTGGACCGAACCGCGGGTAACCAGCTTCTAACGGGTAACTGAAAACACGGTTCACATGTTAACTACTAACCGAACCGTGGACACCCCTACTCAAATGTACATTATTATTGATTATACCACATTATTACATGTTTATTATGATAAAATATTCTATTTTTATATCGACTTCAATAAATTTTATTTATAAATATGTCACTATGAGTATCCATACATTAAATTTCTTATGAATAGACTGAAACCAAAGCCTACAACGAATTTGTCAAAATATTTGATAGGTAATTTGAGAAGGCCGGTGCATGACATCATAAAAATGTGTTTTTTTTCCATCAAAATTTCAATTATTTTAATCAATCATTCATACATCAGACAAAAACTTGGATTGCTTTTTTATCGTACATTCTATACGAATGTTATGGGCCATTATTATAAAAGTCAAAAAGTTATGGGCCATCGGCTCATGTTCATGATATTTTTGGATTTATGATAGTAATATTGTTTGGAAAAAATTGGAGCTTTTTGGTTTTTGTTGAATTTTCATGCTTATAGATGATGAATTTTAGATACCGCAAGTAGGGCTGCAAACGAGTCGAGCCAAAGTCAAACTCAACAAGGCTTGAGCTCGTCTCGAATCGTTTTGGGTAGGCTCAAGCTCGGCTGATTAGCTCGACGAGCTTTCAAAATGTAGGCTCGAGAAGTACTTGAAAGAGACTCGAGTTCGTTCGAAAATCTTGAATTTCTATAAATAAGTTTTGAGTTCGTTTTTTTGGTGTAGAGCTCAAGCTCGAACTCCATAAAATCTTAGATCAATACTCGAAAGATCAAATTGCTAAATAAAAACTCTCCTTGATATGTTTATATATAAGACTCAATACGCAAATTACTTGATAAGCTTGACATATACATATACATAAGGCTCAATACTCAAATTGTTAGTACTCATGAACGATGAGAATTGACAACTATCTTTTAATGCTCTACTACAATTTATAATATTAGAAAATTTCATCTTTTTAATGTTTTACGTTTAGTCTTTTTCATTTAGTTCATAACTTCATGGGATAAACAATGTTAATTATAGCATCACTTAATAAGTAATATATATATAAAGAGTTGGGTTCAATGGAGAACCTCTATGCATCGAAGAACCTCCATGCACCACCAAAAATGCATCACAATTCCCCTGTAATGCATCATTAATTCTACGTGATGTATCGATTTCTACGTGATGCATTTCAATTTTTTAGTGATGCATTGTGGTTCTCCAAGGTTCTTCGATGCATAAGGTTCTCCATTGAACCCACCCCTATATATAAATATATGTAGAGGTGGGTTCAATGGAGAACCTCCATGCATCGAAGAACCTTGAAGAACCTCCATGAACCACCACAAATGCATCACAATTCCCCCGTAATGCATCATTATTTCCACGTGATGCATCAAATTCTCGAGTGATGCATCGATTTTTACATTATTTCCACTTGATGTATCAAATTCCCGCATGATGCATCGATTTCTACGTGATGCATTTCAGTTTTTCTAGCGATGCATTGTGGTTCTTCAAGGTTCTTCGATGCATAAGGTTCTTCATTGAACCCACCCCAATATATGTATATGTATGTATTTATACAAGTTGTGTCATTGCCACGAAATTTAAATCTTAAAACTTAAAACTAAATAAAAATATAAAGCATATAGATTAGAAAATAAAAATATAAGTTGTCGTCAATATATTTCAATCCTTTAACAATGTTGTCAATGCATATAAAATAATAAATATACACTCATATATACTTGCATATGTACGATCGACAAAACCATAAAATCATAAACGGATAATCATGTATAGTTATATATAAAGGTACTGATGTAGTTCGGTTTATATCAATTAGGTTTTTGGACGAAAACCACACTATACCTCAAATTGCGGTTTTTGGAAAACACATAAACCAAACTAACGATTTATTTTGTTCGGTTTTTTGCGGTATTTTCCAGTCTTTCGGTTTCTTTTCCCACCCCTACGTGTTGAAGGGTCCCACTAAGATGAGAAGATAGAAAATTGTCTTGAAGAGCATTCCTTGCTTTTTCTATATCTAAAAACACTACAAGAAATAAGAGCATTAGCAACGACACTTTTTACCTAAAAAATTGTCTTGAAGAGCATTCCGTGCTTTTTCGTTGAAGAGAAGGAAGAATGCTAAAACACTTTTTACCTAAAAAATTTAAACCCTGTTCCTGCACACACACACACACACACACACACACACAGAGAGAGAGAGAGAGAGAGAGAATGTATACCAGCGGTGTTGTGGCCGGAGAGGGACGGCGCCGGAGAGGTAGCCAAAAGGATGCAATCATCAGTCACGGAACGGAGTGGCTAGCTAGGGTACAACGGGAGCATGAGATGAGATTGATTGTGAGAAAAACGGCGGGAGATCAATGAGAGAAAGAAAATCAGTGTAATGAGGAGAAAGCGAGCAACCGGCGCAAAGGAAGAGAAAGCGTAGAAGTGTGAGGTGTGTGTGTGTGGGGTGGGGTGGGGTGGGGTGGGGTGGGGGGGGGGGGAGAGAGAGTTTTTATTTCGTGGTTTAATTCTTTAAGGCTTTAGCGGTGACACAATCCTTTAGCATCGACAAGAGCCTATGTTTTCTGTTGTCGCCGCTAAAGCTACTGTCAATTTTTCTTGTAGTGATAAAGGACATGTCGTGCTTGTTATTTTTTGATATTATTTTTAGTGGAAAGTTGTTTTGATGGCAAAAATATATATTCAACTATAAAAGATTTTCTTTGTTGCATATTTTATACATAATAACACACAAACACAATATATATAAGTTTATAAGAGACAATATGACTCGTGCGTATCCATTTTTTATTTTTATAGGCAATTCATAACATAGGCTTCGAATTATTAAAATCTGATTAAATTTAATTAGTAAAAAACTTTTATAGCTTATTTAATGAATGCATATGCATTTATTCATCAAATAAATTAATTACTTTTCGTGTTTTGGTTTATATCGTTTCATCATGTAAGATATTTTCTGTCAATGTATTTTTTTATTAGAGGTTATTATGAAAAAAAGCAAAATGTTTTCAAGTTTTTTTACGTTTTCGTTCTCCCATATTATTTTAATCCATAAAAATCCTAAAGTTAATTATTTTTTTATGGTTTATTGAAATTTGGACATTAGAACCTGGTTTTTCAATTTTAGGGTTTATTATGAAAAAAACATGTTTTTATGTTTTTTTACATTTTCGTCCCTCCATTTTTTTTTAACCATAAAAGTCCTCAATTTAATTTTTTTTTGTTTAGTTAAATTTGGACATTAAACCCCGACTATAATTAATGAACCGGGTTTTTTAAAACTGAAAAACCGGGTTCAAATGTCCAAATTTTACTAAACCAAGAAGAAAATAATTAATTTGAGGACTTTTATGAAAAAAAAACATGTAGGGACAAATTAAAACGCAAAAAAAAGCATGAAAACATGTTGGTTTTTTTCATAATAAACCATTTTTAAAAACTCGGTTTACTAATTATAACCGGATTCTAATGTCCAAATTTCTTTAAACCAAATATAAAAAAAATTAACTTGAGGACTTTATAAAAAATAATAACAAAAAAAGACGAAAACACAAAAAACGTAAAAAACATGTTGGTTTTTTCATGATAAACACTCTATTATTATTTATCATCGGCAAAAATTACTTTCGGGTACGTTAAAGATCATTTCCAAATTGAAAGCTACTCCATATATGTCGATAATTATTTTTTAAATAAAAAATATATTAAAAATATTTAAATATACTATTTTTAGATGATATTTTTGTTTTTATCTAAATAAAAATATCATTTATAATTCAATTCTCTTAAACCACTCATCTCTATGATTGTTTGTTATCTCTTTGTCGAGCATTTAAAACGACAATTGAAGTGGGTGATGCGTATACACTGAGAAGAACACCATTCTATCAAATTATTGTTAGAATTATTAATCGATATGAGTTCTAAATTTAGAAAAATAAAAATTATTAAAAAAAGATTGGGAATTTTTACAACCTAATCGGGACCCTTTTGGACCCTCACGATCCATATACCATGTGGAAGCATAGTCCACCTATCAACCGGATAACGCCTCTAATTTCACAAGGTCTCATTGGTACAGTTGTAAAAAGAATTTAAGTTTAGAAAAGATAATACCTTGTTATATAATTAAAACCAACTTAAAAGTAAAAGTTATATACTTGGTACTTACTCAAAGTTCTTTTGATTACTATGTGAGATAGAATGTATTATGTGATTTTTTTAAATAGTATTAATTTCCTCTTAAATAGTACTTATCATATATTAATGGGGTTTAGCCTATTTGGTATAAGGTTAGACATGTAAGTGTGAGATCACGGATTCGATTCTCATTGAAGGTAAGTTAAGATTTAGATGATGGAAATTCTGAATTCCCCATTTAGGACAAATTTACCATTTTAAAGTTTTACATTGAATTTGAGTCATTTTATAAATCTTACTTTTTCCGAAACTAACTAAGCAATTTTAGTTTTTACATAGAGGAATATGTCACTAAGCCAAAAGCGCATTAGCACAATTGTGATAAAGATTTACATAAAAATTAAAGAAAACCTTTAAAAACCATTATTTTTCATGTTTTTCTTTTTATTTTCTCCTTTTTATAAGGAAAATAATGAAGTTAAATTTATACTAAAATGTATCTTATAACCTTTCATTAAGAATTAAGGAGGCGTTTGGCATGTAAAATTATAGATAATATAAATAAAATTACCTAAAATTATCATGTGATAATTTATTTTCTCTTTTATTATATGTGTGTATTTGGTTTTTTGGGTTAAATATTTTTTTGACCATTTAATTTTTAGATTTGTCTTATTTAACTATTAAACTATCTTTTTATACATTTATGTGACGTTTGGTTCGCAGATTGAAATTTGAAGGAGTTGGAATTTAAATTTTAGTTATTAATATGTTTGATGGTGAAAGTAAAAGATAGTTTTTAGTATTGGTTAGAGATGTAGGTTGAATTTTAATTCATCCATATACTGGAACTTAATTCATGTATAAGCTGAGAGAAATGTCAAATTTCTATAAACAAGTAAATTTGATGGAAAATACATAAATTTAACCTTTTAGTTATCAAAAATTCCAAACAAGCTAAATTTAAATTCCAATTCCATTGAAATCCATTACATGAACCAAACGCCACATTAGTCATTAAACTTTAGTGTTTTATAGTTTTGCTTTAAAAAACTAATGGATAAAAATATGTAAAAAGCATGATAGTTTAATGACCAAACGTGTATAATTTTTAATAGTAAAATTTTGTATAAAAAATTTAATGGCTAAATGAGACAAATCTGAAAGTTAGATGTTCAAAATAACAATTAACACATTTTTTTTTGCCTAATTGGAGTTTGATATTTTATGTGCTAAAAAAGGTTATTTGTGTTTTTTCATAAATTGTATTTATTATTTATTTCTTGATTTTTATTTATTTTTTATTGTTGATTTATCTACTAATTAAATATTGTCACATTTTATATTTTAACATCTTAAGTATCATATTTCAAACCAAAATTATAAACAAATTTTTTAAAAGAACAGACACCTGAGATGAAGCTGTAACGAAACAAGTTTAAAACATATTTTAAAACATTAAAACACCAAATAGAGCTTACATAAAAAAAAAGGTATTAAACATTCGGAAAAGAAGTTTAAAACATATTTTATTTTAACAAAAAACACCAAGTAGACTTAGTAGAGTTTACATTAAAAACTATAAACAAATTTAAATTATCACTAGAAAGAATAAAAAAAGACAAGTGACTAAAAATAGTAACAAATTTTATCAATTTATCATTAATAGTAACATTATTTACTTTTTATCATGAATAACAATGACATTTATATGTTTTATCATTTATAGTAATAAATTTTTTATTTTTAATCAATGATAATATTTGTTGACATACAAACATGTTTAGCAGGTTACCAACAACTTTATAGTTATCAATATTTTTATCAATAATAGTAACATATCAAATTAAAGCCCAATTTATTTTTACTTTTTAAGTTTTTTAAGATTTCAGGAACACTAAAACAGAAAAAACACTAGGTGAATGACGAAGTTGAGACTGTTGACCTAGTGGTTGTTTGCGCATTAATCCGAAATGGAGATTGAATTGAGACTGGTTTGATTGAATACTACAAAACAGAGGAAACACTAGATGAAGGACGAAGTTTTGGTGGGTTGCGATGTCACTCCGATGACTAAGTCAATTATATGAGATTAATAGAAAGAAAAGTATAGTAATGAGTTTAGGGTTTTCTTGAACACACCTCTCGAGGAAGGAGGCCCCTCATATTTATACTCTTCCATTTTGTTATGTCTTCACCATTTCACTCAATAGGAAGGTAAACATCTGGTTGGGATCACAACAGATTTTCCTTCACTGCTCCGTTGCATATGATACGTTACAAGATCTTTACTCTGGCAAACCCCAAGCCATTCATTGGTTAATTCACACTGCCTACGTGGCCAGTACGCTACATCATGATCCACATATTCACATACGTCATCAATGGTTAATAATGAAAAACAAATCAACTATCTATTTTAAATTTTACGATTAAATCTCTCGTGGCCAGTACGCTACATCATGATCCACATATTCACATAAGATTAAATTTTACGACTTTTTTTATGTTATTCAAAAGTATATATATGATTTGTTTATCATGTTAATGACCAGCAAACAATATAAGAACCTAAACAATCGAAAAAAGTCCAATGACTTAATCGTGAAAATTAAAAAAATCATCGGTTTTTCCAATATGGAATCGTTTATTAATTGTTTTACCAGCTTAACATGTAGCAAGTTAGACATTTGTAGTTTTGAATACGACACAAAAAAGTCCGTGGACATACAATCTATTAAAAAGGTTCATGGCCTTAATCATGAAAATGAAGAAATAAAAATGTTCTTTTTTCATTATTAAACTTTTAACTTACGAGTAGTACAATCGAGAATTCAAAGTTATGCATCAATAGTGTTTTGCATGAAATATAAAATAATTACAAAAGCACATAGATTGATCTAGGGATGAGTTTTTTATACCGAAAACTGGTACCGAACCGAACCGGTACCTTCGGTCCGGTATTCGATTTGTGTCATATTTCGGGATCGGTGCTACCCGGTTTCGGTACCACCTGAAAACTGTTATTACCGGTACCGGTAAACTTTGACTCAAGTCACGTAAGTCTTCTTCATGTCTTCTTCTATTCTTCATGTCTTCTTCATCACCAATAAACTTTGATAATTGTTTATTTTGTATGACTTGGTTTATTTGTAATCATAAACTAAAAATATTTTTATTGTTATGTGAAAACTGAATGAATGGTTACAACAAGTTGCTAAGTAATTTAAAATGTTGATTTTAGGTTTATTTTCTTGAATTTTTGGTACCTAATTCGGTATAGTTCCGTAAAACCGGTACCAATACAGTGACTGAACCGGTACCGATGATCAATTGAATTCGGTTCAGTATCCCAAATCGCCATAAAAATGTAACTGATACCAATCAGTACCGTACCGAACTCATCTCTAGATCGATCCATCGATCAAAATTACACTTAATGAGATGTACAGTCGGTAGTTATAACATTGGTTGTGCAACAAATTCATCTATATTTTTATACTTTTTGTATACAAACCACTTGATAAAAACATTTTTCTTGAAAAACAAAATTGTATATGCTAAATACATATATATGGACAAGAATTGCTATGTTAGAATCATATGCGATGTCACAAATTAATGCAACAACGCACCATGACGTGTACTCTTGTAGGTAGAGGTGACAATTTCGGTTCGTTCAAGCAAACAGATTGACGACCATAAGTCACAAATGTTACATAATTTTGAAATTTTTTTCAAATGACAATTTGTTTAATACACAATTTTATAAATTTTCAGTTTTTAAAAAAAATTATGTTCTAGCTTAGTTTTTTACTACGCGTCAATTTAATCGTTCAGCCGTTGGGTCAAAATTGTCACCCCTACTTATAGGACTCGGTCACTACAAGAAAATGACTTTTACCGATGGAAAAAATCCCTCAGAGGCCCAATTACCGATAGATGCCCGACAGAATTGGTTAGTAGGAAAAAAACTGGTCGGTGACTTATATATCTGACGGAATGTGTTTCCAGTGGATTACCAGCAAAATATTATTATGAGATTATCGACACTAACTAATTGATAAAACCGGTTAACTATTGATAAAACCTTGATTTACTGATTTTTAGTTGGTTTGGCGTTTTCTATGCAACGAAAAATAGTTTGGGGTTTTAATCACAAAAAACTAACAAGTTGTTGGTTTTTTGCGCAATTATCCCTTTAAATAATGCTTAAATCAAATCTTACACGCTTAACCTAAAGAATATTTTGTGGTGTATCATAAATTTTTGTATCAAAATAAATGTTTATAATTGGCTCTACATAGAAATGTATTATAATGGAATTGAAAACCAAAGTAGATATACCGCATGTGTAAGAAAAAAAAATGTTCTCACACCATACTGGTAAATTTGAAAAAGTACGTTGGTATTATGGATGTCGATGCGCACCGCCAAATTCCTAATTAGAGGAATTTTGTCTTTGGGTCAGTAAATTACAAAATTTGATTACCTTCAAAAGCTCGGTAGAAGCAACCCAAGACCATAGTACGTCGATCCTAAAATGCTTTCTAACTATTAGGAGTGGCAATTTGAGCTCATTCAAGCAAACAGGTCAAACGGGTTGACGACCAAAAGTCATAAAATTTACATAATTTTGAAATTTTTTTAAAAGAACAATTTTTTAAATTAATACGTCGTTTTATAAATTTTCATTTAAAAAAATTATGTTCTATCTTAGTTTCTTACCATGGGTCCATTTAATCCGCCACCCCTACTAACTATCAAGCATGCCGGACTTATAGGTACTATAGATAGAATGATTGTTGGATTGATGTACTAAGTTAAATTGTTAGGCATTCGTTGCATAGCAAATGCTTCTAACCTCCATTTCTGTTCTTGACTTCTTTCGAAGGGCATCGATCAGACGATCACCAAGACATTCAGTTGGATGGTTTTATAGCTAATTAAACTGGATTTAGGGATAATTAAAGCCATAAATGAGTTGAATTTGTCTTTCATAGGTTGTGAAAACCAATCTAAATATCTAGTATATGTGTGATATTGTATTTGAAGTAATACATATGACTCATTCAACTTTACTATGCATTGTTAAATACTTTTCATAATATATATATATATATATATATATATATATATATATATATATATAGATTTGGGTTCAAATAAGTAACACTAGTTTTGCGGAGTACCGGAGGTACCTCGCTTAAAATCATTTTTTTTGAATTTTTTTTTCATAATCATGTTTAAATTAATAATACAAGACTACTTGCAAAAAATCACACCTAAACATACACTAGAACTATGTGAAATGTGCCTGTTCACATGAAGTGTACTGTTGTGAACGTGTGTTCACAACTAAGCATGTTCACATTAATTTTTTCACGTTCACATGACTTTTAGGATGATAGAAATTGTAAATGTATATAATTTTTTACGAATAGTCTTATATTATTTGTATCTAAATGAATATGAAAAAAAATTCAAAAAAAAAACTTTTTTTCGGAGCAAGTTCACATCTGAAACCCGTGTGTTCACAGGTACTCACGGTACTCTGCATTTTTTAGGTACTCACACAAACCATATTCTATATATATATATATATATAAAATCTTCAACACAAATAAGAAGTTGTTTGGATTTGAGTTTGAAAAAATGTTATGGCGTTTTGAAAATTACTAATTAGATAATAGCAGTAACAAAAGTGCTGCAAAAAATGTAGTGTTTGGTTTAATTTCTACTGTTTGATATCATAATTATCAAATAATCAGTTTTTGAAGTGTTTAGATTTGCGTTTTAACTTGTAAAATGACCAAATAATCGCTTATTAAGCAAATAAGCTACATTTTTTAACTTATGAAAAAGTATGGTAGAATTAACTCTAAACTCAATTAATCACTTATTAACGTTTCAATCCAGACACTTTAAACCAATTATTTGTATTATTGTAGCGTAATAAGCTAATAATCTCATTCATAACGCAAAATCAAAAACTCTCTAAGTTGTTTAAAATTTATTCAATAATTTGTTTCTAAATAAACGATATACGAATCATAAATGGTCAAGTTAAGATTTAAAATATATGCTAATTACATTTAGACAAAAAAAATGTTTAAAGAGATGGTGTGTGAAAGGAAAAGCGAATAAGAATCGTTTATATATATGCCTTTGTGGGATTGTAGGTTTTGATGTTGATTATTGTCGTTACTTGTGATAAGAAAGAGTTTTATCTGATTTAAAACGTGTTATAATGTTATTTAGATTCTATATATCTATTGATCTGACAAAACGTTATGTATATATCAAATTAAAAGCTAGGGTTCTTGAACTTGTGTATCTTGTCCTACAGAATTTAGAACTCTTAAAATATCTTAATTGTTATATTGATGCCTCTTTAATTGTTTCTTTAAAATTTGCTTAATAAAAACTTCGTTTCTTATGTGTTTACTTTGTTTTTCACAAGTAACCTAATAAGGATCCATGATACTCTTTTGTATTTGGAAGCATTATACTTGTAATATATACCGATTAACGGCAGACTACTAGACTCAGTGATGGATCCAGGATCTGGGGTCGCCGGTTGCACAATTTAAGTCATCCTACCGGTTCGATAATTTAAGTAACTAAATTGGCCGGGCCGGACAAACAAATGAGAATAAATTCTTTAACATAGCACAAAGTAAGGTAGATATCAAATAAACAAAAAAGGTATCAAAATAGAATTGCAATTAATTAAACTAGTAAGAAATTACCACGAACGGTCGTACAATCTCATAGTTGCCCTCTGCGATCTTTCATCTTTTGGAATCGATTGATTACTGCTTCACTTGTATTGAGTTGGCTAAGTGGGTAACAGGATTAATATATTAGGTTTGGGTTATTGGGTATAAGAATTAAGGTTGTGTTAAATGTGTTTTTGGTTGATGGACTTTGATTTTAGGTATTGTTAAATGATTGAGTTTTAAAAAAGTGTTTACTTTTATTTTATTTTTTACTTATTTAGACGTTCTACTTTAAATACTTTTTATTTATTTATTTTGATTTGAGGTTATAAAATTTTATAATTAAGTTGTACACTTAATTTTTTTTAATGGTTGAATAGTACAGGTGGCACACTTAAACAATTATAGGTTGTACAATTAAAATTTTAAAAAATTTATTGGGGAGTAGACCGGTGGCATGTGCTTACCCTCGGCCATACTGGGTCCGCCCCTGGACTCATATAACATAATAAATAACATGTTTCTTTGTTTTTAATTTTTTGTCTATGCATATAAAGATCTTTTGGGATTTTGGATTTTCGAATATATCCACTTTCTACGTTCATTCTTGTGTAGTAAAATTACGGTGAAACATGTATGAATGCTTACCGTTTGAATGCTCAATAATTTTCTTTTGCTAATAATTAGCATCCTTCCTCCAACGTCTCGTTCTGATTCAAGGTGTAGCAATTGGATGTACAAAGTACGCGTTCTCAAGAAAATGAATGTACATTGTGGTACATTTTCAATTCCAAAGCTAAAGTTGGTTCAAAGATTTCAAAATAACAAATAATGAGTGGTGTTTTCAGATCGAATTTGTATTTAGTTTTTTTTCTTAAACAGCAGTAATATTATTACGAAAAACTCTAATGTCAGCCATCCATGGATAGCTAGGCACAGTTTCAACAACTTGATACACGTTCTTACGTGCAAACAACATATCTACATTGATTCCTCTATCTAGTATTTAAAAATTCATCTAATTTATTTATTTTATTGTTTATTATACATGGTCCACCATTTTTGAATTAATCACTATTTATTTTATATCGTATTATAATTTATAACCATATCTTTGTTTTACAAGTCTACTAACATTAATCTACCAAGTACCAACTTTATTAAATATAATAATAATATATTAAAGGTTTTAATATAAAAAAAAACAATATGTTTTCATTTTTTGGTGATTTAGTTCTTTTGTGTTATTTTATACTAAGAAAGTCCTTAAGTTATTGTTTTCAATCCGGTTTCGGAAAAAAAATTTGTTTTGTTACATAATCATCCCTGTCTTTTTCCACAAAAAACCAACATGTTATCACTATTTTCCTCCGAAAAATCCACAAACTTGAAGTCTTTTTTGAAAAAATAAATAAATTCTAAAAATCACAAACAAATATATTACTTAAAGATTTTATTGGTAAAAAATAACACGGAGTGATTAAACCGTAAAAACGTGAAAAAACATATTGCTTTTTTTTTCATATTAAACCCCATATTAAAATAATAACATATGGTATAAATTGATATTAAATTATTCCCGACAAATAAAAGTGTGTAGCCAACAACCATATCCACTTTTACCATTTTTCCTATCTAATACGAACCTTCAATCTCGTTTTTCAAAAAAGGTTTTCTCCATTAACACACGTGTTACAGTAATGGTTTTTGTCTTAATCCAAAGAAGAATTTAGTATATATTTGTAAGTTGATTTATATAAATTTAGAATATATCATAAATCAATTTAAAAATAGTCGTATCTAGTTTATTTTATTGGTCTTCAATTAAATGAGCAAAAATACTTATATTTAACGATTATCACAATACTGATGTGAACGGAATAACTTATTATTCATGACTTGTTTTTTACAACCGGTTTTTTTTTAAGTCTTACGCGTTTGAATTCCATGAACACGTACTTGATTATTATCCCAAACTGAATAACATAACATTACATCGAGTTTCATAAGTTTTATACTCGCAATAATCTTTAATTAGGTCCTAAGACACCTTAATTAGCATCCCATCTTGCAGGCACCCAAGAACATTCGCTAATCCTGATTGGGATGATTGAATATATAATTTCATAAACTCCATAAATTACTGAAAACTTAATAGAGTTCGATAAGGTTATGTGTTATGGAAATAAAGACAAAACAACATAAAAAGTTTTCTTTTGCGAATAACCCCATGTTTGACACCCATATTGATTCAAACTCATTTCTATCAAAATCGAATGATTATATCACATATAACTATGCAAGATCAAGTCTTAAAATAATCACAGTTGAACCAATTCAAGCCCTTTTCGATTTTTAATTCTAAAATATCAACAATGATAATAAAATATCAAATCACTGTCAAGATCTAAATCTTAAATCAAACGTTTGGAATGAGTATGTATAACCTTAAGAACTCATAAAATAACTAATAAAACTAACCTCAAACACATATGTATATGACTTCAACAATAATATCATTCTAGGTTAAACACTTCATATAACAATTCCAATTCATATAAATTTTCCTTTAAAAAACAAAAACAATTCCAATTCATTAAACAACATAAATCTAACCTTTTGTGAAATTTCCCCTTTTGATTTGTTTACATGGAGGATGAAGAACAAGTGGAGAAGATGAAGTCTCCAATTATGACTATGTCTGCGGATTCTCGCTCTTTTTCTCTTTCGTTTATCTGCAAATAAGGAATACACACACTTTGAATTGACATGAAGGAATGAGGAAGCAGACACAAAACTCAACATTATATACGTTTTGTGAGTCGAATCTAATTAAAATGGGTACGGACAGAACCGTCAAAATGACTTGTAGTAAAACACTAATGTAGTATAGAATTTTTCTTAAAAATAAAATTCTAGAAAATAATGTATTAAACAATTATTCTTTGAGAAAAAATTAAAATTACGTTAGAACTGTCTTTTGGTTGTCGACCCGCTCGGCTCGTTGTTTGAATGGGTCAGAATTGCCACCCATTTGGCCATTACCCAATACCCATTAATTCTTGTTTGGTTTGAATGATTTCAACGACTCATTAGGATTTGGATGTTTGGATAAAAACTAAAAAGAAAGGAAGTAGCTTCATTTAGCGTTTCATGTTTCACACTTCTCCTCCTGTCATAATCTACCCATCCTTCTAATTATTTTGAAATCCTATAATTTTAAAGTTCATCATTTATAATTCATGCAATCCAAAAGACACATTAACCAATTTGTCCCAATTAAAAAATTCATGGCTCTAATGTTATTTAGATCGTTAAAACGATCTCCACTCTTCATTTAACTCGTTAACTCGGCAATCATCTCAACCAACTACAATTATCATGTATAGCATCATACTTTACCAACTCAAACATATTTAACCAACTAAATTCTACAAAACTCATAATATTCATAAACAACAACCAATGAATAATTTTCACATACTTGCTACTGGTTTTGAGATGTTACAGATTCTACTACAGTGTATAATAAATTGTTTCACTTCAGAAAATATATTCAAAACTTCAAATCACATTTGATTTGATTTTAAGTCTAATTAGAAAACCAGGGCCCCTTCCTTTACTAACCCTAAACTAGATATGTGTGTTTTCTCTTCTTGTATTGTATTGCAAGTGTAACAAGATATTATAGATACTTATTTATTTTAAGAATTTTATTTAATAATTATTTTGTTTGCATCCTCCATATGCTTATAATGAGGTGGGTTCAATGGAGAACCTCCATGTATCGAAGAACCTTGAAGAACCTCCTTGCACCACCACAAATGCATCACAATCCCCCGTAATGCATCATTATTTCCACGTGATGCATCAAATTCTCGAGTGATGCATCGATTTTTACATTATTTCCACTTGATGTACAAATTCCCGCGTGATGCATCGATTTCTACGTGATGCATTTCAGTTTTTCTAGCGATGCATTGTGGTTCTCCAAGGTTCTTCGATGCATAAGGTTCTCCATTGAACTCACCCCTGTTTATAATATACCCATAATTAATAAGTAGTTAAATAATCATGGTTATACCAAGGTATAACTATTTTCAACATTAATTATAAAAATCCAAAATGAACAAATATCAACATACGCCATTTTTTTTAAAAAAAATTCCTATTTAAGAATTCACAAAATATCAAATACATGAACATATATCATCGTATTCAAAGAAAATTTACGTAGAAAATCTTTAATTTGGATCCCTTTTATAATTAAAACCTCTCAATCATTTTACATCGTAAACTCATTAAATTTAAGGTTTTTTCGAGAATAAACTTTTGCAACTTGATGATATGTGAACTTTTCTATAGAGATTTTTACGTAAAAAATTATAACAGGTCAAGCCTACTATACAATCAGATCTAATCATAGGATGATGACAGATTTTCCAAAATCATTTAGCTTTGCGATTTGATAATCGAGAAATATGTTAGTTTGGTTGTGTTTGTTATTTTAAGAGGTAAATGTCTAAAGTCTAAAAACCACGTCTGAAATTAAGAGGTGGACTTAATATCTGAAGTCTGAAAACCACATATGACACGTCTGAAATTAAGAGATGACCTTAAATGTTTTAATTAATTAAATTGATTTTAGTATTCTAGTTAAATAAAAGGAATAAAGTCATACAATAGTAACCTACTTTTGAAAATTTATCAATATGGTACGTCTACTTTTTTAAATGTCGATATGGTACCTGTACTTCAATTTTTCATACCGATATGACCATATTTGTTATAGACCCATATTTTTTATACCATTAGAACCCTGTTTACTATGTAAAAACCGGGCTCTATTATGTAGAATGACCATATCGATACAGAAAATTGAAGTACACGTACCATATAGACAATTAAAAAAGTAGACGTACCATATCGATACATTTTCAAAAGTAGGTTGGTATTGTAAGACCTTAACCCTTAAAATAAAATATCATCTTACATCTACCTCTTAAATTAAGGGGTAAATTACAAATTTCGTCCCTGTGGTTTATAGCAAATTACGGATCCCGTCCCTCTATAGAAGAAATTACAAATTCGATGTCTGTGGTTAACATTTTGTTACGGATTTGGTCCTTTGACCGGTCATTTTTTTTAAATGACCATTTTACCCTTGAAAGTATTATAAAAATAGGTAATTAACTTTCTTTTTCATAAAATAAAATAATAAAAATCCAAAATCAATTTTTGTTTTTCATTTTAATTATTAAATTAAGATTTCTTAAAAATCAAAACATATATATATATATATATATATATATATATATATATATATATATATATATATATATATATATATATATATATATGTTCCTGTTCCATCTCTTAAAAATCAAAACACCAAGAGTGTTCCATCTCTCTCTCTCTCTCTCTCTCTCTCTCTCTCTCTATATATATATATATATATATATATATATATATATATATATATATATATATTTCCTCTTCCATCTCTTAAAAATCAAAACACCAAGAGTGTTCCATATCTCTCTCTCTCTCTCTCTCTCTCTCTCTCTCTCTCTCTCTCTCTCTCTCTATATATATATATATATATATATATATATATATATATATATATATATATATATATATATATATATATAACGGGTGATTGCAGACAAATTGTGGAAATAAACACAAACACGCACAAAATATCCTGCTTGGCACTTTTTATACAAAGGCACTCATTCTTAAAAAAAAAACATAGGGTTCTTTTTTCGCATTCTTACATCTCACAGACTCCCTCAGCTCCGGTTCCATCTCCAGCACCGACTCCCCCAGCTCCGGTTCCATCTCTCGTTAGGATGATGCAGCCTGCCGGAGATTGAATGGAAGATAAAGAGAGATAGAGAGAGAGGGAGAGAGAGAGAGAGAGAAAGAGATAGATTTTTAGAGAAAAAGAAAAAAGACATTTGTTAATAATTAAAATAAAAAGAGTTTGAGTTTTTTTGATCTTATTATTTATTTTCACTAAAAAAAAGTTCATTACCTATTTTTATAATATTCTCAAGGGCAAAGTGGTCATATATAAGAAGATAACCGGTCAAAGGACCAAAACCACAACAAATAACCAACCATAGATACTGAATTTGTAATTTCAACGTTAAAAGGATCTTTTCCATAATTTTCATATAACCACAGGGACGAAAATTGTAATTTACCCTAAATTAAGACTTCAAACGGAAATCCACAACTTAATTTCAGATGTGGTTTTCAGACGTTTTAACCTCCTAAGTCTAAAATGTAACAAACAGTCTGTTTTGAATTAAGATCTGAAATTCACTTAACTCTGAAATGTAACAGACAGTCAATTTTCAGTTAAGATATGAAATTAAAACTTCAAAGGCTTTTAAGAAGTAATTAAGTCCAAACAAAATGTTAAACGGTTACTATGAAATTAAGACTTTAAAGGTTTGTCTCAAACGGTTACTCATTAGAAAAATGTTACATCTAATTGATTTAACACCAACAATAGGCAACAAATCAATTTACAACCAAGAGGTTAATTGTAACGAAAGCAATAAGCAACTAGGCAAGTAATAAAATCGATTTATCAATAAAAGGTTGTAAACTCATAGTCGACGACAAAGAAGTAGGCAACAATATCATTAATAGTTAATTTATATTATAATATTTGTAATTTAATTAATAAATAACTTCTATTTTACGTTAAATAAAATGAATAGAAACCACATATTTGGTTTGTGATTTTTATAATATTAAAAAAAAAAAAAAGAAAAGAAATATTGGATTCGGTTTGGTTTTACACATAAAACCAAACGATAAAAACTGAACCACACCAAAGTAAAAATATATATATTTATTCTATTTAATAATTAAATATTTTCAACTTTTAAGTAAAAATCTAACATTTTTTTAACGTTTTTTAAGTTATTTAGTTAAACAATATCTAAATTGAATTAACAATTAATGATTGATGATCTTGTTATTAACAAGTTTTTTTTAGCATTATGTATAATTAATGAAATTTTTGGAATGTTTGAATTAACATTAATACATTAAGTTTGTTAGGTTTAAAAAACTAATTGTGTTTTTTTTACGAGCTTTATGTTATTTATTATCATCAGAGAATGTAGAATGTTCGTTTTACCATTACTTTTATTTATCGTTAATTAAAGCAAGTCATGTAACAATTTTTTAAGATAATATTATTAATAGCTAATATTTATCATTTTTTAAGCTACTACTAATTTTTGAGTTAACAATATTTTAAAAGACAAAATTATTAAACACCAAAAATATCATATGCAATTTTTTAGTTAACAATTAAAAATTCTTTATTTTAACCATCAAAAACATTCAAACTGTAGAAACTATCCTTGTTAATTAGTTTGATAACAAATAAATAGAATAAAAAAACAAAAATAAATATTTTGTATAGTTGGGCTTAAGCTAATGTCCTTAAAGCTCAAGCTCTCTGCTGATGTCCTTAGAACTTGTTTGTTGAGGTTTAGTCCTTGCTTGTTTTATTGTGGGTCTTAGCTAATCTTCAATTTTTTTTTAACGACAAACTAATTTACTCTTACTTTTAAACTATCCTTTTGCTCCAATTGGGGATTTCAGAACATACTTCCAGCACTTAAATTGCAACTTACCTCTGACGGTATTGAACCCGTGACCTCACACTTACATGTCACCCGTCAACCTTTTACCCTATAGGTAGCGTCTTAAACGTTGCAATCTATATAAATATCATTAAATGAGTTACTAATTTGTCACATGTTGACTCCTCAGTTTATTTGTCACGTGTCAAAACTTCAATCTGACACATGTCATTACTAAAATTATATTTGAGTTAAAATCAAATCCAGTTCGATCTATTATAATCTAATATTACTAAACTAATATATAATTAACTCAAATCTAATAAACTCAATTTTTTATAATTATTTCATGTGTTATTGTAAATATTTATTTTTATTTTAATTAAATCCAACCCATGCAGTACATGCGTATATAATATACTAGTATAGTATTTAATAAACTGGGATCTTTTCTTTGCGTTTATATTCATAATTTTTTTGCTATATTTTTATTTATATTCTGTTTTTTACTCACATAAATTAAACCTACTTTGTATAACTTTAATTTTAATATTCGACTATAATTAATGCTTTGGGGTTTTATAGCTTTAACTCTTATACCTTTTAAATGTTATTAAAATTTATAAAGTACAAGATGATCAATATGCTAGAAATTTTAATGGATCCTAACATCATCTATACAATTGGGTTATGTAATCTATACTAACTTTAACGCTCGTACTAGGATTAAATACGATACACGGATCAAGTTGTGGAACAAGACGAAAACTTTGGGAGGCAAAAGACTACTCATTGGCAGTGGCAAAAGACTGCGCAGGAGTGACATAAGCTATAACTGTAATGATAGGAGTTTACGATTGTAGCACCCAGAGGTGCAACGGTCTAGTAGGTGCAACGATGTGGTTATGGCTTGTCAAAAAAGCAAACACAAAACAAAGTTATATTTATTTACATTGTGACTACCGACCAGAGTGGGATGAGAAGCAGAAGGTGGCGGGAATGAATGAAAATGTCACTTAAGGGAGCCGATGGGGAGAAGAAGAGTGGTGACAATATGACAATGGTTGCACGGAAGGGGATGAGTTGGTAAGAAAAAGACAAGAAAATTTAAGGCTCTGGTACCATGTTGAATAATGAAAACCCTATAGATTAAAATGTATTACAATCACTAATACTTAATGAGTAGAAGATGATATACACTAGATATCTTAATGAACACTAAGTCCATCTACTCAGTTGGGATAGTTAAATTTATATCAACTCTAATCTATCTAATATTAAGATTATGTATCTCGAGAAATCCCATGCAAGATAAATATATCTTTGTTGATCAAGATCGTAAAATCATAAAGTCTTATAATATTAAAACTAAGATTCTAACACAGAGTAAATCCGTTACAACACACGAGATAAAAATAAATCGGTAGGGGTGACATTTTCAGCCCGTTCAAGCAAAATGGTTGACAACCAAAAATCATAAATTTTACATAATTTTGAAATTTTTTCAAAGAACAATTTTTTTAATACACCGTTTTTCAAATTTTCATTTTAAAAAAATATTATGTTCTATCTTATTTTTTTTATAATAGGTACATTTAATTGTTCGGTCTATTTGACCCGTTGGGTCGAAATTGCAACCCCTACTAATCAAGTATTGGTATTTTCATAAAAATCCAAATTCCTTGAAACTAAATAACTCATTCAATGGAATACAATTTAATATTCCTAGCGTGGTCAAACCAATTCTTGAATTCCATTCCACTACATTACATCACGTTTCAATGAAAAACACGATCCTAACAATTTGGTCTTTAATAGTGACGGCTTATAAACATTTTTTTCTCAATAACAAATTTTATATGTATTTTCATGGAGGAGTGCGATCCAAAATAATCTATACTTATCCAATCTATCTATTTTATTAAAAAAGTAAATAGATGTCAGTTGACACTTATTGAAAATTTCAATTAGTGTAATTTGGATACGACACATGTAATAATTTATAATTTCATATTAAAATAGAATTAAATAAATTATATTAATTTAGAAAAGAAAACGTCTTATTATTGTTTTAAATTTGAGTCCACAACTTATTTCTTTCCTTAACTGCTTATTCAAGCTTTTAGAAAATGTTAAAATAAATAATTAAATTAATTTAGGAACAAAGTTTTATATTTACCAGATTTCTATAAGTTTATGATTTCTTTGTTATTATTTAATTCTTAATTATTCATTTACCTTTAGTTATTTGCTTTATATATTTTCAATAATCTATTTAGCAGTACAATATCTGTTGTTTCTATAATAATTTTTTAAAATTAAAGAAATTAGAAAAAAAAAAGTTATTTAGTTATCTCATGTAATACACGGTTAATAAATAAACTAGTATTATAATAAATTTTGGACTTATTGATCCAATCTCGTGTGCTCCTATATATGGCTGTTAAGATTTCAATCTTGATATTAAATTATTACCATTTTACGCTAATGGTTAGAAAAAATAATCGATTCCTTAATAGAATCTCTCATGAGTAGAATCTTAATCACATTGATTCCTACTTTATCTTAAATTAATAATTATAAATGAGCTAATTTTGTAAAATAAAAAATATTAATGTGTTAATTATCTAATTTGTACATAACAACAATTTTCATATGGGTAAATCTATTTACACACCATGTTTTATCTATTTCTACCACATATAATTATAATGTAATTATTATATACTTTTTACCCCATGATGATTAGGTTACTTTCTACCACATAATTTTCTACTCCATCTTTTTTGTTTTCTAATTTTTATACACCCCCTCAATTTCTAAGGCTATTTCTTTATACACCACATCTAATTTTTCATATATTATCTCTATAAATTTGACCTATAAGTATTCATCTTTTTCATAACCAAATTAATTGTCATACAGTCAAATATTTCTCTTTTCAATGTGAAAATTTAAATACAGTCTCTTGAAAGGTGATAAATTGAATAAAGCAAAAAAAAAGTCAGATATTCTTCTTTTAATGCGAAAATTAAATATAGTAAAAAAAATCAAATATTCCTCTTTTTCAAGAAATTAATACAATATAAATGGTAATTTCTTTAATCAAAGGAGAGTCAAATAGGTCCTTATTAGAGAATTTTATAGTAATGATTTAATTTATTTAAATTATTTTTAATATATATAAATGCAATAATGATGATAATAATAATTATATAATAATAATTGTACAAATGAAATTATACATAAAACATTATGGCAATAGTCGATTCTTGTACATTTTTTTCCATTCTTTTGCAGGTCTACAATGTCTTGCAAGTGTTGGAATTTGATGTCCCTCTTGCAAATCCACTTTTATAAAATGATTTTTATGAACAAATGCAATTGCTATTGATTGATTTAGTTTTGGCGTCCGTGGCTTTTTCAAAGCGGAAAAATGTGTAACTGACTGGATTTGTTAAAAAGCAAACAATGCAATTGTACGTGTTCGCAATTAAGACACCAGTGTCAGGCATTTTCATCCAGTGATGTATTAGTGCAAGACCGTTATGGTAATAATCGAGAGAACGTTTCACAACAGCGTAGCTATCATCCATACAAACTTGATATCCATTTGGATTGCTACCGCAACTCCTACAATAATTCACGACGAATATCCTGTCATTCATCTTGAGGTCGACCAAGAGCAACAACTATTGATCGAAAATCACAATTTCCATCACCAACAACATCTTCTATTCCAGTGACATACGGTTGAAAAAATGATGGAATTATACAAAGGTCGGGATGTGTATATTGACCATATATTGAGGTTGCTGGATCATAACATTTATTAAAAAAGATTAATTTAATGGATAATAAAAAAACAAAAAAAAATTATTTATAAATGTTACCTAAAATGGTTGCTCATGATTAAAGTATTGACTGTGCGATTGTGGTTGCTAGTCATTAATTAAACTATAACAAAATGGATCTTGAGGAGAAATTCTATATTCATCGGTGACCACCTCAAGGTACACTACTCTTAGTGTTGAAGGAAATGAAAGAAGAAAAAGTGTCCGTCACTGGTGACCACCGGAAGTAAAAACACAACGGCGACGGAATTGTAATTCTCAGTTTATTTATTAAGACTTATACTTACTTTAGTTAGATGAGACCTAAATTGGGATAATCAGATGAGTTAGATCTGTTGTTAAATTGTTTGTTTATATATGTACAAAACTAAAAGTAGTGATTTATGGTTGAGGTGTTTTGTTCAATACTTTCAATATTTTGAAAGTTGAAATTAATGAAAATCTAGAATTGTAATTTCAAGTAAAAATCTATTGGTCATTAAAAACCAAAAAAAAGCTGATGGTTAGGTTGACCATTATAAAAAACTGATTTTTAATAATATAGTAATAATGATATGGTAAAAATAAACATTTATAAGATGAAAATAGTAGCAGCCTTTTCAATTTTTCATATATATTCCTAAAGTTCAATCCCTTGGACTTTGGTAAATAGATTTCCAATGATATATTACATGTGTATTATTTTCTATATATTATAAAAATTTATTTTTAAACATTATTATTAAGTCAACTCATATATTACATGTGTATTAACCTAGTTTAATATAAAAATAAACATTACTTAAAATATCTTTATTCTTCTATAGATTTTTAAATATATTAAATCGATTCATCTTATTCTTAAATAAAAATAATTATCATCATTAATAAAATATAAATATGAAAATATCTTTTCAATAAATCCATAAACATATAACAGTATATAGTAAATAAAAAAGTAAAAAATATATGAATAAATATCCTATTTTTGTTTCAGTAATAATAACAAAAACTGCACAGCGAAACGGGCAGCAGCCGTTTGGAAACCAAACCACCGCCTTTGACCACCTTATCTCTATATATCATCTCCGACCGCCTTCCCACTAACAAACTCTCCATTTTTTTCTTCATAATTTCTGCCACCAAACCCTTTGATTCATCTCTTCCGTTCTACCAAAAATGGCGAATTTGCTCCTCTCGATCTATCTGTTAACACTCGCAATCTCACAATCATTCATACAAGGTAATCACTGCTTTCAATCTCTCTTAATTTCTTCCATTTTCGTTTGTTTTTTGATCGAAACGAATTGTGGTTTTGGAAATTGTAGAGTTAAACAGAGCTCAATGAATTTGAAGTTTAATCATGTTTTATTCACATAAGTGAATGCAGTTATTGATGAAGATTATGATTCTGTTGCTGTTATTGTCGATTTCACGATTTGATGTTTTTCTATGTAATTTTTAGGAGTGATTTCGTCGGCGACGTTTACATTTGTGAACAAGTGTGAGCAAACAGTTTGGCCAGGCATTTTATCAAACGCTGGGATTGCACCTCTTCAACCAACTGGTTTTGCTTTACAAAAAGGCGAATCAAAAATACTCAACGCACCGTCGTCATGGGGTGGTCGGTTTTGGGGACGAACACACTGTTCCGAAGACTCCGACGGTAAGTTCACTTGCGCCACCGGAGATTGCGGATCTGGTAAATTAGAATGCTCCGGTGCCGGAGCTACTCCTCCCGCCACCTTAGCTGAATTCACTCTCGATGGCGACGGTGGAATGGATTTCTTCGATGTGAGTTTAGTCGATGGGTATAACCTCCCGATGTTGGTGGCTCCGAGCGGTGGATCTGGACATAATTGTACGTACACTGGATGTATGGTGGATTTGAACGGCGCTTGTCCGTCGGCGTTGAAGGTGATGAACTCCGATGGAGATGGAGTGGCTTGTAAAAGCGCGTGTGAGGCGTTTGGGCAACAAGAGTACTGTTGCAGCGGCGCGTATGGTACACCGGATACTTGTAAACCGTCGTCGTATTCGCAGCTGTTTAAGACAGCTTGTCCACGCGCTTACAGTTATGCATATGATGATAAAACGAGTACCTTCACTTGTAACGGTGCCGACTACCAAGTCACTTTCTGTCCGCCATCCACCACCAGGTAAATTACGAAAATACCCCTCGTGTATTTTTATCCCATATTGGCAACCCATTTTCTTTTATTTATCATTTTTGATAAAGATTTTTAATAAATTACAAGAAAATCTATTTTGATATTCTGTTTGTCAGATTAACGGTCATTTTTCAATGGTACTTCATACTTCCATATAGTTCATTTTTGGGTTATTTGGTGAAAATAATATAAAAATTTTTTTTCGGTATATAGCAAGTCCATTATTTTCTATTATTAACCAATGCAACTTTTTTATTTTTATGTGTATTTAATAGCATTAACTTTGATATTAAGTGTTATTACTGCATTAAATATTTTATATTTTTTCTAACATCAGATTTTTTTAATTTTTTGTTTTAAACAATAAAAGTATAAAAGTTGATATAAAAAATAAATAATGTTGCTATAAATAATAACAAAATAGAGTATTGTTGTAATATTTGATAATTGTTCCCTACCTTTTTTTAAATATTTGATAGATACGTTGTTGAGAGTTGAGACATAAAAAAAAATCTGTCTGTGTTTTATCGTAATACGAATAGTTTATTAAGAAAAAACCAAAATGTTTCATTTTTTGCGTTTTTGTTTCTTCATGTTATTTTTTTTACAAAAGTCCTCCAATTAATTTTTTATTTTTGTTGTAGTGAAATTTTAATATTAGAAACCGGTTATAATTAATTTATAGTGTTTTTAAATCTGAAAAACCGGATTTTAATGTCCAAATTTTTATAAACTAAATTTAAAAATTAATTAAGATGTTTTATGAAAAAAATAAATTAACGGACGAACATGTAAAAGCAATGAAAAATGTTGGTTTTCGGAATAAACTCATATATGAATTAAATAATTAAATTTTTTATTTTATATTAATACATTTTATATCTTTTATGAAATGACGATGTTGCCCTCGCGCCTAAACTCCAACAGCCAACTAATTAGGTCAGCAACATATAATATCTTTGACTCTAAGATAGTCCCAGCCGATATTTTTTAGCAGCCACGAGTTTAATAGGGGTAATAATGTCATTTTCTTAAAGATATTACGTATAGATATTTACTCCCCACTAACGGCTCATTTAACGTTACATTCAACGGTAACTTCTGAAGTAGTAACCTGTTACCACGTGCAAAATAATGTTTATTTGGGAGTTTATAAAAAGTAGAATCGCTTAAAATAGCAAGTATTTTTTTTCTTATTACAGTAATTTCGTAAATTTTGTCTCAAATATAGAAACCAATTTTTTGTTCGTTTCCGATTACAGCATTTTACCGGTAAACAACAAAAGCTAACCAGTAAAAAATGGTTATATTGTCGACAAGTGTTATAAAAGATTGTACTTCAAAAAAAGACAAAATTCTTTTTGAAGTTGTATTCTTTAGCTAATCAATCATATATGAAAATTTTATGGGTGCAGCAAGAAATCGACGGAAGGGCAACAAACTCCGATGATGCCGCAATTCAACAACGGAATGATTTACGAAGGCGCGGACGCGATGGAAAACAGCGGAGCTCCGTCTCGGTACGTCAGCATTCAGGCCGCCATTGCGGCGGCAGTTATGGTGGTTGCATATTTATAACCCGGCCAGATTCTTTACGGGCTGTGGGTGGGCTCGGTAACATGAAAACGGATCATCGAATTAGCTTTACCGGGTTATAGTGTGGGCCCGTTTCCTTATCACATTCATATTCCCACCCGACCCGATTGGGCCCAGATGTGACGTGGATTTGAGTCATCGTGAAAAGCTACTTCCACCAAAAACCCCACTTTATGCTTCCCGATCCGATTTCTTTTTCAGATTCGATCCGAAAACAAAGTTATCTTGAGGAGAGATTGCATTATTGATTTGTACGGTACAACAAACAAAGGAAATTCGTGGCTGATTTTTTTTTTTATTTTTTACAATTAATATAGGATATAGTAGTTTAAAATTCTTTATGGAATTATTAGGTGTGTTGATGCAACATGTAAACCACTCAATTTAGTGGGAAAATAATGATGAATTATTGATTTTAATTAAAAAAATATTTTTATATGAAAAAGTGTAGTAGATAAAATATGTATGAATTATTGAAAATCGAAATAATGGAAGTTGAGCAACAGGCTTGCGTTGTCGAGTGTCGACCATGCTTTTATGGCATTCGTGTGTAGCACAACTAGTCTAAACATTTACTACGATAGTGATGGTCTGATGGCATTGGCATCCATTTTTTGATCTCTCATTTTCTTGTTACCTTTATATCCATCAATACGTTTATGAACATTTTTTCATCTCCTATCGGCTCTCGATTATCTGCTAATGAATGTAAAAACAGTAAAATTATACACGAGATTTATATTAACCAACCGTTAGAGCGTGGGGAGTACCCAAGCCGGGAGCGGGGCGGCTTCGCCACATCAGCCGAAGCCGGCGGCTACACCACCCCCACCCCCGCTGAAATCGAACCCCGGCCGGCTCCGCGTCCCCGCTGCACCCCGCTTCCCTCTTCTCCTTTCACCCCCTTCTTTCTTTTTTTTTTTTTATATATATATAACATAACATACAATACTTATATATATATATATAATATATATATATATATATATATATATATATAATATATATATATATATATATATATAGATCTATATATATATATAGAATATGGTTCGTGTGAGTACCTTAAAAATGCAGAGTACCGTGAGTACCTGTGAACACACGGGTTTAAGATGTGAACATGCTCCGAAAAAAAGTTTTTTTTTTAAATTTTTTTTCATATTCATTTAGATACAAATAATATAAGCATATTTGTAAAAGAATTACACACATTCACACTTCGTAGCCTCTTAAAAGTCATGTGAACGTTGAAAAATTCATGTGAACATGCTTAGCTGTGAACATACGTTCACAACAATGCAGTTCATGTGAACTTGCACGTTTCACATAGTTATAGTGTGTGTTTATGTGTGATTTTTTGCAAGTAGTCTTATATTATTAATTTAAACATGATTATGAAAAAAAAATTCAAAAAAAATAATTTTAAGCGAGGTACCTCCGGACTCCGGTACTCCGCAAAACTAGTGGTACTCATTTGAGCCCAAATCTATATATATATATATATATATATATATATATATATATATATATATATATATATATATATATATATATATATATATATATAATTTTAATTTTTTAATTTTTTTTATTTCAGTTTCGTAAAATTTTTTAATTTTTTTATTTCAGTTTCGTAAATGTTTGTATTTTTTTTATTTCAGTTTCGTAAATGTTTGCATTTTTTTATTTTAGTTTTGTAATTGTTGTTTCGTTCGTAATACCAAATTATCTTATGGAACATATTGCACTTGCCCAGATACCAAATTTAGACGGCTAGTTTGTATTTTTTTATGTTCATTCGTAATTTTAGTTTTTATTTATTGTTATGTATTTTTTTATTTTAATTCAGTAATTTTTAATTTTTAGTTTATGTAATAGTTTTTAAATATTTTATGAAATTAATTATTTTAGTTCTAGTATTTGTTTTGTTAGTTAAAATTAATTAAAATGTTAAAAAAATTAAGAAAGATGGAAAAGTTAAGAAAGGTGGGTATTTCCTAGTTAGAAAGGTGGGGAAAGGTGGAGAGAGAAAAGCTGATGTGGCGCTGACGTGTACAGAAAGATGAATTTGGGAGAGATGGGTACTCCCCACACTCTTAAAATTGTTTGATTTAGTTAATGAAATTAGAAATTATTCACAGTTTGTATTATTATGATGAACACATATCCTAATAGAATTTATGGAGTTAAAATATTGTTTTCAAGTTTATTATATAAATGAGTATTATATGTTATGATGTCTATATACGAAACTTGTTTCCAAAAAGAAATTTCCAATTAAAATGGTGTTTCAACATCATTTCTTTTTCAAACACAATATTTTTTTTTTCTCTTCCCTCGACAGTTAAATTATTTGCACCATGCTCTTGCTGTTAATTAGGGATTAGCAAAAATCCCATTTTTCCCATCCCGTCCCGGTACCGGTGCCGATTAGCCGAAGATGATACGGTACTCGGGATCCACATATGATTTAAATCGGGA
Organism: Centrapalus pauciflorus; assembly: GCA_020465985.1. NCBI lineage: Eukaryota > Viridiplantae > Streptophyta > Magnoliopsida > Asterales > Asteraceae > Centrapalus > Centrapalus pauciflorus. Next base: position 250,752 of record JAANYP010003256.1, on the reverse strand, counting down.
GTCGGGAAACCTGGATTCGGGAATAGTTTAATTCGAGAATTCCAGATACCGAATTAGGGTATAAATAGTCATGTTTTTAAAAATTTTAATTCAGTCCATATCATTTCCTAACTCCTAATTATATGCAAAACCTAGTCGTTCCTCATTATTGACAAACAATCATTTAACACTTATGAAACTGTTATCAGTTAGATAAAACTGTTGTTATTATTATTTTTTTTTTGGTATTTTGTGTTTTATTTTTAATTTCAACATTTATAACACTATAAAAATTGTTAATAATTGGTATAAGAACTGTTACCAATTTTTTAGCGTTGTACGTCATGCATTATATGTTGTATATCGAACAATGGTACCAAACGGGACTAGTTCGGTTTCCCGGTACCGAATACGGTACTAGTACCGATCCCGAACATCACAACTTGGTACGGTACTCGGTCTCGTATTTTCGTCTAATTTGGGAGTCGGATCGGGATTCGGGACGGGTTGGTACGGTACTAGTCCCAAGCTCATCCCTATTGGAACATCAGGAAGTTCATCGCTATTGGAAAAAAAAAAAAAATACATATGTGAATTTCATTAACTATGAGTTTTGCTAAAATTACTTGGTGATTATTTTTCTTCATGGTAATTAACCACTACGGACTCGATATACATTCTAAATATAGATTATGCACATGACATCTGTGACAAACACAACCTTGAATTAGTTATATTACTATAAACTTAAGTTGTATGACTGTTAGTCTAGCTTCATCGACACCAAAGAGCTTAGCTTAGCGGTAACACATGTTAAGGAGATTTTAATGTTGCGAGTTCGAGTTTCATTGTGCATAAATTTATAGATTTAGAGTAGGATTTGATGTGTGTGTGCTCTGCTATACAAAAAAAAAAGTCTTTGGTTCGTTGAGGTATGTTTAGAACAACGTTTTCTTGTAAATTATTTGATTATTTAACGAATATGTAACATTTTTCTATAATCGAATTAAACATTTATTTAAACATATGAATCAGTCATGTGTATCATAAACCTGTTAGGTTTATTTGGATGTCGTTAATCATAACAGTTAACTTTATCTTTAGCCGAATGGCTTGTGGGTTTGGTTGTGCTTTTTGTCCTCAATTGTGTTTGTTTCTTCTTTGTCTACTCAAATCATGCAATTTACCAAGTCACTACTACAAAAAGCATAATGGACCCCGGTCAAAAATGATAATAAACCCTGGTTGTAGCACCGGGGTTAATAAGGGAGGAGGTCTATTCCGAATATAAAGGACCCCGGTCATTCAACCGGGGTACATATGTATATAGACCCCGATTTAATTCAAAATAACCGGGGTTCCAAGGCTTATACGGAATTAAAAAAATACAAATAGACCCTGGTTGTTTTTTAAGGAACCGGGTTTAAAATGTTTTTTAAATTTTTTTTTTTGTATTTTTAACAATTTTCGGCACCTATAATCCTACTTCTAAATCTACACCTTTAATATCATAGAACTCACACACTCATCTAATCCTACTCCTAAATCTACATCATTTGTCCACAATGAGACTCGAACCCACAACCTTGGGGTCCCCTCTAACACCTTGATACCGCTAGACCAAAGGCCCTTTTGTGTGTGTGCGTCTCTCTCTATATATATAAAATAGTGAATCCAACAACATATTTCATTTCCATTCATCAAATTAAACAAAACCCAAACACAGATATAGTGCCTATTTTTTCATCCTTTCGTTTATTTTTCATTACAAAAATGATACCGTTCTAATACAATTTTTAAAATCAATACACTATAATCATTCTTTAAAACCAATAAAAATCATTGTAACATTATATCATTTTCGTGAACAGACATCAAATTACAACAAATTGCATAAAAACCCAACTATATATTTGTTAACGCTAATAAAGGACATTAAATAATGTTACTAAATCTTCAAAACTCAACTGTAATTCGGATATCTTCTTTGTATACCCTACATTATAAAAGCCACACATAAACTAATCAAAAAAGTAATGAAAACAAAAAGACCTAATAAATTACTAGAAAGCTAAGGTTGCCAAAAGAAAACAAATGATAAAAAAGAACTTCTTCAAGGATCAAAAAGAAAAGCAAAAGCTTAAATGTACAAACTGAAGTCTGGCAAAGAAGTTAGGAGGATGAACAAACTAAAAAAAATCCTACCATGACAAGTCAGTGCATTAAATCAAAACCATCGAGAAAAATCGTCTACTGTGGGAGACGATTGGAATCACTCAGAGAAAACCTGAGAATAGTGAAACACGGGCACCTGTCGCTGCAAGGAAGATTATATATGGAGGCTGGCAGAAGCGATGACAATATAAGTAAAAAAAGGTTGAATTGGAGAAGTGGCGAGGAGTAGGAGGGTTCGATTAGCGGAGGAGGGAATAGTGCGAGAATGAACTTGACGGCTAGGGTTTCATACAAAATCAGAGAGAGGAAGCTAAAGGGAGGGAAAGTAGGTGAATATTTTTCATTCCAACTTTTTTTTTCTACAAAATTTATATACGTAAAACAGTTTATTATCTAATTATAATAAATTGATTAAAGACAATAAGGTATAAATGTTTTAGTTAAAGTAAAGGACCCTGGTCGTTTTGTTAAACAACCAGACAATGTTGGATTATGTACCCCATTTTTTTTAAAAACAACCGGGGTGTGTAAGAAAAAGTAAAGGACCCCGGTCATTTTGTTAAACAACCGGGTAAATGTTGGATTATGTACCCTGGTTTTTTTAAAAACAACCGGGGTGTATAAGAAAAAGTAAAGGACCCCGGTCATTTTGTTAAACAACCGGGTAAATGTTGGATTATGTACCCTAATTTTTTTTAAAAACAACCAGGGTGTATAAGAAAAAGTAAAGGACCCCGGTCATTTTGTTAAACAACCGGGTAAATGTTAGATTATGTACCCCGGTTTTTTTAAAAACAACCGGGGTGTGTAAGAAAAAGTAAAGGACCCCGGTCATTTTGTTAAACAACCTGGAAAATGTTGGATTATGTACCCCAGTTTTTTTAAAAACAACCGGGGTGTACAAGAAAAAGTAAAGGACCCCGGTTACCTTGTTAAACAACCGGGGTGTATTAGCTAACACTCTAACGAACTTCAAAATAACCCTGTTTTTTTTAGCTTTTTTTCTATCAACCGGGGCGAATATGGGGGTCCATTATGCTTTTTGTAGTAGTGAGTGGGATTGAATGTTGATTGAACGTTTCCACATTAAGCAGGCTCAATTATTTTCATAATAAACTAAACTTTAGATTTTAATTTTAGTGTATTTAAATGACATACCGATTAATAAAAAAAGTGTAGTAGATAAAATATGGATGAGTTATTGAAAATCGAAATAATGGAAGTTGAGCAACAGGCTTGCGTTGTCGAGTGTCGACCATGCTTTTATGGCATTCGTGTATAGCACAACTAGTCTAAACATTTACTACGATAGTGATGGTCTGATGGCACTGAGGCCACAGGGAGTGGGGCTCGGCAAGGGGCGGTACCGAGCTCGGCAAAATGGGCACACCGCGCCGAGGCCTCGGCATCGGCACCAACGGGCGCGGCAACGGCATTCCAATGCCGAGTCCATTTCCATTATATATATATATATATATATATATATATATATATATATATATATATATATATATATATATATATAATATAATATAATTATATAATTATTAAAATAATTTTACTCCCTATATATACAACACACATTCATTCATTATCTCATATATATTTTCTCATTATTCTCTCATTACTCTCTCTACCCACATTTCAAATTCAAATTCAAAAAAATGTCTTCATCATCTTCTGCGGAAGACATAAAATACCTCTCGGAAGCGATAAGCACAGTCTCAAAAGTTGCTCAGGACATTTTAGAGTTACGAAACTTGCAAGAAGGTGAACCGTCACGTCCCGCAAAATCAAGAAAATATATAGAAAGGGATCGTGAATCTGCACACGATCGTCTAATGAGTGATTATTTCGCCGAGAATGCCATTTTTCAAGGGTATTATTTCCGTCGCCGTTTTAGAATGCAAAAGTCGTTATTTGTACGTATTGTTGACGATTTGACGAGAGAGTGTCGGTACTTTCAACAGAAGATGGATGCCAGAGGTGCGGTTGGATTTTCTCCGATTCAAAAATGTACGGCCGCTCTTCGTCAATTAGCATACGGGACATCCGCAGATGGTTTGGACGAGAGTTTCAGAATGTCTTCTCGTGTCGCAAGAGAAAGTCTTGATAAATTTTGTAAGTATATTCTGCGAGTTTATGGCCCTAAATATTTACGCAGACCAACGTATAATGATATACAACAATTATATGCTCATCATTCTAGCGTTCATGGTTTTCCTGGTATGCTTGGAAGTTTAGATTGTCTCCATTGGAGTTGGGGAAATTGTCCTAACGCGTATAAAGGTCAATACACTCGTGGTGATCATGGTCACCCAACAGTCATACTTGAAGCGGTAGCTTCACAAGATCTTTGGGTTTGGCATGCCTTCTTCGGTGCCCCGGGGTCAAATAATGACATAAATGTGTTGAATATGTCACCACTCTTCAATAAAATTTATGACGGCACGGCACCCGAATGTCCGTTTGAAATTCGTGGCTCTACGTACAAGTATGGGTACTATCTTGTTGATGGGATATACCTTGATTGGGCCACATTCGTGAAATCATTTTCGGCTCCAATCGATGCTAAACGAAAAAGATTTAAGGTGGCCCAAGAAAGAGCTCGAAAAGATGTGGAACGAGCGTTCGGTATTCTCAAAAAGCGTTGGCAAATATTGAAGCACCCGTCACCTTTTTATCATGTGGAGAAAATGACAAAAGTAATGTATACGTGTATCGTATTGCATAACATGATTATAAAAGATTAAGGGAACGCCATATGTCAATATGATGAAAACGAAGTCACTCCAACAACAATACCAGCGGAGATCGGTAGTAGTGCGTACATGGCTCGACATTCGGAGATACGTAAAACCGAAGTGCATCATAATCTTCGTGCCGACTTGGTTGAACATATTTGGGGTGTTCAAAACATTGATCTTGATCCGGTTGATGATTTTGAAAACGAATATTCGGACCAAGACTTTGCGTAGATTAGTTTCCATTTTAATGTTTATATTTTTAAGTTGAATGTTATAATTTCTAAATTGAATGTTTTATTTTATGTTTGATTTTAATATTATTAATTAAATGTTATTTTTTATTTCAATATTTTTATTTTAAGTTTAAAGTGAAAATTAAATAAATTGAATGGCAACCACACCCTCGGAATGACATCAAAATGGCATTCCATGGCAAAGCTGACGTGGCGCTGACGTGGCGGCGGTTTTGAGTGGCATCCATGGCAACCACTACTTGTGGCCTGACATCCATTTTTTGATCTCTCGTTTTCTCGATACCTTTTTATCCATCAATACGTTTATGAACACTTTTTCATCTCCTATTGACTCCCGATTATCTTTTAAATGGATGCAAAAACAGTGAAGTATTATACGAGATTCATACATATTAAGCAATCGTTAAAATTATTTGATTTAGTTAATCAAATTAGAAAATTATTTTTGTATTATTTTATTACGATGAACAGACATCCTAATGCCATATTGAAAAAACGACAACTATTTGAATTGCTTTACGGTATAAGAGTTCTTTATATCTGTTTCAACATCATTTCTTCTTCAAACACAAAATTTTATTTCTCTTCCCTTAACAGTTACATTTGTAAAATTACTTAGGAACTTCATTGCTAATATAACTATGAGTTTTGTTAAAATTACTTGGTGATTTTTTTTTAATCATAGTAATTAAGTAAATTAACCACAACGATATACATTCTAAATATAGATGATGCACATGACATTATGTGGCACCTATCATAACAAACACAACTTTGAAATAATTTTTTTACTATAAATTTAAGTTGTTTGACTGTGTTAGTCTTGTTTCATTGAAATCAAAGAGTTTGTAGCTCAGCGGCAACAAGTGTTAAGGAAGATCTTAATGTTGAGAGTTCGAGTTTCATTGTGCATAAATGTGTAGATTTAGTAGTAGGACTAGATTTATACACATGAATTACATGGGTTAATTTTAAAAATAAATATTTAAAAATATGTATGATATCATAATTATAAGAATAATAAAGTTTGCTTAATTTTAGTTAATTAGTTATTAAATTAATTATATTGGATATGATTTGCTTTAAAATTTAACGTAAATTTAGTAAATGAAGTGGCAAAAGCAAAGAACGACATGTGACAAATCAACGGAGAGCATGACGCATGACATATTAGTTACTCATTTAATAATATAGATAGATACTAGGTTAATACCCATGTATTACATGGATTGAAATAAAAAATTAGCTATACAGTTAAATTTATAAAGAGGTGAAAGACCCTTTAATATTTTTTTTAAAATTAAATACAATAAAACCAATAAAAAGATATTACAGACAAAATCATTGAGTCAATGGTAAAATGATAGTTTTAAGTCAATGTTTACTTCAAAAAAAGACGGTGAAGATGTGTTTCAAAATATTTGAATTATGATTTAAATATAATATTGAGTAAAGGACATTTTTGGTCCTTGTGGTTTGATGGTTTACCCGGATTCAGTCCCTTAACCATAATAAGGTCAAATTTCATCCATATTTTGCTAATTTTGTGCCCTTTTAGTCTCTCGTGCGTTAAACTTAACGACACAACCGTTAAATTTGTAAGAATGACATGTTTACCCTTTTCATTAAGACGTTTTTAGTCCCTATGGTTTTATTATTTACCCATTTATAGTCCAACATTTATTTTATTTTATTTTATCTTTATAATACCCTTATATTATTTATAGATGAATTTGGTTCCACAGCGTCCCTTGTGAAAGCCTGCGTATCCAGCGTACCCCACATAGGCAAAGGTATTTTCGTAATTGCAGCAACCATTCACATTGCTTAAATTCATCATTCACATTAATTGATCATTCACATTAGTCAATTGATCATTCACATTTCTTAATTGATCATTCACAACACTTATTTAACTATTTATACTTCTTGTACACTTATTTGATCATTCACATTACTTAATTAACCATTCACATTACTTAAATGATCATTCACATTACTTAAGTAATCATTCACATTACTTAATTGACCATTCACATTACTTAAATACATTTAACATTGATGGTATGTAGAAGATGAAGTCTAGCATTGCTGTTCTCGTCATTCATCAAATGTGAATGGACATTTACCTAATGTGAATGACCATTCACATTAGAAGATTGATCATTCACAAAACGTAGTTGACAATTAACAGGACTAATGTAAGGTGCTGATATTATTTCACCAATGTGAATGGTAAATTTCCTAATGTGAATGACCATTCACATTAGCTGAATGATCATTCACATTGGTTGATGTTATTAATGTTTGATAGATTTGAGAATTTGAGCGTTACATGAATGACCATTGTTACTGTTTGTCATTAATCTTGTTATTGCTTGTTAGTAGTTGACGATGCACAACATACATGCTGTGCTGATATGGTACAACCAATGTGAATGGTAAATTTCCTAATGTGAATGGCCATTCACATTAGTTGAATGATCATTCACATTGGTTGATGTTATTAATGTTTGATAGATTTGAGAATTTGAGCGTTACATGAATGACCATTGTTACTGTTTATCATTAATCTTGTTACTGCTTGTTAGTAGTTGACGATGCACAACATACATGCTGTGCTGATATGGTACAACCAATGTGAATGGTAAATTTCCTAATGTGAATGGCCATTCACATTAGCTGAATGATCATTCACATTGGTTGATGTCATTAATGTTTGATAGATTAGAGAATTTGAGCGTTACATGAATGACCATTGTTACTGTTGTCATTAATCTTGTTACTGCTTGTTAGTAGTTGACGGATGCACAGCATACATGCTGTGCTGATATGGTACAACCAATGTGAATGGCCATTCACATTAGCTGAATGATCATTCACATTGGTTGATGTTATTAATGTTTGATAGATTTGAGAATTTGAGCGTTACATGAATGACCATTGTTACTGTTTGTCATTAATCTTGTTACTGCTTGTTAGTAGTTGACAATGCTCAGATTCAAATGTTGTGCTGATATTATTTTACCAATGTGAATGGTCAAATAAGCAATGTGAATGATCATTTAAGTAAGGTGAATGATCAATTAAGTAATGTGAATGATCATTTAAGTAACGTAAATGGTTAATTAAGTAATGTGAATGATCATTTAAGTAATGTGAATGGTCAATTAAGTAATGTGAATGATCAATTAAGTAATATGAATGATCAATTAGTCAAATAATTATTGTGAATGATCAAATAAGTGTAAAAGAATTGTAAATAGTCAAATAATTCTTGTGAATGATCAAATAAGTGTTGCGAATGAATAATTAAGTAATGTGAATGATCAATTAACTAATATGAAAATGTGAATGATGAATTAAGTAATGTGAATGGTCACTGTAATTACGAAAATACCCTTCCAGCAAAAAAAAGGGGGGGACGCGCATGGAATTGCATTTTTTGATCACAACCATTGATTTATTTAATCTTGTGGCTTTGGATGGGTACCCTTGGTACACTGGATTTTTGAAGGGACTCTTTTGAACCTAAATCATTTATAGATATACTTAATTCATTATAAACACACTTATTTTATTTACAAATATAGTTATGTTTTAATATTTTATTTATATTTACCATTGTTCGTATTTTATTTAAAATTTAACTTTTATTTTAATTTAAATATATATTTGTTTACTAATTTATTTAAAGTTCATCTTTTTTATTAATTTTAATTTTTATAATATTATTGTTGACATTTATATATGTAATTTTGTTAGTTTTGTTTAAGTAAATATAATATCGTCGATATTTTTTCTCTCCAAAGTCACTATTTTTTCAAGTATCTTCCAACCTAATCAATTATCGACACATAAGTTATATTATATGTGTTGGATATATATATATATATATATATATATATATATATATATATATATATATATATATATATATATATATATGTATATGTATATAATTTATGTGTATATATTTAATACACATAAAGTTATGTGTATATAATTTAATACACATAATGTTTATGTGTATATTATACTACACAACGCACCCGAAGGTATCACTCGTAAAATTATTTTTTTTGTAAAATTTTTTTCACAAACATGTTTTGTTAGGCACAAAAAGGTCTCAGTCAAACCTGTTCTACATCTGAGGGGGAGATTTATAATCAAACCTGTTGATGCATTTGAAGGTTATATTTAAGGCCTGTTATATGCCTTATTAAAGCCTAAAGATGATTTGCAATATTAGTCTAAAGCTGTTCTATGTGTCGCATGTGTTGCAACTAAGACAGTTTGTCCAAGCTGCTCTGTCTGCTGAACAGGCTGGACATAAACTGTCTACGCTGCTCTACACTGGTGAGCAGCTTGGGCACTTTTAAAGTGTTCTGTTCTTTGTGAACAGAACCTGTTCTTTGTGAACAGGCTAAACACTTTATGGAATACGTTTCCAAGTCATCATGTATTGTTTTTGACTGCTAGATCAGTTTACAAAGTCGAAGACAAAGTGGAAAACAGAACTGCTCAGTCTGCCCAAGCTGTTCTGTAACGTGAAGACAAAAGGTTATTTGAAAAAGGGTGACAGACCTTTTTCTTATATCAAAATAGGCCTTTACAAGGAAGAAAGACGCAAATTTGACATTCCTAAATTAGTTAAAGGTAATGCAACAGTAGACAAAGTAAAAAGACAAAAGTTCTGCACATATGAAGTCAAGTCTGCTTTTCAGAAAAGTGCAGAAAAGGTTATGTTGTCTTTTCAACAAGACTTCTCCTTTTTCATTCCGTCCAATGAAGATGTTTCTCTTAGATGAGTATAAAAGGAAGCTTCTAAGGACAAAAAGAAGTGTGAAAAAAAAGCTAAGTGCTGAAACCAAGAGTGAACGTGCAAGTGTGATTTTCATGCATGCAAGCCTTCTGTGTAAATCAGTATCTGTGTGTCTAAGCTGTTTTACATAAGCTGTTCCCTTAAGTCTTGTAAACACAGTGAGTGCTTCTTAGTGAGTGTATTCATTGTATTCTAGTTTGAGTTTGTCTTAGACTAGTAAACATACTGTTGTATCTGTCATCTCAGCTTGAACTATTCCGCATTCAAGCTTGTTTGTAATTAACAAATTGTTGATAATACATACAAACATTGAGAAAATAATGTGTAGTTTTTAAATAGCTGTATTCACCCCCCCCTCTACAGCTTAAAGCTATATACTTTGGGAACCTCTCAGGACCTACAACTGGTATCAGAGCAGTTTAGAGTGTGTGTCATTCTAGATCTCTCATTCTCCCAAGTTTCCATGGACAACAGTGCTGCAAATTCTTCTTACTATGACAATGGCTCTATGGGCAAACCTCCAAAATTTAATCATCAAAACTTCTCTGGTTGGAAGTGCAGAATGATGCTCTATTTAGAGAATTTGGATGTGCAACTACCAGAGATAGTGATGGAGGGTCCCTATGTGCCAACCTCTGTTACTACAATAACTCCAGCGGTTGAAGGAGCTGCTCCTGAAATCAGGACCTTTGAGAAAGCTAAAGCTCAATGGTCTGATGAAGACAAGAGACTGGTGGCTCTGGATGCAAAGGCCAGGAACAACCTGGTCATTTCTCTTCCTGATGATGTGTTCAAACAGGTTGAGAAAATGAAGACAGCAAAAAAGATGTGGGATACTTTGTGTACAGTCTATGATGGACCCACAATCACACTGGACAACAGGATCAACAATCTTGTTAGACAGTATGAACTCTTCTTTGCTAAACCAAAGGAGACTCTCACTGAAACCTACACCAGGTTTACTGCCCTAGTGAATGATCTCAAGGCTGTTGGGATCACTAAGGATAGTCTTACCCTGGTAAATAAATTTCTGGACATTCTACCTGAAGAGTGGAACTACTTCTCAACAATTCTAAGGAACTCAGGTACTATCAGAAGTATGGATCTGGTCAATCTGTATGGATACTTACTGAATGATGAACAATCAAGGCAACAAAATAGAAATGCCTTGGAAATGTCCAAAAGAGGTGCAGCCTTTGTGGCTAATGTGAGACAGCCTGTAAATCAGGTGAGTGATGTGTTCACTCAACCTGATCAACAGGATGATGACAAGGAGGAAGTGTCAGATGAAGAAGATAATGCAGATCTTGTTGAACAAGATGATGAGCAAATGATAGCTATGCTTGTCAAAAGGTTCAACAAGAAAAGGTTTGGAAGAAACATGCTGCAAGGAAATTCAGGTACTGGCAAAAAGAAGGCATTTGATAAATCCAAGGCTGAGTGTTTCAAATGTGGCAAAACTGGTCATATAGCTGCTGACTGTGTGTCAAAAGCTGTTGGTCAGTCATCCAAACCATACAAGACAAACAAGGATGATGGTTATAGGGTTAAGTACCTTATGGCCATGGCTAAGCTGAGGAAGTTGGAAAACTCAGTGGGTTCCAACCGCCAAAAGGGACTTATGGCAGAGACTGTGATTGGGAGGAATCTGATTCATCATCTGATGAAGAAGAAAATCAATGTCTGATGGCCAACACTGATGTCCCATCAACAAGCAGTTTCAAACAGGATATGGCTGAAGCTGAAGTTTCAGCAGCTTAGAGAACTGGAATCCCACTATGATGTATAAGGTACAAAATTTTATGGCTTACAGTTCTGAAGAAAAAGTTAAAATGTTTGAATATATGCTTGTGGATCTAAAAGCTGCTGTTGAGAAGCATGATGCTTTACTATCTGAAATCTCTAAGCTTAAAACTGATCTTAAAACTAAATCTAGTAAATTGGACAGTTTCCATAAGTTGGAAACTGAGCTTGATGAATTAAAGCACATCAACTCTATTTTACTGGAAGAAAAGAGAGAAACAGATATAAAGCATGCTAAGCTTCAAAAAGCTTCAAAGATAGTTGACTCTTGGTGCCAATCTGCACAAAAAGTCAGCCATTGTATAAGTCAACAGATTCCTGCACAAATCCAAGCCTATCTTGGAGGGGATCTTGACACAGCAGCTTCCATTGTTGAGATCAATAATCTTAAAGAAGATTTATCCACTCTTGGTGAACTTCCAAACACATTCATTCAAAATGTGAATGGTAAACTAATCTCAACAAATAGGTTTGTCAGGCCTCAAAACACTGACAGCTTGTGTGAATTTAGTTCAAAAGCTGATGTTGGAATTTGTTCTCCATCAAGTCAGCCTGCTAAGTGCTCTGCTGGTTGACAAAACAGGTTCTGAGTCCAAAGCTGATGGTAAAAAGCGTGTTAATCCTTTTGATGCTAAACACTTTGAAAACAAGTTTTCAAAAAGTAAGCAGCCTGTTTTCAACAAGGGTAAGTCTCATGTTGAAAACAAAACTGCTGTGATTTCAAATAAGTTTTCAAATCATAGTGGTAAACTGGTTTCAAATAAGAATAAGCTTTTCAAAACCAGACACAGTGAATATGCTGATAGGCAGCATAAATCACAATTCAGTAGGGGCAAAGGGAAAGCCATTGCTCAAACTGAGATAATTGGGAATAAGTTTCCCAAACCTGTGGAAGCTCAAAAGCCAATCAAGCTCCCTGTCTTTGACATCTGTCCTCCTAAAAAGAGGAAAGAAGAGGCAGCCAAAGCTGTGGCTATTGAACTATCCACTCAAGCTGTTGATTCAACAAAAAGTAATAAAACTGCTAAAACTGCTGAAAGAATCAACAAAAATAACTCAGAATGTGTTTCTGAAAGATCTTCTTTCAAAAACCCTAAAAGAGAAAATGTTACAAATGTGGGAAGAAGACACATCTGGCCAAGGATTGTCCTGAATCTGAGGACATGAGGCCTGTTGACTCTGCTGTTTCCACCACAGCTGTTACAAGCAGTGTTGGAAATGTCACAGTCACTGAAAGTGGTATTCAAGCTGATACCATTCAAATAGGGAATATTAGTGTGGATATTTCAAGTCCATCAACAAATGTTGATGAAGTAGGAGAACTCATCTCTGTGATGAGTTCCCCTAAAAATGACTTATAATTCTCTTATCACTCTGCAGGAAAAACAACCTTCCCAGGTTTGGTACTTGGACAGTGGCTGCTCAGGGCACATGACAGGTTGTAAAGAATTGCTGAGTGAACTCAGGTCTGAAAAAGGGCCAAAAGTCACCTTTGGTGACAATGTACAGGGATCCACTGAGGGATATGGAACTTTCTTGCTGGTGCTTGCAGTGTTCAAAAGAGTAGCCCTATGTGGTTGGGCCCCTAAAAACATTAAACCTTGTTGCATAAGCCAAACTGTTGTGATTGCTGGCTACAAAAGGTTAAACTTTGATGCAGCACCTGGTTTACATATTTGAATTCCCAAGGCAAAGTTGTGCTATGTGCTCAACAAAAGAAAGGTGTATATGTTGTGGATATGCATTCTGCTGACCCCACAACTGAAACCTGTTTTCTCACAAGAACAAATGCTGATCTAAACTGGCTATGGCACAGAAGACTGTCACATCTGAACTTCAAGAACATCAACAAACTCTGTAAAAAAAGAGTTGGTGACAGGTTTGCCTTCTATGACTTTTGCTAAGGATAGATTATGCACAGCTTGTGAGAAAGGCAAGCAGAGAAAAACATCTTTTAAATCCAAACATAATTTTTCTATTGATACTCCACTCTTCTTAATCCACATGGACTTGTTTGGACCTGTTAATGTCCCAAGTCTAGGAGGAAGAAGATACACTCTAGTAATGATTGATGAGTTCTCCAGGTACACATGGGTGATTTTTCTAAAGAGCAAAGGAGAGGCTGCTAGAGAAATTATTGGATTTGTCAAAAAGATGGAAATGCTGAACTCTGCTCGAGTAAAGCAGCTTAGAAGTGATCATGGTACTGAGTTCAGAAACAGTACTCTTGAAGACTTCTGTGAAGAGAAAGGAATCACTCAAAACTTTCAGCTGTAAGAACTCCTCAACAAAATGGAGTTGCTGAAAGAAGAAACCGAACTCTCATTGAAGCTGCCAGAACCATGCTGTGTGCATCAGGTTTACCTTCATCATTTTGGGCTGAAGCTGTTAACACTGCCTGCTTCACCCAAAACAGATCCTTAGTGGTGAAAAGATTCAACAAGACTCCCTATGAGCTGCTCAAAGGGAGGAAGCCAAATGTCAGTTATTTCCATGTGTTTGGATGTCCCTGTTTCATTCTGAATCAAAGGGACCAACTGTCAAAGTTTGAACCTAAAGCTGATGAAGGTGTGTTTGTTGGCTACTCTGCTATCTCCAAAGCCGACAGAGTTTATAACAACAAAAGAAAGGTGATAAATGAATCTATCAATGTCACCTTTGAAGAGTCCAAGAATGCTTCCACCAAAGCAGTTCCTGAACTGGTTTCAGGAGAACTTAACTTTGATGATCTGATGCATTCAAACAATGAAGAGGACTCAAAAGCTTCCACTACACCCAGTGTGGAACCTGTTAATCATGATGGACATGATGATGATTATGTCAATACACCCTGTGTGAATAAATGTACTGACTTAATTACAACTGCATGTCCAGAACCTATCAATGCTGATTTTCCCAGTTCCTCTGCTAATATGTTCAACAGTGGTCAGACATGTTCAACAAGTGAACAGGCTCAAGACAACAGTGTGTCTGAAAATCTTGAGAGCTGTTCAACAGGACCTGCTGAAGATGTTAACAACTCAGGTGAATCATCATTGAAAAATGATCCTAAGTGGATCAGGTGTCACCCCAATGATCAAATAATTGGTGACATCAACAAAGGGATACAAACACGGTGGGACAGCTTAGGGAACTTTTGTATGTTCTCTAGTTTTGTTTTACTGATGGAGCCAAAGAAGGTTGATGAAGCATTAAAAGATGCCAATTGGATCACTGCCATGCAAGAAGAGCTCAATCAGTTTGAGAGGAACAAAGTATGGAAGCTGGTCCCTGCTCCTAAAGGTAAAACTATAATTGGCACAAAATGGGTTTTCAGGAACAAGATGGATGAGCAAGGTCATGTCATTAGAAATAAGGCAAGACTTGTTGCTCAGGGCTACAGACAGGAGGAAGGAATTGATTATGATGAAACATTTGCTCCTGTGGCCAGGCTAGAAGCAATTCGTTTGTATCTAGCCTACGCTGCTCATAAGAGCATTAAGGTATTTCAAATGGATGTGAAGAGTGCATTTTTGAATGGGAAGCTGCAAGAAGAAGTTTATGTCAAGCAGCCTCCAGGTTTTGAAAATGAACAACATCCAGGTTTTGTCTATAAGTTGGACAAAGCTCTCTATGGTCTAAAACAAGCCCATAGAGCCTGGTATGACACTCTTACTGAGTTCCTTATGAGCAATGGGTATTCCAGAGGTAAAGTGGATACAACACTGTTCATAAAGAAAGTGAAATCTGACATTATGCTTGTTCAAATTTATGTGGATGACATAATATTTGGTCTACTAATGAGCAGTTATGCTAGAATTTTTCACTACTCATGAAATCTAAGTATGAAATGAGTATGATGGGAGAACTAACTTTCTTTTTAGGATTACAGGTTAAACAAACCTCAACTGGAATTTTTATAAATCAAAGAAAGTACACTTTAGATCTATTGAAAAAGTTCAAATTTGATCAAAGTTCAACTATTAAAACCCCAATGGCAACAAATGTAAAATTGGATGCTGATGCCAGTGGCAAAGCTGTTTCAGTAACAGCTTACAGAGGCATGATTGGGAGCTTGCTATACTTAACTGCTAGTAGACCTGATATTATGTTTGCCACCTGTCTGTGTGCTAGGTTCCAAGCTGATCCAAAGGAATCTCATCTAGCTGCTGTTAAAAGAATCTTCAGATACCTGAAGGGTACACCAGGTTTAGGTCTCTGGTATCCCAAAGACTCAAGCCTTGAACTAACAGGCTATTCAGATTCTGATTTTGCAGGCTGCAGGTTAGATAGGAAAAGCACAACAGGTGGATGTCAACTCCTTGGTGGAAAGTTGATCAGTTGGAGTAGCAAGAAGCAGAACTCAGTGTCCACTTCTACTGCTGAAGCTGAGTACATTGCTGCTGGAAGCTGCTGTGGGAAGATTCTGTGGATGCAGCATCAGCTTGAAGACTATGGCCTTGTGTATAGGAAAACTCCTATTCTGTGTGATAACACAAGTGCCATAGCCATCTCCAACAATCCAGTATTTCATTCAAGAACAAAGCATATTGAAGTCAGACATCACTTCATCAGGGATCACATTCAGAAAGGTAATGTGGAGGTAAGTTTTATTTCCACAAAGGAACAGCTTGCAGACATTTTCACCAAACCTCTGGATGAAACAAGGTTTAATTACCTTGTCAGCAAGCTGGGCATGTTAAATAAGAGTGACTAAGTGTTCTCTCAGGTCTATGAAGTTATATGTCTCACACTGCTCAAGTCTCTCAGAACAGCTTAGACAGAACAGGCTATGCATGTTCTATACTTAGTCATTTTTCTGAAAAACTTGAACAGCTTGAGCACAGAACAGGCTGAACAACAAACAGGTTGTAAGTCCAGCCTGCTCTGATGGTTCAATCCTCAATCTGTTCATTCCTTCACACTGCCTCACAAGCCTTTGTCTTGTAACCTGTTCAAATATTGAACCCAACCTGTTCTCACAACTGAGAACAGGCTGAAGGCACAGTTTGAAGGGAGAACAGCTTGAAGAGTGAATAACATGTGTTGACTCTGCTCATCACAGGGTTGACCAACAGCTTAGACCAAATATTTTGATTACCTTTCTTCACAATTAAGTTACTTAATTAATGTTTTATTTAACTTAATTACTGCGGATAATGTGGATTACGTGTGTAAGTGATTAAAAAGAAATCGAGTGGTCTGACAAACGGTCTGACATGGACAACCGTTCCGTTTTCCGTTAACGACTTTTTCAAATCAAACGCCCAAAATCTTCTCTCTCATACACACTCACATTCAAATCCTATAAATACCTAAATACAGTTTCATCTTCGTCTTCCTCATCACTTCCAGAAATCCTCAAGAACCCTAAAATCGACTAAGTGTCTTTTGCTTCTTCAACCTCAAAAAAAAAAAAAAAAAAAAAAAAAAAATTCCCAAATGGCTTACAGACCTAATCCCTTTCTTCCAGTGTTCGTTGGTGAGGATGTTGTCAAACACTCATCAATCACCACAATGCTGACCATTAAGCCCACCAACTACATTGCCAACCTCACAATCCCCAAAAACTATGTGGGGAAGGGCTATGACCAAATGGTGGAGTTTCTGAAAGTTCATCCGTTGAACTACGCCATGACTGCATCTCCTGGTGTCCTGTACCAGGAGATGGTGTATGAATTCTGGTACACATGCTCCTACAATCCCAACACTAAGGTCATCAAAGGAACTATTCTTAATGGAACTCAATCCATTGAGATAACAGTTGATTGATCTTCTGAGGGAGGCTCTTCATCTGCCTGTTGCTGAGTCTTATGATCTGCCCCAGCCTGAGAACGAGCAAATGGGAAATCTGCTACGCTTCTGTGGTGTAGCAGAACCCAAAATTGGAGCAACATTGTACAGGAAGGAGTTGTCACCCACTTACAGCTTCTTATTCGCCTCTGTGGTGATGTGTTTCAGCAGCAAGGTTGGTTCCTTCGACCAACTGAGTAGAGATGAAGTTCCAATAGTCCTACAGCTAGTGGATGGGACTACTCTTGACATGGCTAAGTGGATCTTTTCGAACATGAGAAACCTGGTGCAGCAAGAGCCAAGACCAGCTGTTGTCCGTTATCCCAGGTTTCTGAGTCTCATTTTCAGCCATGTTTGTGGTGCGCAACTTTACAACTCTCAGCCCCTACTTAAATCTGCTGCATTCCCTGTCATAGGGAATAGAATATTTCATACTCCTGTACTGCAAAATGAGCCTCCTCTATCCACACCAATGAGGAGGCTGTTAGGTTTGGTGGAAGGACCCTCTGATGTGAGGGTGGATCCAGAAGCTGTTGATCCCGTAACAAAATCCAAAGCCAGGTCCAAGCTTGTTAAAAGGACCCTGGCAACTGAAGCTGGGCCTGTGAAAAAGAAGGCCAAAACAGCTCAGTCTGAGTCTGTTCCTTTAGCCTCTGTGGCTGAGGAGGAGCAGGCTCCTCACCCTGGTTCATTTGTTGAGCCTGAAGCCTTTGTGGCTGGTGCCTCTGTGGCACAAGAGACTATGGAACAGGCCAGCCCCACTGTTCCTGACCCAGTCTCACACCCTGTCCAAACAGATCCTCTTCCCTCTCCACAATCACCCACTCCATCCATTCTCTATCACAGAAAATCAATTTCCAAAAAGAAATCAGCCCACAAAACCACCTCCTCTGTTCCCTCTCAACATGGTTCAGTTGAAAAAGAAGCAACCGCAGCTGCCTCTCCTATTTTGGGAGCAGGTTCAACTCATTTGGAGCCTGCTTCACATCAATCTGAGTCTACCCAGAGTCAGCCTAGACCCTCTGGTTCCTCCCAACAGGAACCAGTTGTACAAACGGAGATACCCACATCAACTATCCCAGCCTCCCAACAGGCTGAGGATATTGAAAGACAGGAGTCCTCTCCACTCCATACTGTGTCCACACTGTCCCCCACTCATTTCTCCTCACACCCTGAGTCTGCACGAGGTGTCCACGCTGCTGATATAGACCAATCAGCAGCTCAGCCTCAAACTTCTGCTCCCCATGATCCAGCTGTTTTGCACCAAACAGCTGCTGAGGGACCAACATCCCACGCTGATGAACCTCAGGGATCACACCATCCCTCTGGTGAGGCTGCTCCCTTCATGCAAATTCCATCAGCAGGTTTCACCACTGCTGATGTTGAAATGCATATCCCATCTCCCAATGATGAGGTGCCTTTAGACCAAGGCACTGCAGAGGGAACCACCACTGGTCTTCATGAGGGTGTTGCAACACAAGCAGCATCTGAAAGGCCCCAAACATCATCCCCTTCTCCTAGTGATGCAGCTACAGCCGCTACTGAAGGACCCCTTGATCCCTCCAACCTGGGTCATCTTACTTTTGCCTAGGCTATGGAGCTTCTGTCCAAAGTCCCTCTTCCCTCTCCATCACATCCTCAAACACCAGCTTCATCATCATCTTCTCCATCTACCCACTCAAAACAATCTACCCATACACCTCCATCTCTCAAAGACCTGCCTTTGAAGGATCAGCTTTCTTTGCTGACCAACAAAGTTGGTTCTTTGGAAAACACCATGAACTCTCTACCGTCCATCATATCAGACTCTGTGTCTGCACAACTTCAGGGGTTCTTTGATTCGTTCAAGGCCTCTTTCCCTACCACTCCACAGCCTGATCAATCTCCACAGCTGTTAGCACTCACTGCTCAGCTGCAAACTGTGTCCACCTCCCTTTCCTCTATTCTTTCCATTCAGTAGGACTCTGTGTCCTCAATGACAGCTATCTCTCAACAGCTGTCATCACTTCTCACTTCTTGCAACTCTACCCTTCCAGCCACTCTGGCTAGCTTACAAACTCTAATTGGCTCCCTATCAAACTCTGTGTCATCAGATCTTGCTGATGTGCAAGATTCTCTAGAACTTCATCTTGCACAGCTGCAAACTCTGCTGTTCACAGCGTCTGACAGGGAAAATATTGTTAATCTTACATCCCTTGCTGATTCCCACTTCTCTTCTCTTCAGACCTGTCTTTCCCAGCTTACTAAGGTGAAGGATAACTTGGCTTACTTAGTGACTAGCCTTGTTGGTCCTAAACCTTCTGCTAAACCTGCTGGCAAGCCTGCTGACTTTGTGTCTTCAGGTAGACCAGGTGTTGAAGTCGCTGCTTCATCTCCTTCAAAGGGGGAGAAGTCATCTGCCTCGAAGACTAAGTCTAAGGGGGAGAAAACTTCTTCTCCTAAGGAGATACCAGTGTCTGCAACTCACACTGGTCAGCCAGCAGATGTCTTTGAAACAGGTACAGCTGAAGGCGCCTCTCAAGCTGCTATGCCTACTCAGGCTGTCTCTCCAAACCCTGCTCAGTCTAGGGGGAGGAAGTCATTCCTGAGGACAGGACTAGCAGTAAAAGGAGGCACTTAATTCTAACTGAAGAAGAAGAAGAAGAAGAGGAAATTCCTGAGGCTGCTGTCACTACAGTAGCAGCTAAAGGAAAAGAAAAGGCAGCTGATGATCCCGTACAGCAGAAACAGGCAGAAATTCAATTTCACAAGGCCAGGGCTAAAGAGATGGGTCTTCCTATGCACAAGTACTTTGAGTTTAGAGAAGAACAACTTCAAGCTCTGGAGGAATTGAGAAAAGAAGAAGAATCTGCTAAAGCTGCTAAATCCTTTGCACTCCAAGAAGCAAAGAAAATTAAAATGTCTACCTTGGAGGTGCAAAAGAAAATAATGGAAGCTGCCAGACAATCAGCAGGGGAGAAAGAGAAGGAAGTAGAGAAAGGTACTCAGGTCTCTGTGACCAAATCAACAGTACCCCATGCAAGAGCTCAATACCACTTTGACAACTTGGCTAAGAAAAAGTTTCATGATGTTGCTGAAAGAAGGCTAGCCAAGGAAGCAATTGTCAAAGCTGTCCCTGTATCAAGGAAAGGCAGTCAGTGGAAGCTCAAAATAACAAGGATGGGTGCAACAGGCCCAGAATTGGAAACTTATGACCACACTGATGTAGCTCAGATGGGATACAGGGAGTGGATTGAGCTGGCAGTTGCCCTGAGTAAACAAAGTCTGAAACTGCTAAACAGATCAGGACATATGTCAAGAAGTTGATGGAAAGAGTAAAGGATCTTGGCCTGATATCTAAGGAAATTAGTGAAGGTGTCTTTGTGACACATCCAAAAATAAAGGCCAGGAGAACAAAGAAGGACACAGAGATGGAGCTACTCCTTACACTGATCGAACAGGGCGACTATGCCATTGAAATGAAGGGAGTTGATCATAGCCTGCCAAGTGGAATAGAGTTTGAGGATGGCAAAATTATTGAAGAACCTGAGCTGGGGGCATTTTTTGTAGATCCCCTAACTCAGAAGAAGTGCTTCCAAAGAGCCTCAGAGCTGTACAAAGTTGATCTGGGACAACTTGCCGCCTTCAGACTTGTAGTTTCATTTAGGCAGTCTAGCAAATGGAGAGCAGCCGTCTGGGATCAGCTCAGAGGCTTCTATGAAAGAGGAGAGCTTAATGATCCCAAGTTCATGGTCATCAGAAGTGAAGTTGAGGAACTTGAGGATACAAGAGAAGAACTGGAAAAGATGTTCCAGGATCCCCCTCCAATGGAGTAAAGTCCATCTACCATCTGGGTAGGTGAGGAATGGAAGCTGTCCATCAGTTGGACAGGCTTACCGTTTTCTGCTCCCAACAAAAACAGTCCAATGTACATTAGTTGTACTCTATGTTACATATGTTGTAATTCTCTTTTAAATTAGTTGTAAAATAAATTAGTGCATTAGTTGTACTCTTGTAAAAACATGTGTTGTTGTATGTAATCAAGAATCAGTGTATGTATAAACCGATCTTTTACTTTACTGTAATGTTGTAATTTTATTTCAGCAAATGTACTGTAAAAATATATAGTGATTTTTGATAAGACCAGCTTAGACTGGTTATTGCAAATAGGGGGAGATTGTTAGGCACAAAAAGGCCTCAGTCAAACCTGTTCTACATCTGAGGGGGAGATTTATAATCAAACCTGTTGATGCATTTGAAGGTTATATTTAAGGCCTGTTATATGCCTTATTAAAGCCTAAAGATGATTTGCAATATTAGTCTAAAGTTGTTCTATGTGTCGCATGTGTTGCAACTAAGACAGTTTGTCCAAGCTGCTCTGTCTGCTGATCAGGCTGGACATAAACTGTCTACGCTGCTCTACACTGGTGAGCAGCTTGGGCACTTTTAAAGTGTTCTGTTCTTTGTGAACAGAACCTGTTCTTTGTGAACAGGCTAAACACTTTATGGAATACGTTTCCAAGTCATCATGTATTGTTTTTGACTACTAGATCAGTTTACAAAGTCGAAGACAAAGTGGAAAACAGAACTGCTCAGTCTGCCCAAGCTGTTCTGTAACGTGAAGACAAAAGGTTATTTGAAAAAGGGTGACAGACCTTTTTCTTATATCAAAATAGGCCTTTACAAGGAAGAAAGACGCAAAGTTGACATTCCTAAATTAGTTAAAGGCAATGCAACAGTAGACAAAGTAAAAAGACAAAAGTTCTGCACATATGAAGTCAAGTCTGCTTTTCAGAAAAGTGCAGAAAAGGTTATGTTGTCTTTTCAACAAGACTTCTCCTTTTTCATTCCGTCCAATGAAGATGTTTCTCTTAGATCCTCTAGGTGAGTATAAAAGGAAGCTTCTAAGGACAGAAAGACGTGTGAAGAAAGCTAAGTGCTGAAACCCAAGAGTGAACGTGCAAGTGTGATTTTCATGCATGCAAAGCCTTCTGTGTAAACCAGCATCTGTGTGTCTAAGCTGTTTTACATAAGCTGTTCCCTTAAGTCTTGTAAACACAGTGAGTGCTTCTTAGTGAGTGTATTCATTGTATTCTAGTTTGAGTTTGTCTTAGACTAGTAAACATACTGTTGTATCTGTCATCTCAGCTTGAACTATTCCGCATTCAAGCTTGTTTGTAATTAACAAATTGTTGATAATACATACAAACATTGAGAAAATAATGTGTAGTTTTTAAATAGCTGTATTCACCCCCCTCTACAGCTTAAAGCTATATACTTTGGGAACCTCTCAGGACCTACAGTTGTCCATGTGCATTAACATAACTAAACACTGTTTGTGTCTTTTTAAACTTAATGAGATCCACTGGTGGATTCTGTGATGAATATTTAGTTATGACATGAGGTGTCCAGGTGTTCTTTCCAATTTTTTTCTTTAACAGTCTCAGATGATCCATTACCAATTCCAGTATTTGTCTTAACAGTTGGAACTGGATGTTGAGTGCCAGCAGCTTCAGATTTTGCACTACTAGTTCCAACTTTTGACTTAATAGTTCCAGCTTTTGTATTAGCAGTTTGAACTTTGTTTTTGCCTTTAAAACACCATTCCTGTTTCACATTCAATTTAGATTTCATCAAAGCTTGTTTTTTGTGTACAGGCTGCTTTTTGTTGACCTTTACAAACCTGTGGTCAACTTGTTCTTTTGAACTGGGGTGACAGGTTTTGAGGCCTTTGAACCTTTTGGTTTTTGTGAAACAACTTCTTTTTGAAACACAGTTTGCCTTTCAACCACTGGTTTATATAAACAGTGCTTGGCCAGATGGTTTTTCCTGCCATAGTGAAAACATCTTTTGATTGTTTTGATTGGGGAACTAGTTTTGTGTGACCATAACTGATTCTTCTTCCTTTGATTTCCCCTCACCTGCTGCTGTGTGGGAAACTTTTGTACACCATGCTTTTGGCATGTGCATACTGGAACATTTTTACCTTTTTTATCTGTCTTGGAAGAGGATGCAAAATTACAGTTAGAAGTACAGAAACATGTAAAGCATGTTTGTATTCACTCATCTTCTCTTTTCCTTTCAAACTGTTGGTTTCTTCCCTCAGGCTGCAAGTTCTAATAGAGTTAGAAACAGGAGTTACTATGGGTTCACTCATGGTTTTGGAATTACTCTTTGCTTCCTCACTTTTACTGCCTTCATTAGTATTAAGTTCTTCTTCCAACTCAGACTTATCCTCAAGGATAGGATCTACAATTTTCATCTTCTCATCTAGGGGTTCATTCACAAGCCTATCAGCAACTTAACTCATAGGATGAATGTATTTGTTATTATAGAGAGGTGGGGTAGAATTATATGCTATTCCTTCCTTGGGATTTAGTTGAGATTTTACCCTATCTTTGAATTGAAATTTCATTAGGTGTTCTAGCTTTTGATTTGCCAACTTGAAATTGCCTAAATCAATGTTTATAGAATCTACTTTCTTGTGAGCTTCTAGCACCTTTTGTTCAGTCTCTTCTAGTTTCTTATTATGGCTCTCTATTTTTTCTTCAAGTTCCTTTTTCTCTCACTCAAGATATGCCCTATCATGTCCCATCTGAATCTCATTCTCCTTATAGTCATTTATCTGTTTTTCAAAATCCTCTATTGCCTACATGTACTCATACCTCCTCTCTTTCATCTTAGCTAGAGTTTTACACATGCTTTCATTATGATCTCTGTACTTTTTAACCATAGTATTGCATGCTTGGGAGCAGAGTTTAGTATTTACCTCAGATGGTAGTTTAGTGGAAGTAACAGTTGTAGTTTCTTCCATAAGAGCTTGATTCTGAAACTCCTCTTCTATTTGGTCACTCCAGTAAAAAACAGTGTCTTCTTGTGAAACAAGAGCCTGTGAAGACTGTGTTTGACTTGTCTGTTGGGGTCTTGGTGGCTGCTGACTTTGTGATCTACAGTCTCTAGCAAAGTGTCCAAGTTTGTGACACTTGAAACATTCAACCTTTGATTTGTCAAATGCTGGCTTCCCTTCTGATCTGGCCTGAAAGTTTGTTCTGCCAGTCCTTTAAAGAAACCATTTAGCCCTCATAGTCAACATGGCATGTTGCCACTTTAAGTCCATCTCTTCTAGATCAACTGGATAGATTTGTTCCAGATCTTTAGAATTAAGAGCAAATAATCCATCACTTGCAACGAATGCCTCATAATGGACCTCGAAAGTATTGCCATCAGTACCTGTAAAAGAATCACAGCTGTTTGATTTATCATTAGGTGCAGATGATAGCAGAGCAGTGTTTTGATTATAAGGAAAGGGTTTCATTTTATTTTCAATTTCAGACTCAAACACTCTCAAGCTGTTGTAGAGATCATCCAACACTATTTCATCTAGAGTGTCCTTTGTTCTCCACTGTGCAGCATATACTGTCCATTCTTCACAAAGAGATCTGTGAAATTTTTTGTTTACCTCATCTTGATCCAGGCTAACCTTAGCACTCTCCAATTCACCTATCAACTTATTGAACCTATCAATGATTTGAGTAAGGTTTTCATTCTTTCCACCAGAAAAATTTTCATACTGCTGTTTTAAAATATTCTTTTGGTTTCTTTTTGTGCTAGCATTGCCAGCAAATCTTTTCTCTAAAGCAAGCCATAGAGAATGAGCAATATAGAATTTTTTAAACTGATGTTGATGAGCTTTAGGAATGGCTATCTGTAAAATAGTGAGAGCTTTTACTTCATTCATTCTAGGCTTTCTCTCAATCTCAGTTTTTGGAGGTGTTCTTTTTGGTTTGCCTTCAGCATCCAGTTCAGGATCAACTGCAGGAGGATTTTGAACAGCTTCCCATAGGGCATAATCAATAAATTGAATGTGTTGTTGAAACCTGAGTTTCCACATCTAGAACTCAGTGGGTTTGAGAATAGGCACCTTAAGTCCTTGCCCAGATCCACTACTGTTGCCATCAAACTCCATTGCAGAAAAATATTTAAATACTTAAAGATGAAAGTTTCTGACTTTGAAAACAAAGAATAGAAACAAAATAAAACCTATGGCTCTGATACCACTTGTGAAGATCAAAATCACCTAAGATTAACTGGTTTGAATAAATTAGAGTTAAACCAATAATCTTGTTTTGAATCAAAGTTTAATTAAGAAGTTTGTGAAATAACACTTAATTGTTTTATGAAAAGCTTTCAGAACAGTAAAATAACAGACAATCAACAACCACAATCAATATAAAAAAAACCTTTGTATAACCAATCTCTGATTACAATCACCTCTAATCTGTTTGATCAGACGAAGAACACAAACTGTTGTTAGGGTTTTTCAACCTTAGAGGCTTTAGAAACTTAAACAGAATACATGTTACAAAATATGAATTGATTAAGCACTGAATTTTATAAGAAAGACCTAGTCTATCTCTATTTATAACCTTCTAATTTGTTTCCTTGACAAACTGCGATTTCTCTTGAGTGGATATCTTTGGAAGATCTTTAAATCTTGAAATCTTTATCACTTCCTGATTTGTAGCACTTTCTGTTATCTGATTGTTGAACAGCTTGAACTTTAACTCTGGCAGCTTGAACTTTTGAACTAGCAGCTCGAGTTTCATGAGCTAGCAGCTCGAACTTCATAATTACACAAAAATAGTACTAACAGTTTGAGAAATCCTAACTAACAGCTTGACATACTTAGTTTATTTCCCAACATAAAAGTTAAGGATATTGATAAATATGCAACATACTTTATATCAGGTTTCTAGTGGCTCAGTTGAGGCGTGTGGTTCTCGGTAGTGCTTTCAGTTAACATCGAGTAGTCGTTCAACGAGTACGGATGGCAAGCACTGTGAGTAATTGATTTAATTTCGCAAATGATCATACATGATATGTTTGGACTGAATATCTCATCCGTTTCTATTGCCATGATTATTGTTTAACTACCATGCTTAGCCTTGAATGTTGTTATTTATTTCGTTGCCTTTAGCCGATATCTAAGAACCCTTTCCCCAGTATGCATACTGATATTATGTGGATTAAGTAAGGTTGTTGTGTGCTTCCAAGCTACATGTCAGGCGAGCTGCGTACTTTGTACACGTGCTAACCGAGCAAGTCGTACGCCGTGTACTTGTTATCGGGCGAGCCGATAACAACACCCTATTCGTGTATGCTAAACCAAGCGAGTCGTATTGCTACACATGTTGAATTTGAGCCAATATTTGTGTTGATCGTGTTATATATGCTTTTCTGTGCGTTTTAATCTGTTACTCACTAGGCGACGGCTTACCCCGGTTGTGGGGACAACTTTTCAGGTTTAGTTGATATGGGAAAGGCACCAGCTTCAGGATCTAGAGTTTGAGAATTTATGGTATCAGAAAGACTTCCGCACTCTGATTTATATTTTTCTACTTGGGATGGGTAGATCCTTATATTTTCGATTTGGTTGTAATAATTAGATATTTATGTTAGCGCACTCTGAATGTGTTGGTTTCTTACTTAAGTATTGAAATTGAAGTTGATACTTGAAAAGCTTTATTTTATTACTTCGAGGTTTACATTGCAAATTTAGTATAAACGCCGCGTTATTAGAACGGGGCATTTCAGTTCTGTTCCTCCTTTCAGGAACTCCATTTTGTTTTGGAGTTCTCACAACTGAAAAGTTTTGAGAGATCCCTCTTTTCTCACGTCCTCAAGAGTACTATTTTTGAATTCAGTACCATGATCACTTCTAAGCTGCTTAGCTTGGGTAGAGTTCAGAACTTCCATCCTTTTGATAAACCCAATGATTTCTCTGGGAGCTTCTCATTTGGTCTTTAGGAAGATCACCCATGTAAACCTGGAGAACTCGTCAACCATTACTAAGGTGTATCTTCCACCTCCTAAACTTGAGACACTGACAGGTCCAAACAAGTTCATGTGGATTAAGAAGAGAGGAGATCAATAGAGAAATTATGTTTGGATTTAAAAGAAGTTTTTCTTTGCTTACCCTTCTCACAAGCTGTGCAGAGTTTATCCTTAACATAAGTTATAGAAGGCAAACCTGTTACTAACTCTTTCTTACAGAGTTCGTTGATGTTCTTGAAGTTTAGGTGTGATAGCCTTTTGTGCTAGTTGAGGTCTACATTGCTTCTTTAGATGAAACATGTTTCAGTTGTTGGATCAGCAGATTTCATATCTACAACATATACATATTTCTTTCTTTGTGCACACAACACAACTTTTTCTTGGGAATCCAGTGTATACCCCAGGTGCTCATCAAAGTTAACCTTGTAACCAGCATCACAAATATGACTAGTGCATACAAGGTTATGTTTTAGTCCATACACATAGGCCACTCTGTTAAAAATTGCAGCACCGACTTTAAGAGTTCCATATCCTTCAGTGGATCCCTGGACATTGTCACCAAAGGTGACCTTTGGGCCTTTTTTAGGCTTGAGATCACTCAGCAAATCTTTGCGACCTGTCATGTGGCCAGAGCAGCCAGTGTCTAAGTCCAAACCTGGCTTGGTTGTTTAACCTGTAGAGTGACATAGGGAAATATTAGTTTTTTTAGGGGAACTCATCATAAGGACGAGTTCTCCTTCTTCATCAACATTTGTTGATGGACCACTAAGATCTACACTAATATTTCCAATTTGGATTGTATCGGCTGAGATACTCTCCTCAATGACATTGTTACTTCCAACACAGCTGGTTTTTGCAATGTTGGAGCTAGCAGTGCCAGCAGGCCTTATGTCCTAAGTTTCAAGACAGTCTTTGGCCATATGAGTCTTCTTTCCACATTTGTAACATTTTCTCTTTTTAGACTTACTAGAAGAAGTACTCCCAGAAACACATTCTGGTTTATCAAGTGGTTTTGACAAAGTTTAACTTGTTTTAGAAGAACCAACAACTTGGGTGGAAGGTACAACAACAACAACTTTACCTATGTCCTCTTTCCTCTTTTTGGTAGGACAGAGATCAAACACAGGTAATTTGATTGTCTTTTGTCCTTCCACAGGTTTGGAAAACTTATTCCCAATTTTCTCAGGTTGTGCAATGACTTTGCCTTTGCCTTTGCTGAGATGTGATGATTGTTGCCTATCAGTATGATCATCATATTTCGAATTGTTTGTTGACACGGACAAAGTCAGGGAAAACCTCTGAAATTTTTTCAATATTGAACCTTGGACATATAATAGTTCCGAATCGAATCTTCTAGTTTTAACAAAAGATTTTCCTTCATTTATAACCAACTTTCCACTATGATTTAAAAAACTTATTTGAAATCATAGAAGATTTGCTTCCAACATGAGACTTACCCCTGTTGGATGCAGGTTGCTTTCCTTTTGAAAACTATTTCTTAAAATGTTCAGTATTAAATGGGTTAACAGGTTTCTTGCCATCAGCTTTTGCTCCAAAACCTGTCTGCTTGACAGGTTTAGTGACCAAAGCTGCAGTTTTAACTTGTTTCCATTCTTTTGTTTATTTGAACTGGCTAGGCACTTAGCAGGCTGGTTTGATGGAGAACACATTCCATCATCAGTGTTTGTAGCTTTTTCACATAAACTGTTAGTGTTTTGAGGCCTGACAAACCTGTTTTTTGAGACCAACTATCCATTTACTTTTTGGATAAAATTATTTGGAAGGTCACCAAGAGAGGATAAGTCTGTTTCCAGATTTTTGATCTAAATAATAGAAGCTGCTGTATGAAGATCTCCTCCAAGGTAGGCTTGGATTTGAGCAGAAATCAGCTGATTGATACATTGGCTGACTGTCTTAGCTGAATGGCACCAAGAGTCACCAATCTTTTGAAGCTTAGCATGCTTGTTTCTCTCTTTTCCTCTAATAAAATGATGTTGATGTGTTTTACTTCATCAAGTTCAGTTTTCAACTCATGAACGATGAAAACTGTTCAGTTCATTAGTTTTTGTTTCAAGATTAGCTTTTAGCTTAGAGATTTCAGACTTCAAAGCATCATGCTTCTCAATGGCCACTTTTAAATCTATAAGTAAATAATCAAACATTTTATCTTTTTCTTCAGAGCTGTAATCCTTAAAGTTTTGTACCTTATACATCATGGTGGGATTCCAGTTCTCTAAAGTGCTGAGAGCTTCGGCTTCAGCTAGGTCCTATTTAAAGTTACTTGTTGAGGGGCATCAGTATTGGCCATCAGACAGTTGTTGTCTTCTTCATCAGATGATGAGTCAGACTCCTCCCAGTCACAGGTTTCGGCCATAAGTCCCTTATGCTTTTTAGAAGCCACAGAGTCTTCCAACTTTTTCAGTTTTGCCATGGCCATTAGGTACTTAACCCTGTAGCCATCATCTTTATTTGTCTTTTATGGTTTGGCGGAAGAGCCAACAGCTTTAGACACACAGTCAGCAGCTATATGGCATGTTTTGCCACATTTGAAGCACTCAGCCTTAGTTTTGTCAAATGCCTTCTTTTTTATGACACCTGGTTCATTTTGCAGCATCTTACCTCCAAACCTCTTGTTATTTAATTTTCTGACAAGCATAACAATCATTTGCTCATCATCAAACTCAGTAAGGTCTTCACAATCCTCCTCTTCTTCAGACATTACCTCCATTTCATCATCAGACTGTTGATCAACGTGTGAGAACACATCACACACCTGATTAACAGGTTATCTCACGCTGGCCACTAAGGCTGCACCTCTTTTGGACATTTCCAAGGCATTTCTCTTCTGTTGCCTTGATTGTTCATCATTTAGCAAGGATCCATAAAAATTTACAAGATCCATGCCTCTAATGGTGCCTGAGTTTCTGAGGATAGTAGAGAAGTAATTCCACTCCTAAGGCAGTATGTCCAAAAATTTGTTCACTAGAGTTAACCTGTATTTAGTGTCCCAACAGCTTTGAGATCATTTATTAAGGCAGTGAACCTGGTGTAGGTTTCAGTGAGAGTCTCCTTTGGCTTTACAAAGAACAATTCATATTGTCTAACAAGATTATTGATCTTGTTATCCAATGTGATAGTGGGGCCATCATAGACGGTACACAAAGTATCCCACATTCTTTTGCAGTCTTCATCTTCTCAACCCGTTTGAACACATCATCAGGTAGAGAGATTACAAGGTTGTTCCTGGCTTTTGCATCAAGGGCAACCAGACATTTGTCTTCATCAGACCATTGAGCTTTTGCCTTCGCAATAGTCCTGATTTCAAGAACAGCTCCTTCAACAGCAGGAGTTATAGTAGTGACATTAGTTGGCACATAGGGACCTTACATCACTATTTCTGGTAGTTGCACATCCAGATTCTCTAGATAGAGCATCATTGTGCACTTCCAGCCAGAATAGTTCTGATGATTGAACTTTGAAGGTTTTGCCATTGACCAATTGTCATAGTAGTAAGAGGAGTTGGCAGCACTGTTGTCCATGGTGGGAAATAGGGAGTTGTAAGAGATTTAGAGTTAACACACACTCCAGAATGGCTCTGATACTTGTTGTATGTCCCAAAAGGTTTCCCAAGTGTGTTGCTATAAGCTGTAGAGGGGGGGGGGGGGGCAATATAGCTATTAAAAATTTCAACACACTTTCACAATGTTTGTATGTATATATCAACAAGTGTTAATTACAAACAGGCTTGAACTGCAGAATAGTTCAAAATGAGATGACAGAAACAACAGATGAACAACTAATCTAAGACTTGCTAAGACTAATTACAATGAATTCACTCACTAAGGTGCACTCACTAATTTAAAAGACGGACAAACAACTTAGAATAAGAACAGCTTGGACACGCTAACTATTCCTTTCTGAGCAGACTTTGCATGCATGAAAACACAATTCTTTTGCACGTAATGGATATATCTCACTTGGTTATCTCACATTCCTTAGAAGCTTCCTTTTATACTCACTGAAAGCATCCGAATGAAACTTCCTCATTGGAAGCAGAGATAGTTGAGTGCCTTTACAAAAAGACAAGAGTGCTTTTCAGCGCATTCAGACAAAACAAAATGTCTCTATGTAGCGGAATCTTTGTCTTTTTCATTTTGTCTCTGTTACAGGTTGATTTACCTTAAAGATGAATGTCAACTTTAATCCTTTCTTCTTCATGTATAGCCATTTTGATATAAAAACTGGCCTGTCACCCATTTCAAATATCCATATTGTCTTCATGTATCAGAATAGCTTGGGCAGTGTAAGCAGCTTCTGAATTTCCACTTTGTCTTTGACTTGTAAAATGATCTTCTCATCAAAGACATTACATGATGTCATGGATAAAAATTCAATATATTATATAACCTGTTCACAAAGAACAGGTTCGGTTCACAAAGAACAGAACACTTCGCTTTGGTCTAAGCTGTTCAACAGGCATGAGCAGCGTAGACAGTTTATGCGAAACCTGTCCAGCAGAATAGAACAGGTTGGGTAATCTGCCTAAGTTACAACAAATGTAACAGGGTAAACAGCTTTAGGCTTATATTGCAAATCACTTATCAGGTTTCAATAAGGCATCAAAGACCTTAAATTATACCTTTAAGTGTACCAATCAAGTTCGATTTATAATCTCCCCCTATGATGTACAACAAGTTTGATTGAGGCATTTTTGTGCCTGACATATATATGTATGTATATATATATACATATATATATATATATATATATACATATATATATATATATATATACATATATATACATATATATATATATATATATATATATATATATATATATATATATATATATATATATATATATATATATATATATATATATATAAACTCTTATTTTCACCCCTTTGGTCGGCCCTCCATTCAAGTACACAACCCCTAATGACTTCCAATATTTTACTAGAATGTTCATGCACCTTCTACATCAAAGTTTTCACCTTTTTACCCCATGCTTGGTAAAACTTGCACTCAACCTCCAATGTCTACATCATTTGCAAGACTTCTTTTCCTCTAAAATAGAGGATCATTCCTCCTTCATTTCCACACCTTGCAACTACCAAAGTCCTTCCTTATTGCTCTAAAAAAATCAGCAACCACACACACACACACACACACACACACACACACTATAAACACTTCAATTTCTTCTTTTGTTCTTCAAGAGTTCAAGAAATTTTTGTGTGCAACAAGTTCAAGACCTTTCCTTCTACTCATTTGGTTTCTTTTCTTTCATCAAAGTAAATAAAAATATCCTATTTACTTCTTTTAGTTATTTAAATTATATGTCTTGCATAATATATAATCACCAACAACAAGTTTCATCAAAAGCAAAGTTCATAAAAAAGTAGTTTTTATTTTAAAGATTGTGTCTTCGAATGTGTTTATAAATATACGAACACACAATGAAGGAATAACTATTTTGAAAACAAGGTTTATAAATGTGTTTCATAAACTTTTTTACATGTGGTTTTTGAATAAACAACAAGAATCACAAGTTGTTGCAAAGTTGTGAAATTCAGATTTTTCCAGCAGAAACATTACATCAACTTTGAAAAATCATAACTAGCTCAATACTTAACGAACAATCATAACTAGCTCAACTTTGCAAGACCTCTTTTCCTCTGTAAACGTGAATGTTATGGATAGATCTATTTGGGTTGACGCCCCCATCTGGGTTGGTCGCGCCAATTGTAAACGGATGCATAATCATTTGACAATTATGGTGTGTGATACCAAATAGGGCAATGAAAGGTTAAGTTTCGGGATCATGAGACTTATGGTAATACTTAAACTGTTGATTCATTTATACTTATAAACTCAACGAAATCTTGTGCTTTCCAAACGTTATCTCTATTTATCGTGTAAACCTATGAGCTCACCAACATTATTGTTGACGTATTTAGAGTGTTATTCTCAGTACCATAAGAAAAAAATATTGCATTCATGGTTAATTATCAAGATTTTACGAGCTTTTGGAGTCACGAGGCATTTTAAACAACATGGAGATTTCTTTGCATAACTAGATCTAATTTTCGTCATGTATTTTAATCTCCATGATTCGTGAACTCCTTTATTTTGTGATTGTAAAACAATGTTTATGACTTATGTATTTTAAAAAGATCCCATTTAGAGGTCGTTCATTATGATTGTGACTTTGTTTTCATGACGTCATGCCTCGTTTCCAAGTTGGGTATCGGGGAGTGACAATCTATATATTTTCGATGATAAATTTTGACATATCACCAAATTTGTTTATTATATTGTTAGGTGTGTTGAGACATAGGTGACTCATGAATTTTATTTAATCTGTGATAATCAAATGGTATTACCTCATAATATACATGTTTATAGTTACTGTTTGTACACAAGTGTGCATGTACACACAAAGATTTGTCATTGTGTTTCTTAATTATTTTTTATTTCTTTCTTCCAGACTATAAAAATGATTGTAATGCTTTTTTTTTTTTGCATTAATGTGGTTATTAATCGTCCCTGCTCCATCCCTTATACAAGGTAAATTGCATGAAATTCGGTGTTGGAAAAGATATGTATTCATTCTTCACAAGCATTGTTACTATGAAACCATAAGAGACAGTTATTGATCCGGTTGTTGATCATTTGGTCATACAC
Organism: Centrapalus pauciflorus; assembly: GCA_020465985.1. NCBI lineage: Eukaryota > Viridiplantae > Streptophyta > Magnoliopsida > Asterales > Asteraceae > Centrapalus > Centrapalus pauciflorus. The sequence continues at coordinate 216,695 of JAANYP010003256.1, read as the reverse complement.
AATCAATCAGATCTTCAGGTGAGATTTGGCTATCGAAAGCTGGTTTTTTCAAATAAGATTCTGCTTCATCATTGGGGGTGTGCCATATAGCCCTTCAATGCACTTGGGAATTAAATGTAGTTTGCAATAAAATTTTGTTACTGCAGATATATAGCCCTGAATATTTTTTACAAGTCACATAGTGTTAGATTTGTAATTTCAATCCCGGTGGTTCTATTTTGCAATAGTTTGTATTTAATTTATTTCCTTGTATTTGTCCATCTTTATTTGTAATCTTTTCATTTAGATAGAAAGTTGAGGGGTATGTTGTGTAAACCCCTCAAGTAGTCCTAGGTATAAAAAGGAATGTTTGACCTAGGGTTTTGTAATCCTTGCAACTTTTCACTTTTGAATATTCTATTGTAAAGTTGGCGGCTGCACATTCTCTCAAGTTGACGTTGACTGAGTATACACATTCTTGTTGGTACACCCTGTGTGACGATAGGAGTCTAATCGATCTAACATTGTGGTTTAAGTAATATTCAACATTGTGGTTAAACGAGTGCTTGATATATGTGTTTATATATGTTTAATAGTAATTGATTGTATGTTTGAACTTGATGTAACATATTACAAGAAGTTCAAACATAAAGATCAAATATTAATTCAAGCATAAGTAAAAACATAAGTTTCAACACTTCGGTTTTTGAGTAAATGAGTTAGATTCGAATCAGTTAAGGCTTGGCATTCGAATCTGTGACAGATTCGAATGTAGCCTTAGTTTCGAATGAAGACTAGATTCGAGAGTGTCTTTGTGGACAGACTCGAATGGGCCTTGGGCCAGATTCGAATCTGGCCCACAACAGACTCGAATCAGGGTCTATAATTAGCGATAGGCTCGAGATATTATCAGACTTTTAGCAGAATTCGTGAGGAATTAAGCTTAAGGCGATCTCGAATTTATCATCAGCTTTAGGTCCGTTTCGGAGAGAATCAGTTCGTAGGATCGTTCGTCAGTCGTTCGTTCAGCCTCTGATAGTCTCCGTGTTTCGTAGTTGAGAGTTGTCCGTCTAACCGTTAACGAGGATTCCGCACTCGTTGACGGATCCGCGTCTAGAAAGATCTAGTAGTGGTAGACCTTACAAGTGGTATCAGAGCCTACGGAGTGTTCTTGGTGTTCTTCGTGTTCATCAAATACATTCTAGGTTTCTTGACGCTAGTTGGACGGTTTTTCTCTCAAAATCGAGTTTTTGAGCTTAGCAAATTTATATTCAGAAAATACTTTGTGGTTTTTCTCGTTTTTGATCGAAACCATTATTTTTCGTTAGAAAAATACTGGTTTAATCTGAAAATCGTTAAAAAATCAAAGTATTAACTGTTTTTCGAGTTTGCGGCGCTCGAATCTAATAGGGGTAATTAGAGTTACACTTTAGTCTCGAGTCTAACCTAAATCTGCTCCTTTCGAGTCTGTTTCAGTAGGTTTCGAATCTGTGTCGAGTTTGTGCTTCATTCGAAGAGGGGCTCGAGTCTGTCTACTTTCGAGTCTAGTTCGAGTCTAGTATAGTTTCGATAAGTGCTTCGAATCTGCTGATTCCCTCGAGTTTGCTGACCTTCGAATCTAAGGACCATCGAATCTAAGGAAATTTCGAATCTGACATATTTCGAGTTTAATTGAATTAAAACACTTAATCAAATTTAATCCCAAAAGATTTACCTTTAATTAGTTTCGAATCTACCTAGATTGGAAAGAATTATTCTAAATCAGTTTCGAATTAAATTAATTAAGTTCAAATTCAATTACTTTCGAAACGATGTCAAATCTTCAGAAATTCCTAGAAATGGACCACGAGGTCGGGAAGGCAAACGTCCCGCCTAAGCTGATGAAGGTCGAGGATTATTATTGGTGGAAAGACCGATTTACTGATTTCGTTCGTTTCAACGACATGCGCATGTGGGTGTGCATCGACGAAGGGTATATTCCACCGGTGTTAGAAGTAGAAGGCCGTCAAAAGGTCTTGTCATACCAAATGATGAAGGAGGATGACAAGAAACTGTTTGAAGCCGAAAACAAAGCTTTCTCGATAATCTGTATGGCTTTACCTCAGGATATACTGCACACATTTCAGACTCAAAGGACGTCGAAGGAACTTTGGGAGTCTCTCGAGAAAAGGTGTGAGGGTAATCCTAGGGTGCGTAGAAAGCGTACAGAGCTGTTGAAACAACAGTTTGCGATTTTCAAGGCGATTAAGGATGAACAGCTGGATGATATTATCACCAGGTTCTATCACCTGATAACGGAACTTGAGAGTCATGGAATTGAGTATTCTGACACTGACTAGAACAACAAGCTTCTTGATGACTTACCAGCCAAATGGGCTATGTGGGTGGCAATGATCAAGCTGAATGAAGATAAGTATTATACTCAATCTCTCGATGACATTGTGGGAACGTTGCGGGCATATCACTTCGAGCTACTGATGACCGAGACTGATTACGAACAAGTCCATAATCCAGCGATGTATTTTGGAAAGACAACAAAACTGTGAAGACCACCCCTTACGGGGCAGTTCTCACCAGTCTAGGTCCCACATCATGCAATACGATATCAACCATAACTAAGATAGATTAATTATAATGCGGAAAATTAAATTACAGTACAAGCTATTAAGATTTAAGTTTAATACAGTTACGGTTTTCAAATTGAACTTATAAAGGGCACAGTCTAATCTAATTCATATCATCATATTATCAAAATAAATCTACCCAGATCACCATAATATCATCATCCAATTAGTACCAAAATGGATCGCTGAGTAGAGGTCTATGAAACTTCTGTCTTGAGCGTGTAAGACCTAAGAACTAGGTCCGGCAGGTGACTTTCCTTTGCTTTTTCCTGTAAAATTATTAAAGGAACATCTGTAAGCAAAGCTTAGTGAGTTTATAGATTTTCAATATTAACATGCGTGTCAAGCGGAGTCATAATTCTAAGCGTGATAAGTCTTGGCTGCCGCTACAGCCCTCATCATGATTGAGATATAGTATCTTAAGATCGGATGATGTTCAAACCACACTCACGCTTATACCGTGGGGATCAGCCACATACTGGGCTAGCTACCAGTAGGTCAACATGGCCGAACATCGGAGGTCATTACCAAGTTTGTGAGAACTGGTGAAATAGCCAGGTCTAGAACAATAGACCATAAGGGCTAGTCAAGCTGAATAAATCTTATCAAGTCTGATCAATGAAGTAAGCATAAGTCTTAGGAGTCATGATAGCAACGAATCATAAAGCAAAGTCTGAAGTGCTAATAAATGCAATATGAAATGATAAGCAAATAGCTATCATGATTCACTGGGCAACACCCATCCATGGTGTGCACAGGTCTCAATCCAGCTGATAAATGAATGTCAAATAATGTAACAGCATCAATATATCTCAAACGGATCTTTGCATGTTCAATTTGAATATCTATAACTCACAGTGTTGGGTCTTGATCAAACAGATATATGAATCTGCAACCTGAGTTATCTCAGGATTTTGTCAATCTGTTCTCTGTCAAATCAAGTCTCTGACCCGCTTTAAATCTTTTAAAATCTTTGTCTAAATGTTCAGAATTTCACTGAACCTGTCCAGAATTATCATATCAAATTATATTAATATCATCGTCTTTTATCTTTAAATCTTTATTTTATCTGATTCTGATAATTTGATCGCTCATAACTCATTCTTTGAATTAAAAGGAATAGATTCGAAAAATGCTAAATTCGAATCTATTTGAGTTAAATTCGAATGACTCAGATTCGAATGAGCATAATTTCGAGTTTAGGTTATTAGATTCGAACACACACATATTAGATTCTAGGGAATAGATTCGAAACTAGCTCTTTAGATTCTAGGGAAAATAGATTCGAAATCAACAGATTCTAAACTAGGGAAGATAGATTCGAAGTCAATGGTTCGAATCTAGCTAATCAGATTCGAGAACAACAATTTCGAGTCTAGGGGATTAGATTCGAAATCAACACCTTTTCGAATCTAATGGTTAGATTCGAATATATTTCGAGTTTAATCCCATTTCGAGTCTGTTCTTATGCATTTTCGAATCTGATCTTAACATTCTCGAATCTGATCATATTTACAACTCTAAAACACGAATTTCTAAGGCATAAATCATATATATAATCAATATTAAGCCTATTGTTCGATTATCTTACACTTATTCTAGTTAATTCCAATAAAAATGGCTTTAAATTTCATAAAATTTAATAGATTCGAGAATACCGTATATATATAAAACGTAAAAATACAAAAATCTTACCTCAATTCGTCTGAATTCACGCAGGAATTGGTATATTCGTGTAGTATTCGCCGAGATCTTCCTAACGGTATATATATCTTGATAATCGGACGGTCGGTTTAGGAGAATTTCTAGAGAGAAGTTAGAGAGAGAAAGCTAGAGAGAGAGTTTAGAGAGAGAGAGTTAGAGAGAGAGAGAGAGTGCAAATCAGATTTATGAATATAATTCTCGTTTATATACGTCTTCTAGTTATATTTGCTAGCTAACTCACTTTTATTTTTGTATATTATATCTCTTTTATTTAATTTTCTTTAATAATTAATTAATTCATAAATTAAATATTTATATAATTTAATTAATATTTCATTATTAATTAAATTATAATTCAAATAATTCAACATTATTACATTATCGGTTCAAAATATTACTGAATTTACGACTAGATCAAAATTAGGTTGTTACAGAATGGGCTCCACCACGCACAAACTTCGTCCCCGAAGTTAGCTACGTTCGAACAGACTTGGATAAGTAGCTTTCATAACATCTCTCGATTCCCAAGACTGATGCGAACCTTTGTGGTGTTTCCACAGGACGAGCACCATCTGTATCTCTTTATTCCGAAGCTTTTTGGTCTTTGAGTCCAGAATACGTTCTGGCTCTTCAACCACACGAAGCTTCTCATCAATCTGCAGGTTAACATGTGGTATCTGAACTTCCCTTTCATCAGCTAAACTCTTTCTTAGATGACTAACATGAAATACAGGATGTATTCCAGCTAAGTCAGTCGGTAGTTCAAGACGATAAGATTGATTTCCAATCTTTTCCACAATCTTGAACGGACCGATAAATCTTGGAGCTAGCTTGTTTCTCTTTATGAATCTCACCACATTCTTCATTGGGGATACTTTTAACATCACCCAATCGTTAACCGCAAAGCTTATTGATCTATGCCGGTTATCATAATATGACTTCTGCCTGCTCTGAGCTTCAAGAATATTCCTTCTGACAAGTTGAATCTTTTCATGAGTCAACTGTAGAAGGGCAGGTCCTGCTATTGGCGATTCACCTGTTTCACGCCAACAGGTAGGAGTTCTGCACTTTCTTCCGTATAAAGCTTCAAAAGGAGCCATCTTGATCGTTGAATGATAACTGTTATTATATGAGAATTCGACCAACGGCAAGTGGTCATCCCAGTTACCACCTAGATCAAGAACGCAGGCACGAAGCATATCTTCAAGAGTTAAGATAGTACGCTCACTCTGGCCATCTGCATTTGGATGATAAGCAGTACTCATAGAAATCCGAGTACCCATCCCTTCTTGTAGTGCTTGCCAGAATCTGGATGTGAAACGACTATCACGATCAGATACGATAGACTTCGGCACACCGTGACGAGAAATAATTTCAGAGATATACAGCTGCGCCAATCTATCGAGAGAATATGTTTCTTTCATCGGAATGAAATGTGCTGATTTCGTTAATCGGTCAACGACTACCCAGATGGAGTCGTGCTGTCTTTTGGTCTTTGGCAGTTTTGTGACAAAGTCCATGGTTATATGCTCCCACTTCCATTCAGGAACTGGCAGTGGTTGCATATCTCCGAAGGGCTTCTGATGTTCTGCCTTAACCATCTGACATACTCTGCAGCTTTCAACACATTTTCCGATGTCTTTCTTCATTCCTGGCCACCAATAGTCAGCTTTCAGATCAAAGTACATCTTTGAGCTGCCAGGATGAATAGATAACTTGGACTAATGAGCTTCGGATAGAAGAGTGCTACGGATTGAACCATACTTAGGAACCCAGATTCGGTTTCCCTTGAGACAGTGAAGTCCCAAATGGTTCAGAGTCAGAAATTGTAATTGCCCTTTAAGATTTTCAGAACCAATATTCTCTTCTTTCATCGCTTCAGTTTGAGCAACTCGAATATCTTCAATAAGATCAGAAGAGAATATAACTGGAGTTAGGGCATAGCAGCACTTTTCAGGATACACTTTTCTACTCAACGCATCCGCGACAACATTTGCTTTGCCGGGATGATATAAGATCTCGCAGTCATAATCCTTGATAAGCTCCAAGGATCGACGCTGTTTCATGTTAAGATCTTTTTGAGTGAAAAGGTACTTGAGACTCTTATGATCGGTGTAGAGCTGACACCGAGTCCCATATAGATAGTGACGCCAAATTTTCAGAGCAAAGGTGACGGCAGCCAACTCAAGATCATGAGTTGGTGCACTTTTCTCGTAATCCTTTAATTGCCTTGAAGCGTAGGCAATTACCTTTCCCCTTTGCATCAGAACACATCCTAAGCCAGTACCAGAGGCATCGCTATAGACAACGAAATCGTCATTACCTTCTGGCAAGCCTAGAATCGGCGCTTGAATAAGCTTTTGCTTCAAAATGTCAAATGCCTCTTGCTGTTTATCAGTCCAAACGAAAGGAGTATTCTTTCGTGTTAACATTGTGAGCGGCACAGCAATCTTTGAGAAGTCCTTTATGAATCGCCGATAATAACCGGCCAATCCAAGGAAACTTCTTATCTCTGAGGCATTGCGAGGTGTTTGCCACTTCTGAACAGCCTCGACTTTTGAAGGATCAACGGAAATCCCTTCGCCAGAAACAACATGGCCAAGGAACTGGATCTATAAGAATCAAGATAAAAATTCAAATTCTGAGGTGAATCATAGAATAGTTAAGGAAACAGCTCAAGACTTATATAATAGAAATTATACCTGTCTGAGCCAGAATTCGCACTTAGAAAACTTTGCATAGAGTCTTTCTTTTCTTAATAACTCTAGCAATTGTCGTAGATGAATAGAATGATCAGCCTCCGTTTTGGAGTAAATCAGAATATCGTCTATGAACACGATAACTGATTTATCCAACATTGGTCTGCACACACGGTTCATGAGATCCATGAATGCCGCTGGTGCATTTGTCAAGCCGAACGGCATCACGAGAAATTCGTAATGGCCGTATCTTGTACGGAAAGCTGTCTTTGGAACATCTTCTTCCCTGACTTTTAACTGATGATACCCAGAACGGAGATCTATTTTCGAAAAGTAACTGGCTCCTTGTAACTGATCAAACAGATCATCGATTCTGGGCAGAGGATACTTATTCTTTATTGTAACCTTGTTCAACTCGCGGTAATCGATGCACATACGGAAAGTTCCGTCTTTCTTTTTAACAAATAGTACTGGTGCACCCCACGGGGAAGAACTTGGTCGGATAAACCCCTTCTCCAACAGCTCTTGCAGTTGCTTTGACATTTCCTGCATTTCTGCAGGTGCAAGTCTGTATGGAGCTTTTGCGATAGGAGCCGCACCAGGAACCAAGTCAATACTGAACTCGACTTGTCGTTCCGGTGGCACTCCGGAAATGTCGTCAGGGAATACGTTTGGGAACTCACAGACGATAGGAATATCGGACAAAGATTTCTTTTCAGAGCTGGACTCAGATAGAGCATAACAAAGGTAAGAGTCGTGACCTTTAGACAAGTATTTATGCGTCTTTTCAACAGATATAAAGCAATGTGCACCTTTCCGCTTCTCGCCCTTGATCTCAAGTACTCGGCCGTCTGAAGATTTTATTCTAATGACTCGCCGGTTGCAGATAATTGTAGCCTCGTTATTCATTAGCCAATCCATGCCGACGATGACGTCAAACTCTTTCAAGGGAATCGGGATAAGGTCGAGGTTGAATACAATATTATCTACGAGTAATGTGCAGTTTCGATATACAGAATCAGCCATAACATAGCTGTTACTGGCTGTCTCAATGTCAAGTACAAAAGGAAGCTTCGATGGGGACTTAGATAATCTTGATGCAAAAGAAGTCGATATGAAGGAACGACTTACGCCAGAATCAAATAATACGCGAGCAGGTATCGTATTTAACAGAAACGTACCGGTGACTACGTCAGGTGTTTCTCTCGCCTCTTCAGCCGTTATTTGGAAGGCTCGAGTCCGTGCGGTTGGCGTTGCAGCAGAACTTTTAACTGTCGACCCTCCAGCTGATGACTGTGGCTGATAACGTGGTCCGCTACGACACTGATACATGAAGTGTCCTCGTTTCCCGCACTTTGCACATCCACGTCCCTGCTGTGGACATTCCTCACTGCTATGACCTATCATGTTGCATGAGAAGCAAGTAACGTCATCCGGATTACATAGTCCCATGTGAGACTTTCTGCATCTCTTGCAGAATCGAGGCTCGTTTGTCAGTGAGTAAGCTTGCGCTTTCGGTTGTGAACTGTGCTGATGTGATTGCTGAGATTGTGACGGAGACTTATTTGGCCTAAAGAATCTGCCAAATCGCTGTTTCTTTGGAGGAGACAGGTTCATCGGATTAGTAGACGGAGCATAGAGCTGATCGCCGTACTCTAAGTACCCTCGTTCAATTTGTCTAGCTGCTTCTACCATTTCTAGATAACTCTTGTATTTAACGCTCATCGGATGTCTGTATCTAGGATTGAGTCCTACTCGGAACCTATTCATTTTCCTTTCTTCAATAGCAACCTGGTATGAAGAATAACCGCATAATCGCGAAAACTCGTGCTCGTATTCGTCGACTGTCTTTGTTCCCTGAGTCAGCTGCATCAGTTGTACTTCCATTTTATCTCGCTGGTCGACCGGGCAGTATTTCGCGTTGAACATTTCAAGAAACTGCTCCCATTCTAAAGTCTGAATCACCTCTTCACCGTATATGCTTCGCTGTGTCTTCCACCATGCACGAGCAGCTCCAACAAACAACGCAGATGCGTAGCTTACTTTCTTAGAATCTAAACAGTCAGAGATTCTAAAAATTTCTTCCGTATGACTGATCCAATCCATTGCCTGAATCGGATCAACTGTACCCTCGAAGTTCAGGGCACCGCTGGCTTTAAAATCTTTAAATTTGCAGCCTTTTGGCTGAGCTATTTGGGTTTCTGGATTTGAATTATCAGAATCAGATTCTTCATTCTGGACTTGCTTATCTTTTCGCTTATTTTTCTTATCATTACGTCTTTTAGCTTCGGCCTCATCTCTGGCCTGAAACTGTTCTTGCATAATCTTATTCTGTTGTTCTGAGTGTTGTGCTAGTAATTGTTGCATCATCTCAAACATTTGTTGTGGGGTCATGTTGCTTGGTATGTCACCTGATCCTGATCCTGACATCTTAACTGAAAATTAAAATCATTTAACTATCAGTTTATAGACTTAGATCTATGTACCCTTTTTCCCATCCTAATAGTCTGTACATCCTATCTCAGTTCAAACCACCTAAATGATTGATACATATGTATTGCTTCAGTTTGAGATCAAGTATACTCACGTAATACTTGATTCACTCAAACTATGGGCTCTGATACCATCCTGTGAAGACCACCCCTTACGGGGCAGTTCTCACCAGTCTAGGTCCCACATCATGCAATACGATATCAACCATAACGAAGATAGAGTAATTATAATGCGGAAAATTAAATTACAGTACAAGCTATTAAGATTTAAGTTTAATACAGTTACGGTTTTCAAATTAAACTTATAAAGGGCACAGTCTAATCTAATTCATATCATCATATTATCAAAATAAATCTACCCAGATCACCATAATATCATCATCCAATTAGTACCAAAATGGATCGCTGAGTAGAGGTCTATGAAACTTCTGTCTTGAGCGTGTAAGACCTAAGAACTAGGTCCGGCAGGTGACTTTCCTTTGCTTTTTCCTGTAAAATTATTAATGCAACATCTGTAAGCAAAGCTTAGTGAGTTTATAGATTTTCAATATTAACATGCGTGTCAAGCGGAGTCATAATTCTAAGCGTGATAAGTCTTGGCTGCCGCTACAGCCCTCATCATGATTGAGATATAGTATCTTAAGATCGGATGATGTTCAAACCACACTCACGCTTATATCGTGGGGATCAGCCACATACTGGGCTAGCTACCAGTAGGTCAACATGGCCGAACATCGGAGGTCATTACCAAGTTCGTGAGAACTGGTGAAATAGCCAGGTCTAGAACAATAGACCATAAGGGCTAGTCAAGCTGAATAAATCTTATCAAGTCTGATCAATGAAGTAAGCATAAGTCTTAGGAGTCATGATAGCAACGAATCATAAAGCAAAGTCTGAAGTGCTAATAAATGCAATATGAAATGATAAGCAAATAGCTATCATGATTCACTGGGCAACACCCATCCATGGTGTGCACAGGTCTCAATCCAGCTGATAAATGAATGTCAAATAATGTAACAGCATCAATATATCTCAAACGGATCTTTGCATGTTCAATTTGAATATCTATAACTCACAGTGTTGGGTCTTGATCAAACAGATATATGAATCTGCAACCTGAGTTATCTCAGGATTTTGTCAATCTGTTCTCTGTCAAATCAAGTCTCTGACCCGCTTTAAATCTTTTAAAATCTTTGTCTAAATGTTCAGAATTTCACTGAACCTGTCCAGAATTATCATATCAAATTATATTAATATCATCGTCTTTTATCTTTAAATCTTTATTTTATCTGATTCTGATAATTTGATCGCTCATAACTCATTCTTTGAATTAAAAGGAATAGATTCGAAAAATGCTAAATTCGAATCTATTTGAGTTAAATTCGAATGACTCAGATTCGAATGAGCATAATTTCGAGTTTAGGTTATTAGATTCGAACACACACATATTAGATTCTAGGGAATAGATTCGAAACTAGCTCTTTAGATTCTAGGGAAAATAGATTCGAAATCAACAGATTCTAAACTAGGGAAGATAGATTCGAAGTCAATGGTTCGAATCTAGCTAATCAGATTCGAGAACAACAATTTCGAGTCTAGGGGATTAGATTCGAAATCAACACCTTTTCGAATCTAATGGTTAGATTCGAATATATTTCGAGTTTAATCCCATTTCGAGTCTGTTCTTATGCATTTTCGAATCTGATCTTAACATTCTCGAATCTGATCATATTTACAACTCTAAAACACGAATTTCTAAGGCATAAATCATATATATAATCAATATTAAGCCTATTGTTCGATTATCTTACACTTATTCTAGTTAATTCCAATAAAAATGGCTTTAAATTTCATAAAATTTAATAGATTCGAGAATACCGTATATATATAAAACGTAAAAATACAAAAATCTTACCTCAATTCGTCTGAATTCACGCAGGAATTGGTATATTCGTGTAGTATTCGCCGAGATCTTCCTAACGGTATATATATCTTGATAATCGGACGGTCGGTTTAGGAGAATTTCTAGAGAGAAGTTAGAGAGAGAAAGCTAGAGAGAGAGTTTAGAGAGAGAGAGTTAGAGAGAGAGAGTGCAAATCAGATTTGTGAATATAATTCTCGTTTATATACGTCTTCTAGTTATATTTGCTAGCTAACTCACTTTTATTTTTGTATATTATATCTCTTTTATTTAATTTTCTTTAATAATTAATTAATTCATAAATTAAATATTTATATAATTTAATTAATATTTCATTATTAATTAAATTATAATTCAAATAATTCAACATTATTACATTATCGGTTCAAAATATTACTGAATTTACGACTAGATCAAAATTAGGTTGTTACAAAAACCTTCAGTGGCATCCGAACCGAAGACTGCTACAGCATTTTTCACCGGAGAAACGTCATCACCATCAGAGTCCGAAGACTCACTGAATCGCGCGTTCTTAGGATTAGGAAGATCGGAAGAACCGCAGCCCCAAGTACATCAGGCATCACCATCTCAGAGTTATTCGAAGATGACCATGAGCGCAAAGTCTGCGGAAGAGCATTTGAATCTACTTGCTTCTTTTGTGGCCGCATACGGAAATTGTGTTCAAGGGAAGATTAATGATCCTGCTCTCTGGGACGAGGATTACGATCAGGTCGACCCTGATGACTTAGAGGAAATGGATCTTAAATGGCAACTGGACATGGTAACCCAGAGGGTTAAGCGATTCATTAAAAGAACTGGGAGGAATCTGCAGATGAACAATAAGGGGATAGGATTTGATAAGTCCAAGGTGAAATGCTACAACTGTCAAGGACTGGGACACTTCGCCAGGGAGTGTCAGAGATCAAAAGTGGAGACATACCAAGGACAGAGTCAGCATCAGGGACAGTACCAAAATCAGTCCCAACAACGATACCTTCCAAGTTCATCAACCGGTCAAGCCAACCTAGCGGGTCTTCTATCAAATGTCACTTCAGACAGACAGCTAGATGGTACGTATGATTGGAGTTCACATCCTGAGTCGAATGCTAGAGCCTTTATGGCTGAAGTCACAGAAACTGGATGTGACGGGGACGAGCAGACCACACGGGACAGCAGTCCGATGTGGGTAGAGAAGGCGAATGATCAGACAGTGCTGGAGGTTGCTGCTCAGATGGCCAACGTGGAATCTGATAACTCAAAGGTTAGTCTGACTTATTCTCTTTTTCATGAATTATGTGTATTGTGTGTTACTTCTAATGATAGGTTAAATCTAGTCTTAGAATCACATAAATCCATAACTACTCAAAATGAGAACTTAAAGATTGAAAATGCTAGCCTAAATGACATCAAACAAGATCTTAAAGAAAAGCTTAAGGCTGATGCTCAAGACGTAATAGTTCTAAAAGACAAACTCAGTGAGCAGTGTGTTAGGATAGAGCTAATGTATGAGCACCTAGAGGCCTTGACAAAAAGTCTTAAGGACAAGGATATAGAGCTAGCAGAGACAAAGGTTAAGGTAGCAGAGGCAAATAGCAAGTTGGAGAAGTTTAGGAATTCGAGCCTAAACCTAGGGAAAGTTTTAGATGCTCAAAGACAGTCTAAGAAGCCCGTAGGTCTAGGATTTCACGAAACTCCTCCACCTTTCAATGCAAACTATGTCCCTCAACCTCAGGAGAAAACTTACAAGTCAGTAGACTTAGAGGACCTACCTGAACCAACACCAGAGCCTATAGTTGAAAATACACCTAAGGTGGCTGACTCAACCGTCAAGGTTAAGAAAGTAAAGTTTGTGTCTTCCTCCAGTGAAACACCTGCTAGAAAATAGAAAATTGCTTGGGCTGATCAGGTCGATGAGCCAGACACCGTAGATGTACCAAAGGAAATAGACACTAGTGAGACACCTAAGTCTAAGGGCTCACAAAAGAAGCCAAAAGACAAAATGTCATGCTTTAGATGTCACGAGAGGGGGCATGTGGCTTCTACTTGTCCAAATAGGAAAGTTGATGCGACACCTAAGATAGTGAAGCCAGAACAGCCCAAATCCTCAAACAGTGTGGCAAGCACCATCAGTTCTCAAAGTACCGAGAAAGCTGTGCAGGCCGCACCCAAACAAGTTGTGAAAAACATGCCGGTTAAGGTTGGACCAAATGAAGTGATTAGGACAAAAAATCAATCTAGGTCAGCACCACAACAAGTCTATAGGAGCACAACACGTAGCAGGTCACACACTCCAGTTAGGTCTCATACTCCCGTTAGACATTATGTTCCGGTAAGAGCTCAGGGATCACAGTCTGAAATGCAGTATAATAGGAATTACTCTAGAGCTCCACAACAAATGCCTACTCCAAGGCAAAGAGTGAACATAAATCACTCGGCACCACAACAGACTCAAGTTCAAAGACCCAAGTCACCTGAAAGGCGAGATGGGTATTTGAAAGAGTTCAAGTATGTGGACGAGAATGGTATAACCAAGTCAGTCATGGCTTGGGTTCCCCGTGATAACTAACCTATTTTCTTTCATGTGCAGGAGATTACCACAGGTCCAAACAACAAGTGGTTCGTCGACAGTGGATGCTCCAGGCACATGACGGGGGAAAGAGGTCTGCTTACAGACTTCAAGGGTGGGTATAAGGGGTTTGTATCATTCGCCGGTAACAAAGGAGGAAATATCACTAGAACTGGAGAAGTCACTAATGGGACGATTACATTGGATCAAGTTTATCACGTTGATAAACTGGTTCATAATCTCATTAGTGTATCTCAAATCTGTGATAAGAAGAACTCGGTGTTATTTACTGACACTGAGGCGTTAGTGCTAAAGTCTGGATTCAAGATACCTGAAGATTGGATATTGATGCGGGCGCCAAGGAAGAATGACTTGTACATGCTCGATATGAACAAGCCGGATACTTCAATGGGTCCAATCTGCTTACTATCAAAAGCTTCGGAGACGGAGTCCGTACTGTGGCACAGACGCATGGCTCACCTGCACCTAAGGAAGATGAATTACATAACAAAGAATGGACTGGTGCACGGTGTGCCATTGAAAAGTTTTCAGTTCGAGGACAAGTGTCTACCGTGCATGAAGGGCAAACAGCATAAAAAGACACACAAATCCAAGAAGCAGAACTCGATATCCTCAACATTCGATTTGTTGCATATGGATCTTTTCGGCCCTATCAACAAAAGGAGTATAGGAGGTAGTTGGTTTTGCTTAGTTATCACTGACGATTACTCACGGTTTTCATGGGTTTTCTTTTTAGGTACGAAGGACGAGACGGCTGCAAAGCTCATCGGGTTCTTAGACCAAGTGGAGAACTCCTACGGAACAAGGGTTAAACATATTCGTAGTGATAATGGGACTGAATTTAAAAACTCTGTAATTGGTGTATATTGCCTATCAAAGGGCATCGTGCATCAATTCAGTGCACCATATGAACCACAACAGAATGGGGTGGCCGAACGTAAAAACAGAACATTGATTGAGGCTGCAAGGACTATGCTTTCGGATTCAAAGCTTCCTACCATGTTTTGGGGGGAGGCAGTGAATACCGCGTGCCATATTTTAAATAGAGTCCTTACAGTCAAATCTTTGAACAAAACATGCTATGAAATTTTGAATAAACGGCCACCTAACTTAACTGGATTCGAACCGTTTGGAGTACCATGCACACTTTTAGAACAAAACATCAACCGAAGTTTGGTGAAAAGGCTGACGAAGGATACTTCCTAGGTTACGTGCCGAACTCACCAAACAAACGGGTTTTTAACAAAACGAGTGGTACTGTGGAGATTGTGTATAATATTGAAGTCACAAGTTATACACATGAACCCCAAACTGGTCCGGAATGGTTATTTGACTATGATAAATTGTTTGAGTCATTTAACATTCCTTTGGATGATACTGCAGGTACAATCGAAAAAGACATGGCGACGTTGCACCTGAATGACGATGGTCATATCTTTCCGAGGACCACGTTCGAATCTACATCCGAGCCTACTGCGACTGTAGATGGGTCTCCAGAAGTTGCTGATCAAGAGGCACCTAACACTGAGAATCAGACTCAAGCATCAAGTTCTAACTCTGTGGAAAACGTCCGTGAGGAGGAAAATGTAGAAGCTGAGCCTGTTCCCCCTTTAGGTGAAATAGGATCTAACTTAGGAGATAATCTAAGGGTTGATGAAATAGAGACCTCTAGGATTAACAAGAAGCATCCAATAGAAAGCATCATAGGAAATCCTAACAAGGGTGTGAAGACTCGGAGTAGTGTAAATAACAACACTGTATTGTTGTCGATGATAAAAGACTCCGAGGCATATCACACATGTCTATATTCATGTTTCATATCGCAAGTAGAGCCCAAGAATGTGCAAATGGCACTTAAGGATAACTCCTGGGTTGAAGCGATGCAGGAAGAGCTTTCACAATTTAGGAAACTAGAAGTGTGGGAGTTAGTTCCATTACCTTGAGGGGAAGTTGCCATAGGAACCAAATGGGTTTTTAAGTGCAAAAGAGACGATCGGGGTATAGTCACGCGCAACAAGGCTAGGCTAGTTGTAAAGGGTTTCAACCAGGAGGAGGGAATCGATTACAACGAGGGTTTTGCACCAGTAGCAAGGTTAGAAGCCATTAGGTTGTTTTTAGCTTTTGCCTCCTTCAAGGGATTTAAGGTATATCAGTTAGATGTTAAGAGTGCTTTCCTGTATGGGAAAGTGAAGGAGTTGGTGTACGTAGAACAACCGCCCGGATTTATAGATCCAAAATATCCTGATAGAGTATATCGCTTAGATAAGGCTCTATATGGATTGCATTAGGCACCTAGGGCGTGGTATGAGACTCTATCCAACCATCTTTTAGAAAACGGCTTTGAGAGGGGTAGGATAGATAGTACTCTATTTGTTAAGAGAAAGGGAGATCACTTTATCTTGGTACAAGTGTACGTCGATGATATCATCTTTGGATCATCAGACGAACAGATGTGCAAAGATTTCGAGAAGGTGATGAAGTTTAAGTTCGAGATGAGTGCTATGGGAGAGTTAAATTTCTTTTTAGGGTTACAAGTTGACCAAAAGAAGGAAGGGATGTTTATCCATCAGACTAAGTATGTCTATGACATACTAGAACGGTTTGGGATGGAAGGAACTAAGTTGACTGCCCATTTCAGCACGCCGATTCAAGTGAATCATAATCTCGAGTCGGGTACTGAAAGTGATACCGATGTGGATCCGACTTTATATCGGGCCATGATTGTTTCACTTATGTATTTAACTGCTTCAAGACCTGGTATTATGTTTGTTGTTTGTATTTGTGCTAGGTTTCAAGCGAATCCGAAGGAGATGCATATGAAAGCTGTGAAGCGGATTCTACGATACCTCAAGTCGAAACCGAAGCTGGGACTTTGGTATCATGCGGAGGGAGGTCTAGAGTTGGAGGCGTTCACGGATTCTGACAACGGAGGATGCAGCTTGACGCACAAATCAACAACTGGAGGTTGTCAGTTCCTAGGAGGGAGATTGGTGTCCTGGCAATGCAAGAAACAAACATCGGTAGCCGTGTCAACGTGCGAGGCCGAGTATGTTGCTGCTGGTAGTTGCTGCTCATAGGTTCTGTGGATACCACAACAATTGCGGGATTACGGTTTGGCTTACACTCAAACTCCAATTAGGATAGACAATCAATCTACAATTGCTATAACTAATAATCCAGTTAAACATAATAAAACAAAGCACATAGACATAAGACATCATTTTATTCGTGATTGTGCTGAAAAGAACTTAATCAAACTGGTAAAAGTGGCAACAGAAGATAATAATGCAGATTTATTTACCAAAGCGTTTGATAAGTCACGGTTTGAGTATTTAATTCAACTGAATGGAATGCGCAACCCAGAGTAATTTGGCCTTAGTAGTAGTAGCTTATTTTCTTTTATAAGTCGTAGTTTTTCTTTCTTTACAGTAGTCTGCTAATTTAGGATAGTTTCTATTTTTAGCAAGTTTCTATTTTTAGTAGGTTTCTATTTTTAGTAAGTTTTTAGGTTATCTTATTTTATTACTTTTTCTTATGAAAAACAAAAGAAAAAAGAGAGAAAATCATAAAAATACAAAAAAAGAGAATATCAGAAAAAGGAGTTAAGTCTTAGATACATAGGTTCAAAGTGACGAAAATTAGCACAGTCGTTACAAACTCTAAGTGTTTAGGCTTTCACACGTAATGCAACTAAATTCTAAGTGTTATACTTTATTTAGTTTGATGTGTTGGTAGGCATAATACATATAGGGAATCTCAAGGCTAATAAAATATTCTAGAAAAAGTCAAGCGTGTCACTAACTTAGATGTATGACCAATCGGTCTTAATTTTTATGTACAAGACATACACACTTTGAGTCTAGGTATGCAAACTTTCTGGGGATGTATGGCAACATCAAATACATCTGAAATTGGAAAGAATAGAAATATCATATAAGAATGAGAGTCGAAAACATGCAACTCTGTTGTACGTAAGTACAGACCTGTTGTCTCTGTTTAGATTCGGGTTAGCAGACATGTCGCTTTGTTGTACGTCAGTACAGACATGTCACCACTGTCTTGCTAACTTTAGAAATAAACTTTAAGTCAAACTAAGACACTTTGTTGTATGAAAATACAGACCTGTGTTCGATGATTGTCTTTTAAAGAAAGTTTGCAAATACCAACAAGTTAGAATCTTTGTCTGTGTGCCTTGATCATAAAAGTATGTCTATGTCTGAGTCACGTAAGATAATTTCCTGATAAATAAAAATGCCAAGGGATATTCCGAAATGTAGAGTGTTTAAAGGGGTATAATACCAACAATCGGCTAAATAAGTATGTCACGACAAATAATCGAAGGAATCAAAAATTCCTAAGTGTGAAAGTTTAAATACTGAAAGTGTGTATCTGACACCGCTATCTGATTGAACCTTTCTTAAACTATACTCATCAAAAAGATTTTGTATTTAGCTTAGCTTGTAAATTTTTTTAAGTATAGCTTAAGTCTAGATTAAATTTTTTGGTCAAAATTTTATTTTATTTTATTTTACCTTAGTTTATTTTATTTTATTTTATTTTATTTTAGTTTAAGTTTTACTAAGGTAAAAGGTCAAAGTTTACTGAGGGTGCATTCAAAGTTGGATAAAATAAACATTGCGTGAAATATCTTGGGCTTAGGGTAAAAGAGTTGGCATAGTTTATCTGGTTACACGATACCGTAGAAAAAAAAAATTGGAAAAGTTGAAGTTATTTCAAAATTTTCGAAATTTTTCTAAGTGTTTGGTGGTTTCGAATCTAGGACAGACTCAAAGTGGTAAGACTTCGAATCTGTCAGTAGATTCGACTAAAGGACTTAGACTCGATGGTTGGTAGTATATATAGGTCAACAGTGAAGTCATTTACTTCTTACTGTTGTCGAATCTACTTCCTCGAATCTAATACCGACGATTTCGAATCTATCTTCGAGTCTATCGCTTCTCTCCTAAATGACATTTTGTCGAGTTTAAGGCTAGTGTGTTCGATTCTACTCTTGCATCTAGGTATAATCAACTTGATTGTACAAGATTCATGTCGTTTTATACACAATTTTGGGCGAAATCATTGATTTTTGAAGGTTTAAGGGTCGAAATAGGGTTTTTACAAAATTACCAAGTTTGGGCCGATAAACAATCAAATTAAAGGCATATATCTGTGATTAGTAACTAGTAGGACTAATGAATGTAATTTTCTAAGTCCAAAAAGGTTAAAATCAAGAGATTTGGTCCTTTAATAAAAACGGCCGTTCGAATCTGTTCATGGGTTTCTCGAATCTGTCATTAGATTCGAGATGACCATGACCTTCGAATCTGTCCATACACTCGAATAGGGACACTTCGAATCTGTCCATTACACTCGAATAGGGACACTTCGAATCTGTTACTTTCGAATCTATTGTTTATTTGCACTATTTAATGTAAATGTTATTAAACTTGTAGAAATTTAATTGTGTTGGATTTTGTACTTGAAAAAGTTCAAAATAAAACAGATTTAAATTTGAACAAGTTTATTGATTTTTAATGAATCTAATAGTTTTGTTTATTGTGCAGAAATGGCTGTTCGAGCATTTGTTCCTAAGCACAATATGGTGCTTCATCCAGATCTGAATCTCCCTGAGGCGCAGGGATTCCGTCAAGTGCTTGATTTTCTCGTTGAATCTAGGATCGGATTTGCACTGTCGCATAATGTGCAGCTTGTGTTACCATACATTCGTCAGTTTTACGATCATTTGCAGGTAGACTGCTCGGTTACACCGACAGTTCTATGCACTCGTATCGCTGGACAGCCGTTGGTATTCTCGGCAGACATGATTCGTCAAGTGCTGCAGCTGGGCACTCAGGAAGAAGAAGCTGGTCCAATAGAATTTCCTTTGAGTATAAGGCAAGCGGCCTTTCAAAGAATCGGATACAGTCTTGATGTGACAAAAGTGTCATATATGAAGAGTGGGTTGATCGGGCAGTGGAGGTTTCTAGCACATGTGTTTATGGTGTGCTTTGCTCCAAAGAAAGCAAGATTCGACTATATAGTGGCGAAGATTCAGTCGGGAATTGTCGCGATGGTATATAATCGGCCTTACAGTTTTTCGGAGATGTTCTTTTCAGCATTTGTTCACCAGATCACAGCCCCCGAAAATCAACAATTCTTGTTGTACCCAAGGTTCATTATGATGTTGATAAGGCACTTCTTGCCAAACTTGCCGCCGTCAAATGACTTTCAGAGTGTTGCCATCATGGACAAAAGGATTTTCGCTGATTGTTCCTCACACCGAGGAAGATTGACTATTCTTGTTGAGCGTCCACTATTCGGAGCAATTTTGGATAGGGAGTTTCAAGCCCCGGAAGATGCCAACTGGGCAGGGGTAGTTGAATTTCAACCGCAACAACAACCACAACAACGTCAACAACAACAGCAACCACGTGCTCAAAGACGTCGACAAAGACCATCTGCGAGTCAAACTCAGGCATCAAGGCCTTCGACAAGTCAGCCCTCAAATGTTCAAGAAGCCGGGACTTCCAATGTTCAAGAAGCCGGGACAACAAATGTTCAGATTGAAGCTGAACAATTATGTCAAACACTTAATGAAATCTGGGAGGCAGGGCCTCATGCGAACGAAGATGTGGCTACAGCACTAGTAGGTGAGTTGCTCAGTCCACCAGAAGGAGAGGACGACGTGTTTAGAGATGTTGAAGAATATGAGCCAGAGCGGGCTGATAAGGGTTTGACATCATTGGAAACAGAGTCTAAAGAAATGGAGGGGATAGAGGTTGAAGCTCCTGACTCAGTGACTACAGATTCTAATGTTCAAATTGGAACATATGGATCAAGATTGGTCGTTAATGAAGAAGGATCGAGGAGGAGAGTAGTGAGGGAATCTGATGATTCAGATTTTGAAGAGGAGGAAGTTGCTTCCTTAGTGACTCGGCAAAGGGCCAAGCGTCACAGGTTCATGCAAGGGTCAACATCAGCATCTGAAGCCCAACAGACTCAACCTCAAACTCAGGAACCTCAAGCCACAGCTCCACCTTCTCCACCACCTCAACATGAACCATACATTCCATCACCCTTCATCCCAACTCCTATACAATCCATTCCATCTACTTCGACCACCTACGCTGAAAATCAGAGGTTTATGCAACTCAAGGGACGTGTTGACTTCCAGCATGTTCAAATCTTAACCCTAACAAAGGCTGTCGGCGAGCTCCAGGCGCATAATGTAAATCTTGATAAGGACAATGCCGAATTGAGGAAGATTGTGGAAAATGTCAGGGAAGAGAACACAGAATTAAAGGCCTTTATTGCAGATCAATCAGCTGAGATCCGATCGATGCGGTCCCTCCTTGAGCAGCTCATGAAAAATCTAAAAGCTCAGGGGGAGACAAGTTGTAGGGATCAGGAGGAGCAGCGTAGAAATCAAGATGACGAAGGCAATGATCCCGATGCACATAATGAGAATGAGCCAGTAGATTTTCCTGCTGCTCAGGCTACACAAGTTCAGGGGGAGCCCAGTCAAGTTGAAGGTGAAGGAGGAGAAGCAGGTTCTTCAAAGGCTTTGGATAGCGACATGATAGATGCGCTGAAGGATATTGAGGAAGAGCTTATGGAATTCGATTTTGAAGATGAAGTCGAAGAGTTGGAGGAAGGTGAGTTCATTCCGGAGGAGGTCGTTGACTGGAAGTCGGATGATGAAGTGTTAGATGACGAGGACGATCATGTCAACGAGGTCATAATAAATTCACAACCTGTCACCGAACTGTATGTGGGCAATAATCAGAATGTGATTGATATAGACTACATCAAGATAGCCTCAGTCGAGGACACTGAACTTGAAGAGGCAGAGAAGGAACCATCAAGAGCTGAATTGATAAATCTTTGGTTTAAGAAGGAAGAAACAAAAGAACAGTTGAAGATGAAGAAGAAGATGAGAATACCGGGTGCCGGAAACTTCTCAGGAGGGATTATTAGCTGGTTCTTTGACAGAGAGCTGCAGCTGTTTATTTTGAAAAGAAGAGATGGCCTCCAATACTTGAGGCGAACACTGAAAGCGTTTAATTCACTGCCCAAGATTGAAGTTAAAGAATTAGCCTGGAAGGAGCTGATTAATATTGGAGAGGATAAGTATGCAGAAGTGATTGAAAGAATTATAAGGAAAGAAGGGCGATCAGGCAAATTTGAGCGACTCAAGCCAAGGACCGGAAATAGGGTCGAGGATGGATCAAGGATAGATCCTCATACTGGAAGGCCTTGGGCCAGAATGATTTATAAGCCAGTCAAATGCTTGAAGAGAGTGCCAATGAAATCGATGCCACAGAATATTTTGAGCAACATGAAATGGTGGTACCTCGAGATTGACACTGCTGAAGCCATCATGGAGGATCAAGACGAGAAGGTCATTTTGAAGGTATATGATCCACTGCATTTGATAAATCTATCAAAGGACGACCTGAAGAAGCTACATGATCAGCCTATCTTCTTTACTGAAGCATGGAGATCTGAAGCCAGGAAGTTCCAGAAGGTAGTTAAAGTCTGTATAGATGCTGGATTATATGCTGGTAGTAGTACATATAGTTCTAGTACTTGAACTTGATGTAAATAATTAGAAGCTATCGTCAAGGGGGAGTCTGTTGGTACACCCTGTGTGACGATAGCAGTCTAATCGATCTAACATTGTGGTTTAAGTAATATTCAACATTGTGGTTAAACGAGTGCTTGATATATGTGTTTATATATGTTTAATAGTAATTGATTGTATGTTTGAACTTGATGTAACATATTACAAGAAGTTCAAACATAAAGATCAAAGATTAATTCAAGCATAAGTAAAAACATAAGTTTCAACACTTAGGTTTTTGAGTAAATGAGTTAGATTCGAATCAGTTAAGGCTTGGCATTCGAATCTGTGATAGATTCGAATGTAGCCTTAGTTTCGAATGAAGACTAGATTCGAGAGTGTCTTTGTGGATAGACTCGAATGGGCCTTGGGCCAGATTCGAATCTGGCCCACAACAGACTCGAATCAGGGTCTATAATTAGGGATAGACTCGAGATATTATCAGAATTTTAGCAGAATTCGTGAGGAATTAAGCTTAAGGCGATCTCGAGTTTATCATCAGCTTTAGGTCCGTTTCGGAGAGAATCAGTTCGTAGGATCGTTCGTCAGTCGTTCGTTCAGCCTCTGATAGTCTCCGTGTTTCGTAGTTGAGAGTTGTGCGTCTAACCGTTAACGAGGATTCCGCACTCGTTGACGGATCCGCGTCTAGATAGATCTAGTAGTGGTAGACCTTACAATTCTCTTTGTTTTCTTGAATGAATCACCCTTTTATCCTACAGAGTGTTGTATGAGTGCTTGATAATTGTTTGGGACCACTACAACATTTGGTATCAGAGCCATTGAAGTGAATTTCAAGTGAATTCATCCAGAATTGAAACCTGTTCATCGACCTGCTGCTGTCCTCGAAAAAAAACTCACTGTTTCACTCCTAAACCCTTATAAATCTTCTGGTTTTACGTGTTTTAATCTTCTAAATCCGTCGACCATCATCCTAGTATATATTCCGAGCAACTCTGTTCAAATTTTACATGTTTTAAGTGCTTATTTAGTCCAAAACCAAGACTGACTCGTACTTCAAAATATCGGTTCTTCCTGCTTAATAATTAATGATTTAGGTGTTTTTGGTTACATGTTTCATCCAAGAATTGTTTCTAAATTAAAACCGAGCACTTAGGTACCACTTTTAGGCGATAAAACTCATTTTTATAAAAATCTGGGTTTGTGTTCTTCATTTGATACTGTTTTGTAATGACAGAGTGCTACCCGCTACACCAAAAGCCCGAGCTTATGATGAAGGCACAACTCTATCCCCATATACTAGTAGCGAAAAGCCCCGTACAAAGTGACAGGTGGTCATGAGGGTCTGCACCACTTAGGTACCATAGGTCGGGCGGTTAGTCGTTAGCCAGTTACATTCTCCCGAATCAAAAGGTGGTGTTGGCTAGTTACGTACTCCAACAATGACCCCCCAGCACCAGCCTGGTATATTCGAATCTGCGACCTGGCTCTGATACCAATTGTAAGGTCCACCCTCTACGGATCTACCAAGGCGTGATGACGTCAAACGAGTGCGGAATCCTCGTTTACGGTATCAGATGGAACACGAAACACACTCATGTAACACAAAGCCAAACACGATGCTAGCCGAACGAATATTGACCCCATAAGATGTATTGCTCCAAAGATTGCCCTAAAACTCTCTAAATCGTCTGGAATACTGAAAGTTCTAATGAAGTTGCAAACATAAGTTCATGAAATAAGCCTTACGTTCATGCATGGCCCAAGTCCACGAATTTATACGTTCAAGCCCATTCAGATAAGTTCGTATGAACTTATCAGGGCTAAGTTTGTATGAACTTATCAGGGATAAGTTTGTACGATCTTATAAGCCATAAGTTTGTACCCTATGAACTTATCTTCATAAGTTCATACCTCATGAACTTATCACTAGAAGTTCATACCTCATGAACTTATCCTCATAAGTTCATGCGTCATGAACTTATCCTCATAAGTTCATGTCTCATGAACTTATCTAGCAATCATGAACTTAACTCGCAAACATGAATACAATACACAATCATGAACTTAAGACATAAATATGAATATACAATCATGACTTGTATTAATAAGTCCCTATCAATTACAAAAGATTATCAATTACAAAACTAGATTGCTGTTGTCACACCGGGTGTACCAACAGACCCCCCCTTGACGATAGCTTCTAGTTGATATTCATTGATCTAAAGAACTAGGTCTATTTAAATTACTACCTGCATGCAATCCCTGTTGAACGCAAACCCTAACCACTCTCTGCTATTTCCTGCCTTCGGATTTCCATCCTTAATGAAAGAAGGTTGGTTGTTCATGAAGCCTCTGCTGGTCACCCTGAGATAAAATAACGAGATGTAGGAGATCATATATCCTCAAAATCACTTTCTGATCTTTATCTTCCATAACTGCTTCAGTTGTCTCGTTGTCGACATATTACCACTTCATGTTACTCAGAACGTTCTGTGGCATATTCTTCAACGGGACCTTCTTCAAGCATTTAACTGGTTTGTACAACATTTTAATACATGGCCTGGCAGTCAGAGGATCTATTCTTGTTTCGTCCATGACTCTTTTACCAACTCTTGGTTTCAGCCTCTCAAACCTTCCAGACCTACCCTCTGTTCTGATAATTTTGGCAACTTCAGCGTATGGGTCATCTCTTAGGTTGATCAGTTGCTTCCAGGCTAAATCTTTTACCTCACACTTAGGCAATGATTTCAGCCTTCTTCTCAAGTATTGTAGTCCATCTCTTCTTTTAAGAACGAATAGCTGCAGTTCCCTGTTAAAGAACTAGCTTAAAATTCCTCCTGACAACTTTCCTGGACTTGGCAGTTTCATCTTCTTCTTCGTTGCCAGGTTTGTCTTCTTATTTTCTTCCCTAAACCACCATCTCCTTTTCTCTTCTTTTGTAAGCTCCCTATCAGGCATATCAGACTCTGATTCATCATTAAATGCATATATCAGTATATCAAGGTCTATCACATTCTGATTTTCATTTATGTATTGCTTCGTGACAGCTTGCTTGTATACAAGATTCTCATTTGCATCACCATCTTCATACACAACTATCTCATCATCGGATTTCCAGTCTCGTACATCTTCAGGATTGAATTCTCCTTCCTCGAGATCCTCCTGCTCCAAGTAATCTTCACAATGAAACTTGAACTCCTCTTTTTCTAATGCTGCCAAGGCTCCAATTATCTCTTCTTCTTCTGTTGCTTCTGGAGCCTTGCCTTTTCCTTTATCATCCCAAGATGATCCAAACTCCCCGTGAATATCAGCTTGCTGAGCAGATTTTTGTAAGGAAAGATCTGCTAGCTCACTGTCTTTTTGAGCACTGGGGTCATCTCCCTCATCATCCCTCTCACTATGCCTCAAGGCATCTTCTTTGCAACTCTCCCCTGAGTTGCATGATCTTTCACTACTGTCTCTAGCATAGCTTCAAGGGTTGCATTCTTTTGTTGTTGGAAAACCACTATCTGATCCGACTTTGGATTATGCTGTTGAAGCTCGAGAACTGCGCTTGACAGTTGAAGTATTTGCATCGTCTGATCATCAACTTGAGCTTTAAGTTGTAGAAGACTTTGGTTGTCGGACGATGTGGATGTGGATGGAGCGGTTGTAGTGGTTTCTGGTGGTGCTATTGTTGATGGGGAGGGCATTGATTGATCTATTCATTGTCGTTGCGCCCTTTGATGCCTTTCAACCAAAGCCTCTTCATCAGGCTCGTATGCTTCATCATCGTCTTCATCTTCTAGATGCCAAGACTATTGTTGTGAAGTCTGTGGCGGCACAACTATTCTAGAACCATAACGACCAAGAGCTGTTGAGGGATTTGCAGTCTCCTTGAGATCTCTGGCTATTTTTGACTGTCTCAGACTCTGTCTCCACAGCTGCAACCGATTCTTCCGGCTGATAATTTTCAATGTCCTAAAAAATATTGCCCGGGGCTCAGGCGGTCGAAGGATATCTTGAATTACCTCTTTACCAATTTCTTGTTGAGTTGCTCCCCCATGAGCAAAAATGTCTTCTAACGCCACTTGTGTTTGATCAACTCAAACAATTGGGGGAGACGCCATTGCAGCCTGTGCTGGACACGGTTGTCGCTGTGCTGGTGCAGCTGTTTCTTGTTTGTCGTTGTCCAGCCATCCTTCTCCGATTGGAGCAACGTAATCAGGATCGAGCAGAGCTCCAAACAGTGGAGTAAGCTGCAGTCAAACGTTCTCAGCTCTGCGTTGACTGTGGCTCTAACATTCTGCAACGATTCTCTTATGAATTCCAGCTACAAGGACCACCTCAAGTGAAGGTGGCAAATCTGGCGGATAATGACGGATTATCATCATCACGAAACGCGGATTTAACAAAAATCTCTCTCGACTAGGCACCGTTATTTGCTGGATAAACTCGGCAAAAAAGAAACCTGAAAAATTGTACGACTTATTGTATATTAGTGAGATCATCCCTGACTGGAGCTTGGATGTCATCACGTCAAACCCGACCTTCTTAGGGGCTAGACACACTAGCAGTTAGTGCATCAGATATCTCCATTTCCATATCAATCCACTTTTAACAAAGGATGCCTTGTTAAAATCTTGTGCATACCCCATTCGCTGAAAAGCTCCTTGTCTTAGTGGAGCTGGGAAATCAATTGGACCATTCTCTTCTGCTTCGGTCCCCAAGTGTAGAATTGTTCTCAGATCACCGGCTGAGAACGCAATCACCTATCTCTTAACAGTAGCCCTGAGTACTGGGGGCATCACTGAGCTATCCAAATGTAGCATATTCCAGAACTGACGAATATGTTGTATCATCAGGGTCGGGCTGTGAGTCAACGCATACACTACCCGAGATCGCGTCAAAAATTCCAGAATTCCACAATGTTGGCCTGCCTCTGGTGCTTGCATATCCATTCTTACCACCATATTGTGCTTATTGACAAAAGCACGCTCTGTCATTCCTGCACATGCAATAAACAGTTAAAATTTGAAAAACTGAATTTTTGAAAATAAATAAGTTCGCACGAACTTAGTTAGGTTCGTACGAACTTATGACCATACGAACTTAAATATAAGTTCACACGAACTTAGTGTGGCTAAGTTCGTACGAACTTGTTGATATTTTGAACTAAGTTCGTACGAACTTGTTCTTGATGAACCAGTTCGTGGTCGGCAATTTAACAGCAAATCTCCTGAGTTACAACTTTTTATACTTAATCAACCAATGAAACTAGTCCTAACAGTTTCTAATCGAGTTTATGTAGGTTCCATTGTAAGTTTTATAGCCTAAAACTTAGAGTTTGTAACCCTATGTTTTTCGGATATGTAAACCAAAAGTACACAATCAAAGACCATTTTAACTCCCAAATGCTACTTACTTTGTTGTTTAGAAGTAAACCAAAAGTGAATAGTTGGTAAGTTCGAGATGGAACAATGTGATCTTCGTGAAACAGAACCAAAATCGTAGGATAACCGACAACTTCGTACTAAGTTACAGGTGGTCATGAGGGTCTGCACCACATGGGTACCGCAGGTTGGGCTGTTAGTCCTTGGCCAGTTACGTTCTCCTGAATCAAAGGGTGGTGTTGGCCAGTTACGTACTCCAACAATTACCGCCCAGCACCAGCCTGGGAGATTCGAACATGTGACCTCACTCTGATACCAATTGTAAGGTCCACCCTCTACGGATCCATCAAGGCGTGACAGCGTCAAACGAGTGCCGAATCCTCGTTTAATGGTAACGGATCAAACACGAAACACATACACGGAAGACGGAGCCAAACACGACGCTAACCGAACGAATATTGACCCCACAAGATGTATTGCTTGCTCCTAAGATTGCTCCAAAACACTATAAAATCGTCTGGAATACTGATCTAAAAGTTCTAATGAATTTGAAATATAAGTTCATGAAATAACCCTTAAGTTCGTGCATGGCCCAAGCCCACGAACTTATACGTTCAAGCCCATGCAGATAAGTTCGTATAAACTTATCAGGGCTAAGTTCGTATGAAATTCTAAGTCATAAGTTCATAGCCTATGAACTTATATTCATAAGTTCATGCCTTATGAACTATCCTCATAGGTTCATGCCTCATGAACATATCCTCATAGGTTCACGTCTCATGAACTTATCTAGCAATCATGAACTTAACACACAAACATGAATACAATACACAATCATTAACTTAAGACATAAATATGAACATACAATCATGACTTGTATTAATAAGGCCTTATCCATTACAAAAGAGTATCAATTACAAAACTAGACTGCTGTCGTCACACCGGGTGTACTAACATGTTTTATTGAAAAGCCAAATAGTCTTTGTGTAATCCCGGATCCCAACTTCGGATCCTTTTCGGGTGGTACAACTTCGTATCAAATAGTACTTCGGGTCTATCGCACGAACTTCGGATCATCAAAGAATTGACCTTCAGTTCTTAAAATTCATCCGAACTTCGTATCAGCCACAATTTTGAATCATCAAAAATTTGGTTCCCTCCAACCAAAATCTCAGTCAACCAGGTTTCGGTCCCACCCGAACTTCGGGTCCTTTTTAAACCTTTCAGTGTCAAGCGACCTTCGGTTTCTTATCTTTCAAACTTCGGACCATCATCCGAACTTCGATCCTTACTGCTAGTTTTCAGTTTCCACATCAAAAGATCATTTTTTTCTACACAGCACTCACCATCCACTTTCACCATGTCAAGAGAAGCTCTTGTACTGGGGTCAGAGAATAGACCCCCCAGTTCTCTTTCCCGATGAGTATGAGCAATGGAAAATGCGGTTCCTCAAATATATAAGCATGCAACCAATAGGTCATCTCATGATCCAGTCTATTAATGAGGGATCATCTATATTCTACTCAGATTTCCAGCTGTTTCATCTGGTGTTCCTCCCATTCTTGCAGCAAAGGAAGTCCCAGGTCCTCAATATGAGAAAGAAAGTGAGAGACAGGTACCAGACCACAGGGTAGAAAATCTAATATATCAGGCACTTCCCACTGACATATTTGTAAGTGTTGACAGTAAAATGTCAGCAAAAGATATGTGGGATGAACTAGAAATGCAAATGCTTGGGGTCGATCTGAATTATGTGGCCAAGATTGAGGAAGCCAAGTCAAAGAATTCTGAATTCAGGGCCAAAGATGGAGAATCCTTACAGGGTACCTTCACCAGATTCTCCACTGTCCTGAATGAACTTAACAAGCTCCACATCCACAAAGATCAGGTTGATATCAATATCCAGTTCCTCTCTTCTCTGGCTCCTGAATGGGGCATTGCATGTCGGGCAACAAAAAGAGCTCTGGAAATCAGTGAGGTATCCATATGTGTGTTGTTTAAAGAACTGAAAAAATGCCAGGGAGATGTAGATGTTCACAAATAGATGGCCAACACTCTGGCTTCTCTGTTGCTGACTGTGAACCAAACTTCAAAACCCAACGATTCCCTGGCATTACTATCCAACAAAACACTTGTGCCTAAGCCACTGCCAATTCCATCTCCTACACCCTACTACAACGAAGCTGGTTCCTCCTCACAATACCTATATGCAATACCCCAGATCCCTGAGCCTTTGGATGCAGAAGAGGCTGATATACACGTACAAATGGTCTTGTTATCGAATCGCCTTCAACTAAAGCGATTCTATCAGAACAAGACCAACAATCTGCACGGATATGATACTGGCCCACGGAGGTATCTTGATGAGAGGATAGATGAAAGGAGAGAGGAGAAAGATGATAGGAGAAGAGAGAATTTGAGGAGAGATGACAGGGATGACAGACGGTATGATGACAGGAGAGAGAGGAGAAACTATCAAGATGATCGCTGCTATGAAAGGCGTGATGATAGAAGACATGATGAAAAGCAGGAGACTCACCAACGTGAGGACAACCAAGACTCTCACCGAGCTGAAAAGAGGCCGAAACATAGAGATGACCGGCCAAGGATTGACGATCCTAAAACTTCTGACGACCGTGGGTGCTACAAATGCGGGAAGCCCGGTTACTTCACTCGAGAATGCAAAAATCAGTTCGAACGTGACTTAGGCTACCATGAACGAAAGGTAGCAGTCTTGAAGAAGAGGCCTGATGCAATGGCCCTTGTAGCCCAGGAAGACTACTGGGTTGATGAAGAGTCTGATGATGAGGAAGATAGGAGCCAAAACTGCTATATGGCCGAGAGAATTGGGTCTGCCGATTGTGCTACTCCCTCTGACATTGAATCAGACAAGCATCTAGAGGGGGAGAACAATGAAGAATCTACAGCCTGTCTGATGGCCAAATCCAGGGACTCAGAATGCTCATCAGACTCTAAGGCAAATGAGGTACATTCCTGTTACTTTCATCAGCCTTTAAATGCTAAATTTATAAAGAATGAATGTAAATGGCACACACAAATGCTTGAGTTAGAAGCAAAATATACCGCTGAAAAAGAAAAGTGTGTCAAAGCGGAACAATTGGCTCAATCACAAAAAGAAACATCTGACACGTTTCAGAAGAACTGTTTAAATGAGCATAGTCTGGTCAAAACCTTTTTACCTGTGAAAAAATAGTGGCTGAGGATAAGAATACTTCTTTTAAGAATTCTATTGATACAATTACTGAGGAAAAGAGTTCCTTGAAGTCAGAACTATCTGTTCTTACAAAACAATTAGACTCTTTAAACGTGGAAAACTTAGATAACGAGAGAAAGTTTAAAATGATTGAAAAAGAAAGAATTGGTTTGTACTCACGAATCAAAACCCTTGATGATGAATATCTAAAATGGGGTCAGACTGCACAAAGTATTCATCTAATCAACCAAAAGAAACTTGGTTTTTACATTCCAAAGAAGGAATCAGTTTTATAAATCCTAAAGTTTTTGAAAAAGGCTCAATCATCTTTACCAATGTTATTTGATAGAAGATATATGGGACGCAGGTATCATGCCTTCTTTCATAACTCATCAGAAGAAGTCCTTGCCCAAAAGGAGGAGAAGAGGAACCAAAAAGAAAATAGGCAAATTTATTTTATGTATGAAAATTTAAATGACAGTTATCCTAATAGAGTACCTACTCTTGAGGATGATTTCTTCCTTAGCTATTCAACAACTGAAATGCAAACCAAATCGGTTAAACCAATTCCTCATCCTTATATTCCTACACCTTTTCTTCAACATAAAATCAATGTTTTAGAAGAGGAATTAAGGAAAGCTCGTAAGAAAGCCGTTTCCAGTCAAGGAGCTCTTCTCACAAGCGAGGAAATGTTGAAAAAAAAATATTTAAACATAGTACATAACTAACCATTTACAAAGAACAATTAACATAGTTTAAAAAAAGGTTAGGTTCTCACCTAAAAGATTCAAAAAACTCTCCTCTTGCCAGTGTCTTAAATACATAAACTATCAAAGGTAAAACCAAAACTGAAGCTCCTTTAAACAAATCCAAAGGTGAGTGTTTGAAATTTTTAAAAAATTAAGTTTCCAAGAAGACTAAGAGTAAATCAAAGTCCTCAAAGAAACCCACTCACCAAGGAAATCTCTCCACATCCAAGCCTTCCAAACGTACTAACCTTGCTTTTTGTGTACCTACAGATCATATAAGAATGATTCCCAAAACGAAAAAATCGAGTTTGTTTGTGAAAAAGATTGTAATGCCAAATGTGTTTGTTTCTAGAGATAGGGGGATGTAATTTAAAAAAACGATGAATGTACTGTAACAAATTTGAATTCTTGTTTAAAGTATTCATTCGCAGAAATGGCTGCTTTATAACCTACTGAGTTTAGGCGCCAAGTACTTGAAATGAATAAATACGTGTCATATCCAAAAAAGTGAGTTCGTAAAAATAAAAATAAATACAGTGCATCATTCGCCTCATCGAAAACTGACACATGTATTCTGCCTAAGGATACACCAAAGACAAAAACTCCAAAACCAAATGTAATTTAACCGCCTAAGATTTCAAAGCCAGTTGGACCCACATACAAATGGGTTCCAAAAGGTTCTGCATCTGGATCACACATAACTGCAATACGGGTTTCTAAAACTGTGAATTTGATATATGTATCTGTAACTCCTAACAAAAATGGACCCATCCTAAAATGTGTACCTAAAGTCATGTGATTTAATTCAGATGGTTCTTGGTTACTTCAGATCAAGACCCGCACCTCAAAAAGATGGCTTCTAGTTAATTCAGACTAGGACTCGTCCTTTCGTAAAAAGGTTTATGTGTAACTTCGTACAAAAACCGATGTATTTGGCTCCTGTGCACACAGTTCAAGACCCATCCTTAACCCAACATGTTTTCTAAACAACTCGGTTCAGAACATGGTTTGCATGTGGTTTTAATTTTATAGTCATGGATTTATTTCACCTTCCTGATATTTCATCTAAAAGGTCTAAATCATAACACAATTCATATCACAGGAAAAATCCATTTGGTATATGGATTCGGGTTGCTCCAAGCACATGACAGGGAGAAAAGAGTTGATGTCCAACATAGTTAAACAATACTGTGGAATAGTTAGGTTCGAAAATGACAACCATGCTCAAATAAAGGGCTACGGTGACTTGGTCTAAACAATCTGGTCATAAAGGATGTTGACTATGTCGAAGGTTTATCTCATATTCTTTTTAGCATAGGACAACTATGTGACGAAGGACTAGAAGTAATGTTTGGGGCTAAAAGTTATAGTGTTAAGAGCGGTGACAGAAATGAAATCCTAACTGCTTTCTGAAACTCAAACCTTTAAACCATCGATGTAGCCAACCTAACGGTAAAGGATAGTATTTGGCTGCTAATTTAAGCCTCTTCAAAGAACTCATGGTTATGGCATCGAAGACTATCTCACCTGATCTTTGGAAATATGAACAAGCTGGCGTCAAAGCATCTGGTTAAGGGTCATCCAAAACACCGATAGGAAAAAGATCACTTGTGTGGAGTATATGAGAAAGGAAAGATGAAGAGATCCTCTCACAAGCCAAAGCCTGAACCGTCAACGAAGAGAGTTTTGGAGCTGCTGAATATGGATTTATGTAGTCCTATGCAAACTCAAAGCATGAATGGAAAGCGGTATGTGTTGGTTATCATTGATGACTATTCACGGTATACTTAGGATAAGTTATTGTGATCCAAGGATGATACAGCTCAAGAAATCATCGATTTCATCAAGTGTGTCGAGACCCTACACCAGCTGCCAGTGCAAACAATCAGATCAGACAATGGCACAGAATTCAAGAACTTGGTAGTAGAAAGTTTCTTGCGATCTAAAGGCATCCATCATCAATTCTTAGCCATACAAACACCTCAACAAAGTGGCATCATTGAAGGACGAAACTGTACCCTTGTGAAGGCTGCTCGCACCGTGCTAAACAACTCGAAGCTACCACTATTCTTGTGAGTTGAAGCGGTGACCCCAACATGCTACACTCAAACCCGCTCAGTCATTCATAAGAGCTTTAACAAAACTCCTTATCAACTCTACTTAAATAAAGTTACTTATATCAAATACTTACGAGTTTTTAGTTGCAGGTGCTATGTGCTTAATGACAAAGACAACCTTGGAAAATTTAATGAGAAAGCGGACGAAACCATCTTTATTGGATACTCATCCAATTCAAAGGCATATCATGCGTACAACAAACGCACCATGACAGTCAATGAGAGTGTGAACATCACATTCGATGAGATGGCTGAAATGGCTCTGGAAGTTGACCAATCAGGACCTCGCACTACTCAAATGCTTGGAGACTCTTCCCAATCTACCTCTTTTTTTTCTTTTGATTTAATAAATTTATTTGCCTTTTTTATACTGAATTTTTTGGTCATACTATTAATTATTCTTCTGTTTAAACTTCTGCAGTTAATACAAATTCATGAGATTCAATTGTTCATCCACGCCAATTCCTAAACCTCTACCATCTTCATTGCCTTCAACATCATCCACAGTCATCCCATCAGTTGAATCTACTCCAATAATACCCTCCCATTTGTATCGAACATTTTCGCTTTACATGATCCAACAGATATTGAAGAAGAACCAGTGGTGCCCTCACTCGAAACCATTGATCAGAACACATCATCCATCCCCACACTAACCACTGAGTATCCCTCACGTTCACCCTTGCCACACGTAACAAAATGGACCCGTGATCACCCAACTAACAAATCATTGGTGAGCTATCCAATGGGGTTCAAACTCGAAGATCACCTGCTAATGAATGTCTCTTTGTATCATAACTTAGTATGATTGAGCTTGCTCATTTGGATCAAGCTTGGTATGACAGCCTCTCGAACTTTCTTACTTCTGCCGGATTTAGTAAAGGTGTGGTGGACACAACTCTGTTCACACAAAGGGAAAGCCCACATATAATGCAAGTTCAAACTTATGTAGATGACATTATATTTAGATCTACTAACCCTAAGTTTTGTAAGGAATTTTCATCCCTAATGGAGTCCAGGTTTGAGATGAGTATGATGGGGGAAATGAATTTTTATTTCCCTTGGATTACAAGTCAAACAACTTGAAGATGGAATATTTGTGAAGCAGTCGAAATTCACTCTTGACATTCTCAAGAAGTATAAGTTAGACTCTTGCACGGCTATCGCAACTCCCATGGCTTCACACTGTAAGTTAGACACTGATCCTGCTAGGAATAGTGTCGACAACACAACTTACAGTGGGATGATTGGTTCCTTACTCTACCTTACGGCCAGTACACCGGATATAATGTTTTCTACATGTCTTTGTGCTCTCTTTCAAGCCGACCCAAAAGAATCACACATTACTGCGGTTAAACGCATATTTCGTTATCTTAAGGGTTCACCCGATCTTGGTCTATGGTATCCAAATGGAACCAACTTCGATCTTACCGGCTTTTCAGATGCTGATTTTGCAGGTTAAAGAGTAGACCGAAAAAAGCACATCACGTGGAATTCAGTTTTTAGGTGACATCCCAGTGAGTTGGTCTTCCAAATAGCAAAATTGTGTCTCCACATCCACAGCCGACCACAGCCGAAGCTAATTATGTAGCAGCTGCAAGTTGTTGCTCTCAGGTTCTATGGATGAGAACACATTTACATGATTATAGATTTTCACTCACCAACATCCCAATATACTGTGACTCCCGAAGTGAAATTGCTATATAATGCGATCCCATGCAGCACTCAAGAACAAAACACATAGACATCAGGTATCACTTCATTAAACACCACGTAGCAAAAGGGACAATAGAACTGTATTTTGTAGGCACAGAATTTCAACTTGCTGATATATTTACTAAGGATAATAGGGACTTAATATCTCTATTATAAATAAAACCCACTTAAAACGTCAAGTTTATATATATATATATATATATATATATATATATATATATATATATATATATATATATATATATATATATATATATATATATAATTTTCCAGCTTTTTTGAAGTTTTTCGAAAAACGTTTTTAGGCTTTGGTTTTCTTGGACATTAAACTACTATATACAAATAATTTTTAAAGTCAAGAACAGCCATTTTTCGAGATGTTTAGGTTGGGGAAAAAGCTTGTTGAAAACCTTATGTTGGCCATTTTTGAGCTGTCAAATTTCGGTTTCCCAAATAATATCTGGGGGTTCTAAACCCCATAATAAATTATGAAAACTTCTAAATTTTTAGTTAAGACATAGATCTAAATTTTGAGATAAGAATCAACTCATTTTGTTAAGTTATGAATTAGTTATGATTTTTTAAAGTCGATGCAACTTTTCTGCCGAAATTCCGTAGTCTATAAACTTGAAATACCTAGTGATTCTTGTTGTTTATTCAAAGACTACTTGTATAAAAGTTATAAAACACATATATATCACTTGATTTCATAATATTTACACTTACATAATGTGTTTATATATTTATAAACACATTTGAAGAAAACAACTTAAAAACAAAACTAGTGATTTATAAACTTGAGTTTTTATGAAACTTGTTGTTATTGGTGACTATATATATTATGCAAGACTTATATCAAAATAAATGTAAGATGAAATAAGTTAGTATTTACTTACTTTGATGTTTTATAAGAATTCAAATGAGAAGAAGTTGAAACTCTTGCAAAAGTTGCACCAAGAACACTTCAAAATATGAAGAACACTTGAAATACTTCAAGAACACCAAAAATTGAAGGTTTTTGGCTTTGGGAGGGCTTATGGCCGGTTTTTGAAGAGAGAAAAGAGGGGTTTTGGTGTGTTTAAAATGAATGGAAATGTTCTCTATTTATAGGGAAAATTGGATCCTGAAAAGATAGTGAAATGATGAAGAATAGTGCAAATCTTGGATGAATTGAAATAAAGAGGATTTGATTTTGATATGTTGAGTAAAATAAATTATTTCAAGGTCCTTTTGTCTTAAATAGGGCTAAATCTTTCGTAGGGGGGTAAGGATGGTGCCGAGGTCTTAATAGAAAGGAGTTGATAGTCTATTGGCTGTCCTAAGGGAGGTATTTTTGGTGTATTTTAATTTATTTTTTTTTATAAAAGTATTTAGAAATGTATTCTTGTATTTCCCTTTTCTTGTAATTTCATAAATACTTTTGGATGCATTGTTTTAATAAATTGTTTTAGTCTTGCATAATTAATGTTAAGTACTTGTATTAGTGTATGATTAGTGTCACTAATCATAATTTAATTATGTACTTGGTTGCATTAATCCATCATATCGTAAATCTATCGGATTAAGTGATTTACCGATTCATCGCACCGACGAATTTGATTCTAATTGAATTGAATTTCTTCATGAACCTTGTTAATCACTTTGATTAATTTCTAATGATCACTGATTAGGTTATAATTGGCTATTAATTATAGATTAGGTCGTATTTGCTAACCTGGTTTAATGCCGGATGTTACACTAGACGAACCTCGTTTTCGGTTCTTAGAATCTCAAATTGACATCTTAAATCCCCCCTCTGGTGGAACATCAAACATTCTTTAAATATTTTCTGTTTCAAACAATTGTCATAATAGCTTGAAATTCATTTATTTTAAAAATATCTTGTACATCAATTTAAAGAAAGTGTCACAAAACTATTTTCGGTGTCCATGTATCTATATATGTCTTTAATGTTGGTGAACTTGACAATTGCTATGTGATATGTGCATTTTGAGTGGGAAACTACAATATCCAGGTTTGTTGGACTTTCGTAATTCTATCGGGGCTCTGGGTTCAATTTAAAAGAGTAATTGTCTATTTGAGGGGGAGAAAAGATGAAATGCATTTTCAATTTAATTCTATCGGGGCTTTGGGTTCAATTTAATTTCTTTTTAAATGAAAATCACAAAAACATTATATAGTTTGGTCACATTTATTTTGTAAATTCAAATTTTGTTTTTCTTATTCTGTTGTTTTTCCTTTACTGTTAAAATATGTTTTTATTTAAATTCAATCAAAGCCCAATATTTTTTCTAAAAGGCGCGGGTGTTGGACTGACCCGGCCATACCCTTCCTATAAATAGGGTGGGCGGACCTTCTTTCTTCTTCTTCATTCTTATCCGACGGCTACAGTAACGTACAACCACCATTCTCACAAAAAAATCCTAAAAAAAACCTCCATTTCTACTCATGGTGTTAACGGTTTCTTGCATTTTCCTTCCAATTGCACATCAGGTTACCTTAATCTTCTTTTATTTTTCAATATATCATGCACTTACGTAGTTTTCAAATTCTTGATCTTTTAAGGGTTTTTCAGTCTTTTAGATTATTAGATCTTATTTTTAAGTGTTAATGCAGTTAATAAAGATGTTTGGTTATCATATGTAGCGTTAGCATATGCACTTTTAAGCCATTTAGTGAATATGGCACCGTAGTTGTCTGCATGTGCATGAACACATTCAATGTTGTGTTCTAAGTACAACTTCGGGTGCACCCGAAGTTTCGCATGACACACGAACTTCGTGTGTCACATCAGAAGTTCGTTTCATATTACATAATTATCTAAAGGGCTTCATCTGAAACTCGGAAGGTATGCCCATCCGAACTTCAACCATCCGAAGTTCGGGTCATATGCATGCACTACTTCTAAAAATATCTGCACCGGACACCATCCGAACGTCCGGTCCATCTGAAATTCGGACCATGTGAAACTCGGTTCATCATCATTGTCTAAGTGTCTGTCATGGACGCATCCGAACATCGGTCTCATCCGAAAGTCAGATCCATCCGAACTTCTGGTCATCCACTGGTTCGGTTCTTTTACTTGTCAGTATTTGTCCTGCATAACCTCATCTGAACTTTTATCCCAACCAAAGTTCGGACAGTGTTCATCTGAACTTCGGGCCTCTATCCAAATTTCAACACTTAGATATTTTTTTCCCTTGCATATCAAGATTCTCACAAAAATACATAAGTTCCTAGTCTTTGCACCATTTTTTCTAGTTAGCTATAAGTGTTTGAGTGAACACATGTAATCTAACATCAGTCTCTTAACGATCAACTATGGATGTATTTCAGTAGTATTTTTATACTACTGATTAAAATCCCGATGCTTTAAACAGAATAGATCGGTTCTATCTCACGCTTATTTCAGACTAAATCACAATGCCCTATTTATCTATACAAGTCTACTTAGCTAACCAATTTGCATTCATATAGACTCATGGAAAAACCATCACCCGAACCATTCCCCATCCTACTATCCCACACAACAACCGAGAGCAGCCAGAACTAACCCTCCATCATCCAGCTCACTATACCGAATACGCTTCGCACAAGTCAGCTCGACCTTTCACTTCTCCGTGAAGAAGCCAATGATATCACCTTTGATATCCTCAAAGGCCACCCAATCTTCTATTCCCTAACCCCTACCGTTGCCGTCCCAGCTATACCTTCAACAATTTTAGTTCCACATTAGACATGTCAATCAGGCAATCCCTCACTTTGTGACCAAAATTGACTCAGTTCCAATCCGCCTCACCCTTGAAGCCATCCGTCTTATTCTCTGCCTACCAACAGAACATTATTCTCCTTCCAAATACAAATTTGCCCCTATACCCAAACACGATCAAATTCTCCATGAAGTCCAAACACTTGGTTATGACGGCATCCTTTCAAAGCTGTCTGATGTTAAGACAAAGCAACTGCAATCCCACTGGCGATTCTTCTTCGATGTCCTCAAGATCTGTCTTCGGTTACACTCTGGGAATGACTCGGCCAACATTCACGTATTGGCAATGTTCTCCGCCTTTGCTCATGACCGCCACAACAACTACGCTCTGTTCATCTTTGATGAACTCAAAAGTACGGTCCAAGACTAGGGGACTAAGAGAGAAAGGAAGTTTATCCCCTTTCAACGATTCCTTCAATTGTTTATCCAGTATGCCATCGACAATGATGAATACATCCATGAACAATTGGAAGCAGATGTCTACAAAACAGTGGCGCTTCAAAGGTTCAAGCACCCGAGAGAACTTCCTTGGGTGCCAGTGATGGACGTTCCTCATTCTATTCTTAGACTTGGAGGATGGAGGTAATAGAGGGTTAGGTCTTACATTCAGGGAATGTATTCAAAAGAGACTCTGTCAGATCCGACTGAGTCATCCACTCATGTCAGTGAGGGGAGTTCGAGTGAGGAAGAGGGAGAAGAGGTGGAAAGTGATAATATCTTGGGGTCGGGAGAGTGGGAATTGAGCGCTGATAGGGAGGGAGAAGGTGGTGACAGGACAGAGACGGCAGACTGTGAACGGACCACAACTGACCATTGCGGGGTGAGAGTGTGAGAGTTGAGGCCGAACCATCAACCGAAAGCCGGACAAGTCAGAATAAGACTACTAGTCTAGTAACCGAAGCTAACCCTCCAGCCACTCAGGTTCCCTTAATGGGAACTTTCATTCCATGGGGATCAACCTCACATGCCAATACCATCCGAACTTTGGGTCCATCCGAAATTCGGACGATATGAAATTCGTTTCATCATCATTGTCTTAGTGTCTGTCATGGACCCATCCGAACTTCGGTCTCTTCCGAAATTTGGGTCCATCCGAACTTCTGGTCATCCACAGGTTCGGTTCTTTTACTTGTCAGTATTTGTCCTGCATAACCCCAACCGAACTTTGGTCCCAACCGAAGTTCAGACAGTGTTCATCCGAACTTCGGGCCTCTATACAAAGTTTAACACTTAGTCTTTTTTTTCCTTGCATATCAAGATTCTCACAACAATACATAACTTCATACTCTTTGCACCATTGGTTCTAGTTAGCAATAAGTGTTTGAGTGAACACATCTAATCTATCATCGGTCTCTTAACGATAGACTTCAAATTTCTTTTAGTATTATTTTATACTACTGATTAAAATCCCGATGCTTTAAATAGAATAGATCGGTTCTATCTCACTCTTATTTCAGACTAAATCACAATGCCCTACTAATCTATACAAGTCTATTTAACTAACCAATTTGCATTCATATAGGACTCATGGAACAACCATCACCCGAAACATTCCCCATCCTCCTATCCCACAAAACTACCGAGTGCTTCCAGAAGCCACCTTCCTTCGTCCAGCTCACTATACCGAATTCGCTCCCCCACAACTCAGCTCGACCTTTCACTTAGTAGTGAAGAAGCCAAGGATATCATCTTTGATATCCTCAAAGGCCACCCAATCTTCTATTCCCTAACCCCTACCATTGTCGTCCCAGCTATACCTTCATCAATTTTACTTCCACCTTAAACATGTCAATCAAGCAATCCCTCACTTTGTGACCAAAATTGACTCAGTGCCAATCCGCCTCACCCTTGAAGCAATCTATCACATTCTCCACCAACCAACAGAACATTATTCCCTTTCCAAATACACGTTTACCCCTATATCCAAACACGATCAAACTCTCCATGAAGTCCAAACACATGGTTATGACGAAATCCTTTCAAAGCTGTTTGATTTTAAGACAAAGCAACTGCAATCCCACTGGCGTTCTTCTTCGATGTCCTCAATGGATGTTTCACCGGGAAACACTATGGGCATGACTCGGCCAACATTCACGTATTGGCAATGTTCTCCGCCTTTGCTCATGACCACCACTACGACTATGATGTGTTCATCTTTGATGAACTCAAAAGTGTGATCCAAGACAAGGGGAGTAAGAGAGAAAGAAAGTTTGTCCCCTTTCAACGATTCCTTCAATTGTTTATCCAGTATGCCATGGAGAATGATGAATACATCCATGAACAATTGGAAGCAGATGTCTACAAACCAGTGGCGCTTCAAAGATTCAAGCACCCGAGAGAACTTCCTCGGGTGCCAGTGAAGGACGTTCCTCATTCTCTTCTTAGACTCTAAGGATGGAGGTTAGAGAGGGTAAGGGCTTACATTCAGGGAATGTATTCAAAAGAGACTCTGTCAGATCCGACTGAGTCATCCACTTTTGTCAGTGATGAGAGTTCGAGTGAGGAAAAGGGAGAAGAGGTGGAAAGTGATAATATCTTGGGGTCGGGAGAGTGGGAGTTGAGCGCTAATAGGGAGGGAGAAGGTGGTGAGAGGCCAGAGACAGCAGACTGTGAACGGACCGCAACTGACCCATTGCGGGGTGAGAGTGTGAGAGTTAAGGGCGAAACATCAACCCAAAGTCGGACAAGTATGAATAAGGCTACTAGTCCAGTACCCGACACTAACCCCTCCAACCACTCAGGTTCCCTTAACCAGAACCAGTTTCATTCCATGGGGATCAACCTCATATGCGAACACCATCCAAACTTTGGCTCCATCCGAAATTCTGACCATCTATAATTCGGTTCATCATCATTGTCTGAGTGTCTGTCATGGACCCATCCGAACTTCGGTCTCATCCAAAATTCGGGTCAATACTCATCCACAGGTTCGGTTCTTTTA
Organism: Centrapalus pauciflorus; assembly: GCA_020465985.1. Taxonomy (NCBI): domain Eukaryota; kingdom Viridiplantae; phylum Streptophyta; class Magnoliopsida; order Asterales; family Asteraceae; genus Centrapalus; species Centrapalus pauciflorus. The sequence continues at coordinate 174,224 of JAANYP010003256.1, read as the reverse complement.
CTTGTCAGTATTTTTCCTGCATAACCCCATCCGAACTTTGGTCCCAACCAAAGTTCGGACAGTGTTCATCAAAACTTCGGGCCTCTATCCAAAGTTCAACATTAGTCATTTTTTTTCCTTGCATATCAAGATTCTCTCAAGAATACATAAGTTCCTAGTCGTTGCACCATTTGTTCTAGTTAGCAATAAGTGTTTGAGTGAACACATCTAATCTAACATCGGTCTCCTAAGATCGACTTTGAATTTCTTTTAGTAGTATTTTTATACTACTGGTTAAAATCCTGATGCTTTAAACAGAATATATCGGTTTTATCTCACTCTTATTTCAGACTAAATCATAATGCCCTACTTATCTATACAAGTTTACTTAACTAACCAATTTGCATTCATATAGGACTCATGGAATAACCATTACCCGAACCATTCCCCATCCAATTTGCGTCAGGTGATTAAAAGGTTGTAAGGTCTACCACTACGAGATCTATCTAGACGCGGAACCGTCAACGAGTGCGGAATCCTCGTTAACGGGTAGACGGAAACAACTCTCAATCAGAAATACGGAGACTATCAGAAGCTGCACGAACGCACCTACGAACTGATTCTCTCCGAAACGACACTAACACTGATGATAAACTCGAAATCGCTTAATGCTTAATCACTCTCGAATTCTGCAAAAAGTCTGATAATTAATCGAGTCTATCCCTAATTATAGAGGCTAATTCGAGTCTGTTATGGGCCAAACTCGAATCCGGCCCAAGGCCCATTCGAGTTTGTCCTTACTGACACTCTCGAATCTGCCTACATTCGAATCTAGGACCACATTCGAATCTGACACAGATTCGAATGTCAAACCTTATAGACTTCGAATCTGCCTTTTCACATAATTGACTAAGTATTGAAACTTATGTTTTTACCTTATGATTGATTTTATCTTTGATCTTTATGTTTGAACTTCTTGTAATACGTTACATCAAGTTCAAACACACAAACAATAATAAATATCAACCATATATAAACATATATAACAAACACTTGCTACACCACAATGTTGGATCACTTAGACAGCTATCGTCACACAGGATGTACCAACAGACTCCCCCTTGACGATAGCTTCTAATAATTCACACATTTTATTAAGAACTTTGTTTATTATTTATTCAAACTGCTTCCAGCATACAAACCTTTTTGAATACACACTCGAACTACATTCTCATACTTCCTAGCCTCACCATCCATATGAGTATCACTTGAAATCTTATGAGCATGTAAAATTTGAAGATCATCTCGAGACAGGTTTACCAGATGAAGAGGATCATAGATTCTAAGAATCACCTTTTCTTCAAAATCTTCCATTACCGCTTCTCCAGTTTCACTCTCGACATACCACCAGTTCAGATTCTTCATAACATTCTGTGGCATAGGCTTGAGCGGCACCTTTCTTAGACATCTAACGGGTTTGTATTGAATCTTCATCCAAGGACGCCCAGTTAGAGGATCAATACGAGAAGGATCCTCTACTCTTTTTCCAACCCTTGGATTTAGGCGTTCAAACTTTCTTGATCTTCCCTCTTTTCTTATGATTCTGGCAATTATATCTGCGTAGGGATCATTGCCAATATTGATCAGGTCTTTCCATGCTAACGCCTTGATCTCAATCTTTGGCAGTGAATTGAATACTTTCAGAGTTCGCCTCAGGTACTGGATCCCATCTTTTCTCTTGATTATGAATAGCTGCAGTTCTCGATCAAAGAACCAGCTTACTATGCTTCCTGATAGTTTTCCAGTCCCCGACACTCTCATCTTCTCTTTCAGCTCCAATTCTTTATGCTCAGCCCTGAACCACAACTTTCTTTTCTCTTCATTTGTTAACTCTCTGACAGGTTCCTCTACTGATGACTCAACATTTAGAGCAGCATTCACCACTTCTATGTTAACAACATCATTGCCTCCTATCACATATGTATCGGTGATTGGATTTTGCTGGACTACAATTTCATCAGCTTCATCGTCTTCGTCAGCACATATCTTATCATCTGATCTCCAATCAACAATTTCTTCAGGGACAAATTCTCCCTCTTCTAATTCTTCCATATCCTATTCATAGTCAAATCCCAATTCCATTGGGTCATCATCAAGATCCATGAGAGCATCAATCATCTCACTTATCTCAAAATCCATAGGCTTAGACGAACTAGCCTCTCCTACTGACCTCCCAACTGACTTGGCTCCCCCTGAGATTGAGCAGCCTGAGCAGCAGAAAAATCTACTGGCTCATTCTGTCTTTGAGAGCTGGGATCATTGCCTTGGTTATCTTCATTATCATCATCCTTCCTGCCCACTTCTTGATCTCGGCACGATGTCTCCCCCTGAGCCTGTAAATTTTTCATTAGTTGCTTAACTAGGGAGCGCATCGACCTTAACTCAGCTGCTTGATCAGCTACAAATGTCTTTAACTCTACGTTCTCTTCCTGAACTGTTTCCACAATCTTCTTCAAATCGGCATTCTCCTTATCCAGATTTGCATTATGAGTCTGAATTTCACCGATTGCCTTTGTTAAGCCTAAGATTTGGACATTTTGGAAGTCAACTCGAGCTTTAAGCTGCAGAAACCTTCGGTTGTCGGCGTATGTGGACGAGGTTGATGGGATGGATTGAATTGGTGTTGGAATGATCGGCGATGGGATGTATGGTTCATCATGAGGTGGTGATGGTGGAATGGTGGTCTGAGGTTCCTGAGGTTGAGGAGTTTGAGTTTGAGAATTTTCTGGTTGTTCTGATGAAGCTGAAGACGATCCTTGCATAAATCTGTGACGCTTGGCCCGTTGCCTTGTCACTAACGGAGCAACCTCTTCCTCTTCAAAATCGGAGTCATCAGACTCTTTTGTTGCTCGCCTCCTTGAAGCTTCTTCATTAACTACTAACCGTGATCCATAAGTCCCTATTTGAACATGAGGTTCTGTAGATACTGACTCTGGAGCTTCAACTTCTATCTCCTCCATTTCTTCGGACTCGGTGGCATATGATGAGTCATCATTACCAGTCTGCTCTGGTTCATATTCGTCAACATCTCTCAACACATCTTCTTCTCCCTCTGGAGGCTCAAGCAATTCTCCCACCAACGCTGCAGATATATCTTCATTGGCATGAGAACCTGCTTCCCAAATTTCATGTAACGTCTGACACAACTGATCAGATTCACTTGCAATATTCGAAGTGCCCGCCTCTTGTATTTCTGGTTGCTGACTTGTGGAAGGCCTTGATGCCTGAGTCTGACTCGCAGTAGCTCTTTGTCTTCGCCTTTGTTGTTGTGCTCGCGGTGGCTGAGGTTGTTGTTGTTGTTGTTGCGGTGGCTGTCTAGCTTAAACTTCCACTTCTCCTGCCCAGTTGGCAGTATCTGGTGCTTCAAAATTCCTATCCAAGACAGCTCCAAACATCGGTCGCTCAACTGGAACCGCCAACTTTCCTCTGTGCGAGGAACAATCAGCAAAAATCCTCTTATCCATTACTGCTACGCTTTGAATTTCATTTTGCTGAGGCAAATTCGGCAAGAAATGCCTGATTAGCATCATTATGAACCGAGGATACAGCAGAAATTGTTGCTGCTCTGGAGCCGTGATTTGGTGAACGAATTCGGAGAAAAACGTTTGAGAAAAGCTGAAAGGCCGATTATATACTAAGGCGATCATCCCAGATTGGATCTTCGAGACAATATAGTCAAAACCGGCTTTCTTAGCTGCAAAACAAACCATGAAAACATGAGCCAAAAATCTCCATTGGCCAATAAGCCCGCTCTTCATGTAAGAAGTCTTTGTAACATCCAGGCTGTAACCCATTCTCTGAAAGGCCGCTTGCCTAATACTTAGAGGAAAATCGATAGGCCCAGATTCTTCTTCCTCAGATCCTAGCTGCAAAACTTGACGCAGCATATCGGCAGAAAACACTAGCGGTTGTCCTGCGATCCTTGTTCTCAGCACTGTCGGGGTGACAGAGCAAACCACCTGAAGATGATCATTGAACTGTCGAACATAGGGAATAACAATATGAATATTGTGAGACAATGCAAAAGCAATCCTAGATTCTACAAGGAAATCCATCATTTGACGAAAGCCCTGCGCCTCAGGGATATGATGGTCATAGGGAATGACCATATTATGCTTCGGCACGAATGCACGAACAGCCATATCTGCACAGTAGATAAACTATTAGAATTATTAAAAATCAATAAACTTGCTTAAATTGAAATTTGTTTTATTTTGAACTTGTGTAAATACAAAATCCAACACAAATGAATTTCTACAAGTTTAATTAAATTTAAATTGAATAATTCAAATAAAATGACAGATTCGAATAGACAGATTCGAATAAACCCTATTTCGAGTTTGATGACAGATTCGAATGTAATGGTCTTTTCGAGTTTGTCAGTAAACTCGATAAAGTTCATTATCAGATTCGAACAGTCGTCGTCCAACTCTTCAACAAATCCCTTGATTTTAACCATTTTGAACTTAGAAAATCACAAACATTAGTCCAACTAGGTTCTAATCACTGATTTTTGCCTTTAATTTGACTATTTACTGGTCCAAACTTTGTAATTTTGAAAAACACGACTTAGACCCATAAACCTTCAAAAATCGATGATTTTGGCTTAAATGGTGTATAAAACTACATGAATCTTGTACAACCCAGTTGTTTGTACCTAGAAGTAACAGTAGAATCGAAACACCAAGCAAGAAACTCGACAAATTGTCGTTTATGTGGAAAACGGTAGATTCGAGGAAGTAGATTCGAAGTCGCCGGATAGATTCGAGAGGGTAGATTCGAAAACAGATATTAGTAATGACAGTTACTGTTACCTATTTATAACACCTACCTTCGAATCTATGGCCAAAGTCGAATCTACTGACAGATTCGAAACCACCCAATTTCGAGTTTGTCCTAAACTCGAATTACACCAAACACTTAGAAAAATTTCGAAAATTTTGAAATAACTTCAACTTTTTCAACCTTTTCAACGGTATTGTGTAATGAGAAAAACTATGCCAAATCTTTTACCCTAAGCACAAAATTGTTCACGCAGTGTTTTTATCCAACTATGAATGCACCCTCAGTAATTTTTGACCCTTTACCTAAGTTAAAAAAATAAAATAAAATAAAATAAAATAAACTAAGGTAAAATAAAATAAAATAAAAACTAAGTAAAAATAAACTTTTAAAATTTTGACCAAAAAATTTAACTTAGACTTAAGCTATACTTATTAAAATTTACAACCTATGCTAAACGGTAAACAAAATATTTTTGATGAGTATAGTCAAAGAACGGTTCAATCAGATAGCGATGTCTGATACTCACTTTCGGTACTTAAACTTTCACACTTAGGAATTTTTGATTCCTTTGATTGTTTGTCGTGACATACCCATTTAGCCGATTGTTGGTATTTACCCCTTTAAACATTCTACATTTCAGAATATCCCTTGGCATTTCTATTTATCATGAAATTATCTTACGTGACCCAGACATAGACATACTTTTATGATCAAGGCACACAGACAAAGATTCTAACTTGTTGGTATTTGCAAACTTTCTTTAAAAGACAAACATCGGACACAGGTCTGTATTTTCATACAACAAAGTGTCTCAGTTTGACTTAAGGTTTATTCTTAAAGTTAGCAAAACAGCGGTGACAGGTCTGTACCGACGTACAACAAAGCGACATATCTTGCTAACCCGAATCTATACAGAGGCAACAGGTCTGTACTTACGTACAACAGAGTTACATGTTTTCGACACTTAATTTTATATGATTTTTCTATTCTTTCCATTTTAAGATGTATTTGATGTTGCTATACATCCCCAGAAAGTTTGCATACCTCATTTGGACTCAAAGTTTGTATGTCTTGTACATAAAAATTAAGACCGAGTGGTCGTATATCTAAGTTAGTGACACGTTTGACCTTTTCTTGAATATTTTATTTGCCTTGAGACTCCCTATATGTGTTATGCCTACCAACACATCAAACTAAAATAAAGTATAACACTTAGAATTTTAGTTGCATTATGTGTGAAAGCCTAAACACTTAGAGTTTGTAACGACTGTGCTAATTTTCGTCACTTTGAACCTATGCTTCTAAGACTTAACTCCTTTTCTGATATTCTCTTTTTTTTTTGTATTTTTATGATTTTTTTCTCTTTTTTCTTTTGTTTTTCATAAGAAATAGCAATAAAATAAGATAACCTACTAACTTACTAAAAATAGAAACTTACTAAAAATAGAAAGTATCCTAAATTAGCAGACCTACTATAAAAAGAAAGAAATACTACTTCTATAAAAGGAAATAAACTACCACCTAATGTCAAATTACTCTGGGTTGCGCATTCCATTTAGTTGAATTAAATATTCAAACCGTGACTTATCAAATGCTTTGGTAAATAAATCAGCATTTTTATCATCCGTTGCCACTTTTACCAATTTGATTAAGTTCTTTTCTGCACAATCACGAATAAAATGATGCCTTATGTCTATGTGCTTTGTTTTACTGTGTTTAACTGGATTGTTAGTTATAGCAATTGTAGATTGATTGTCTATCCTAATGGGAGTTTGAGTGTAAGCCAAACCGTAATCTCGCAATTGTTGTTGTATCCACAGAACCTGTGAGCAGCAACTACCAGCAGCAACATACTCGGCCTCGCACGTTGACACGGCTACCAACGTTTGTTTCTTGCATTGCCAGGATACCAATCTCCCTCCTAGGAACTGACAACCTCCAGTTGTTGATTTGCGCGTCAAGCTGCATCCTCCGTAGTCAGAATCCGTGAACGCTTCCAACTCTAGATCTCCCTCCGCGTGATACCAAAGTCCCAGCTTCGGTTTCGACTTGAGGTATCGTAGAATCCGCTTCACAGCTTTCATGTGCATCTCCTTCAGATTAGCTTAAAACCTAGCACAAATACACACAGCAAACATGATGTCACTTCTTGAAGCAGTTAAATACATAAGTGATCCAATCATGGCCCGATATAATGTCGGATCCACATCGGTATCACTTTCAGTACCCGGTCCGAGATTGTGATTCACTTGAATCGGCGTGCTGAAATGGGCAGTCAATATTGTTCCTTCCATCCCGAAACGTTCCAATATGTCATAGACATACTTCGTCTGATGGATAAACATCCCTTCCTTCTTCTGGTCAACTTGTAACCCCAAAAAGAAAGTTAACTCTCCCATAGCACTCATCTCGAATTTCGACTTCATCACCTTTTCGAAATCCTTGCACATCTGTTCGTCTGATGATCCAAAAATGATATCATCGACGTACACTTGTACCAAGATAAAATGTTCTCCCTTTCTCTTAACAAACAAAGTACTATCTATCCTACCCCTTTCAAACCCGTTCTCTAATAAATGGTTGGATAGAGTCTCATACCATGCCCTTGGTGCCTGATGCAATCCATATAGAGCCTTATCTAAGCGATATACTCTATCAGGATATTTTGGATCTGTAAATCTGGGTGGTTGTTCTACATACACCAACTCCTTCACTTTCCCATATAGGAAAGCACTCTTAACATCTAATTGATATACCTTAAATCCCTTGAAGGAGGCAAACGCTAGAAACAACCTAATGGCTTCCAGCCTTGCTACTGGTGCAAACACCTCGTTGTAATCGATTCCCTCCTCTTGGTTAAAACCCTCTACAACGAGCCTAGCCTTGTTGCGTGTGACTATACCCCGATCGTCTGTTTTGCACTTAAAAACCCATTTGGTTCCTATGGCAACTTCCCCTCGAGGTAATGGAACTAACTCCCACACTTCTAGTTTCCTAAACTGCGAAAGTTCTTCCTGCATCGCTTCAACCCAGGATTTATCCTTAAGTGCCATTTGCACATTCTTAGGCTCTACTTGCGAAATGAAACAAGAATATAGACATGTGTGATATGCCTCGGAGTCGTTTATCATCGACAACAACACTGTGTTGTTATTTAAACTACACCTAGTCCTCACACCCTCGTTAGGATTTCCTATGATGCTTTCTATAGGATGGTTCTTGTTGATCCTAGAGGTCTCTATCTCATCAACCCTTAGATTATCTCCAAAGTTAGATCCTATTTCACCTAATGGGGGAACAGCCTCAGTTTCTACATTTTCCTCCTCATGGACATTTTCCTCAGAGTTGGAACTTGTTGCTTGAGACTGATTCTCAGTGGTAGGTGCTTCTGGATCAGCAACTTCTGGAGATCTATCTTTAGTCGCAGTAGGCTTGGATGTGGATTCAAATGTAGTCCTCGGAAAGGTATGAGCATCATCATTCAAATGCAACGTCGCCATGTCCTTTTCAATTATACCTGCATTATCATCCAAAGGAATGTTAAATGACTCAAATAATTTATCATAGTCAAATATCCATTCCGGACCAGTTTGGGGTTCATGTGTATAACTTGTGACTTCAATGTTATACACAATCTCTACCGTACCATTTGTTTTGTTAAAAACCCGTTTGTTTGGTGAGTTCGGCACATAACCTAGGAAGTATCCTTCGTCAGCCTTTTCACCAAACTTCGGTTGATGTTTTGTACGCAAAAGAGTGCATGGTACTCCAAATGGTTCGAAGCCAGTTAAATTAGGTGGCCGTTTATTCAAAATTTCATAACAGGTTTTGTTCAAAGATTTGACTGTAAGGACTCGGTTTAAAATATGGCACGCGGTATTCACTGCCTCCCCCCAAAACATGGTAGAAAGCTTTGAATCCGAAAGCATAGTCCTTGCAGCCTCAATCAATGTCCTGTTTTTACGTTCGGCCACCCCATTTTGTTGAGGCTCATATGGTGCACTGAACTGATGCACTATGCCTTTTGAGAGGCAATATACACCAATTACAGTGTTTTTGAACTCAGTTCCATTATCACTACGTATCCTTTTAAGCCTTGTTCCGTAGGAATTCTCCACTTGGTCTAAGAACCCGATGAGCTTGGAAGCCGTCTCGTCCTTTGTACCTAGAAAGCAAACCCAAGAAAACCGTGAGTAATCGTCAGTGATAACTAAACAGTACCAACTACCTCCTATACTCCTTTTGTTGATAGGTCCAAAAAGATCCATGTGCAACAAATCGAATGTAGAGGTTATGGAGTTCTGCGTCTTGGACTTGTGTGTCTTCTTATGTTGTTTGCCCTTCTTGCATGGTAGACACTTGTCCTCGAACTGAAAGCTCTTCATAGGCACACCTTGCACCAATCCATTTTTTGTTATGTAGTTCATTTTTCTTAGGTGCAAGTGAGCCATGCGTCTGTGCCACAATACCGATTCCGTCTCCGAGGCTTTGGATAATAAACAAATTGGCCCCATCGAAGTCTCCGGCTTGTTCATATCAAGCATGTACAAGTCATTCTTCCTTGGTGCCCGCATCAATACCCATTCTTCTGGAATCTTGAATCCCGGTTTTAGCACTAACACTTCAGTGTCAGTGAACAACACTGAATTCTTCTTGTCACAGATTTGAGATAGACTAATGGGATTGTGAACCAGTTTATCAACGTGATAAACTTGGTCCAACTTGATCGTCTCATTAGTGACCACTCCGGTACCCGTGATGTTTCCTCCTTTGTTACCCGCGAATGAGATAAATCCCCGATTCCCACCCTTGACGTCTGTAAGGAGACTTCTTTCCCCTGTCATGTGCCTGGAGCATCCACTGTCGACGAACCATTTGTTGTTTGGACCTGTGGTAATCTCCTGCACATGAAAGAAAATAGGTTAGTTATCACGGGGAACCCAAGCCATAACTGACTTGGTTATACCATTCTCGTCCTCATACTTAAACTCTTTCAAATACCCATCTCGCCTTTCAGGTGACTTGGGTCGTTGAACAGGAGTTTGTTATGGTGCCGAGTGATGTAAATTCACTCTTTGCCTTTGAGTAGGCATTTGTTGTGGAGCTCTAGAATAATTCCGATTATATTGCATTTCAGATTGTGATCCCTGAGCTCTAACCGGTGCGTAATGTCTAACAGGAGTATGTGACCTAACTGGAGTGTGTGCCCTGCTAGGTGTTGTGCTCCTATAGACTTGTTGAGGTGCTGACCTGGATTGGTTAATGACACGATTCGGTGAATTTGTCCTAACCACTTCTGTTGGTCCAACCTTTACCGGTGTTTGTTTCACAACATGTTTTGGTGCGGCCTGCACAGTTTTCTCAGTACACTGAGAACTACTAGTGCTCGCCACACTTGTTGAGGGTTTAGGCTGTTCTAGCTTCACTGTCTTAGGTGTAGTATCAACTTTCCTATGTGGACAGGTAGAAGCGACATGGCCCCTCTCGTGACATCTAAAACATGGCATTTTGTCTATTGGCTTCTTTTGTGTGCCCTTAGACTTAGGTGTGTCACTTATGTCCTGATCTTTCTGAACATCTATCGCGACTGGTTAATCGTCCTGATCATTAAAATCAATTTTATGTTTTCCTGCAGGTGTTTCACTGGAGGAAGACACAAATTTGACTTTCTTAACCTTGACGGTTGAGTCAGCCACCTTAGGTGTATTTTCTACCACAGGCTCAGATATAGGTGTAGGTTTGTCCTCTAAGTCTACTGATTTATCAGTTTTCTCCTGAGGCTGAGGCACGTAGTTTGCATTAAAAGGTGGAGGAATTTCATGAAATCCTAGACCTACGGGCTTTTTAGATTGTCTTTGAGCATCTAAAACTTTCCCTAGGTTTAGACTTGAATTCCTAAACTTCTCTAGCTTACTATTTGCCTCTGCTACCTTTACCTTTGTTTCAGCTAGCTCTATGTCTTTGTCCTTAAGGTTTTTGGTCAAGGCCTCTACATGCTCATACATAAGCTCTAACCTAACACACTGCTCACTCAGTTTGTCTTTCAGAACTATTACGTCTTGAGCATCAACCTTAAGTTTTTCCTTAAGATCTTGCCTAATATCATTTAGGCTAGCATTTTCAGTTTTTAATGACTCATTTTGAGCAGTTATGGTTTTATGTGATTCTAAGACTACATTTAACCTATCATTAGAAGAAACACACAATGCACATAACTCATGAAAAAGAGAGTAAGTCAGACTAACCTTTGTGTTATCAGATTCCACGTTGGCCATTTGAGCAGCAAACTTCAGAACCATCTGATCATTCGTCTTCTCCACCCACATCGGACTGCTGTCCCTTGTGGTCTGCTCTTCCCCTTCACACCCAGTCTCCGTGACTTCAACCATAAAAGCCCGAGCATTTGATTCTGGATGTGAATTCCAGTCATAGGTACCATCCAGCTGTCTGTCTGATGTGACATTTGATAGTAGACCAGCTAGATTGGCTTGACCAGTAGTTGAACTCGGAAGGTATCGTTGTTGGGACTGATTCTGAAATTGTCCCTGATGCTGACTCTGCCCTTGGTATGTATCTACCTTCGGTCTCTGACATTCTCTGGCGAAGTGTCCCAGACCCTGACAGTTGTAGCACTTGAATTTGGACTTATCGAATCCAATTCCCTTATTGTTCATCGTTAGATTCCTTCCAGTTCGTTTGATGAATCTTTTAACCCGTTGGGTTACCATGGCCAGTTGCCATTTAAGATCCATTTCCTCAAGATCGTCAGGGTCGACCTGATCATAGTCTTCATCCCAGAGAGCAGGATCGTTAATTTTTCCCTGAACGCAGTTCCCGTAAGTGGCCACAAATGAAGCAAGCAGATTCAAATGTTCTTCCGCTGATTTTGCGCTCATGGGCATCTTAGAATAGCTCTGAGATGTCGACACCTGTGTTACTTGAGGTTGCTGTTCTTCTGAGCTTCCCAACCCTAAGAACGCTCTGTTCAGCGTGTCATCAGACTCTGCTGGTGACGACGTTTCTCCGGTGAAAAACGCTGTTGCAGTCTTCAGATCGGCGGTCGCTGAAGGTTTTGTTGATTTTCCAAAATACATCGCTGGATTCTGGACTTGTTCATAATCAGTTTCGGCCTTCAGTAGCTCGAAATAATAAGTTCGCAACGTTCCCACAATATCCTCCAGAGATTGGGTATAATACTTATCCTCATTAAGCTTTATCATTGCCACATACATAGCCCATTTGGCTGGTAAGGCATCAAGAAGCTTACTGTTCTTGTCGGTGTCAGTATACTCAATCCCGTGACTTTCAAGCTCCGTCAATAGATGATAGAAGCGGGTGATAGTATCATCCAACTGTTCATCCTTTAACGCCTTGAAAATCGCAAACTGTTGTTTCAATAATTCTGTGTGCTTCCTTTGTACCCTTGGATTACCCTCACACCTTTTCTCCAGTGACTCCCAAAGTTCTTTAGAAGTCTTTTGAGTCCGAAATGTGTGTAGTATATCCTGTGGCAACGCCATTCGAATTATCGAGAAAGCTTTGTTCTCGGCTTCATACAGTTTCTTATCATCCTCCTTCATCATTTGGTATGATAAGACTCTCTGACGGCCTTCAACTTCAGAAATTGGTGGAATGTATCCTTCGTCAATACATACCCACATGCGCATATCATTGAAACGCACGAAATCGGTAAACCGATCTTTCCACCAATAATAATCCTCGAGTTTCATCAGCTTAGGCGGAGTGTTTGCCTTCCCGACCTCGTGGTCCATTTCCAGGAATTTTTGAAGATTTGACATCTTTTCGAAAGTAATTGAGTTGAACTTAATTAATTTAATTCAAAACTAATTTGAGTTAATTCTTTCGAATCTAGGTTGATTCGAATATAATTAAATTTAAATCTGTTGGGATTAAATTCGATTAAGTTTGAGAATTCAACGAAATTCGAAGATGATGACAAATTCGAAAGTACCTAAACTCGAAGGCAATCAAACTCGAATACTCAGCAGATTCGAAGCCCTATTCGACACTAGATCAAATTCGAATCAAACTCGAATGTCAGCAGACTCGAGATCCTATTCGAAACTAGCACAAACTCGAATTAGATTCGAAAACACTCTGTATCAGACTTGAAAGGAGCGTATTTGGTTAGACTCGAGACTAAGTGTAACCCTAATTACCCCTAATAGATTCGAGCGCCGCAAACTCGAAAAACGGCTAATACTTTGATTTTATAACGTTTTGCAGATTAAATCAATATTTTTACAATGAAAAATATTGATTTCGATCAAAAACGTGAAAAACACAAAGTATTTCCCGGATGACTATTTGCTAAGCTCGACGAACACGAAAAACACGATTTTGAGAGAAAAACCGTCCAAAAGCGTCAAGAAACCTAGAATGTATCTAGATGAACACAAAGAACACCAATCAGAAACACGGAGACTATCAGAAGCTGCACGAACGACACACGAACGCACCTACGAACTGATTCTCTCTGAAACGACACTAACACTGATGATAAACTCGAAATCGCTTAATGCTTAATCACTCTCGAATTCTTCAAAAAGTCTAATAATATTTCGAGTCTATCCCTAATTATAGAGGCTAATTCGAGTCTGTTGTGGGCCAAACTCGAATCCGGCCCAAGGCCCATTCGAGTTTGTCCTCACTGACACTCTCGAATCTGCCAACATTCGAATCTAGGACCACATTCGAATCTGACACAGATTCGAATGTCAAACCTTATAGAATTCGAATCTGCCTTCACATAATTGACTAAGTATTGAAACTTATGTTTTTACCTTATGATTGATTTTATCTTTGATCTTTATGTTTGAACTTCTTGTAATACGTTACATCAAGTTCAAACACACAAACAATAATAACTATCAACCATATATAAACATATATAACAAACACTTGCTAAAACCACAATGTTGGATCACTTAGACTGCTATCGTCACACAGGGTGTACCAACAAAGGTTTGATGTGAGACTGGGTATCAGATCTTCAATTGATTTAGTCTCCAACTTCCCACAGTGATTGAAAAGGGGTAGATTGTTAGATTTGTAATTACAATCAAGTGGTTTCATTTTGTAATAGTTTGTATCTGATTTATTTCCTTGTATTTGTCCATCTTTATTTGTAATATTTTGATTTAGATAGAAAGTTGAGGGGTATGTTGTGTAAACCCCTTAAAGTAGTCCTAGGTATAAAAAAGGAATGTTTGACCTAGGGTTTTGTAGTCCTTGCAACTTTTCACTTTTGAATATACTATTGTAAAATCGGCGGCTGCACATTCTCTCAAGTTGACATTAATTGAGTACACGTTCTCTTTGTTTTCTTGCACGAATCACCCTTTTATCCTACAGATTGTAGTATGAGTGCTTGATAATTGTTTGGGATGTCTAAAACACAGTAGACTTCCTCGTGTTATCCTTTTAATAATGAAAATAAACGATTGCTTACGTTTAGTCAACAATTGCATTGGTTCAATGTCTTCCATATCTTTTTAAAAAAGCACATGTTTTTTTGTAAATAATTTATTCAACGTCAAATATAGTCTTCTCATATGCTCCTAATTTAAAAAATGAAATAGCGCATTATCGCACCTGATGTTTGGCTTTGGTTTTTCTTTCACAGTCGCAGAGATCTTCTCTCGAGTCATTCTTGATCATTGGAAGACCTTCAACTGAGGCAGTTATTGAGGAGAAGTGATCACATGCCATGTCCTTATTTAGCTGATAGGCATCTGGTTGGAAGAGATCTCATTAGAAGCTCGGTTTTTCATGATGCAACTATCCTTGTGGGTCCTTCAATTCCATAAGTCCTTCAGCCTGTGAAACGGGAATATCCTATATGCAATAACACTTAGTCTGCGGGGACCAATTTGAAAGTCAATTTTTGCATATTCTTTCCCATTCGGGTATTCTACATAATACTAGGAGATATGAGTTTTGGACATAGGATGATAAATAAGTACATAAAATGAGATCTCAATTGTACGGGTTATATATGTTAATTAGAACTCTTGATTGTTGAGTTTTTGAAGTAATGATGTTTTATTCATTTCATTTTCGCAGAACTTTGCTATGGATTTGCTGGGAAGTTATGTTACTAACTTTGATCCATCAAACGCATCAAGGTAAATGCTTTGTATATGAAAAACATTGCCTTAGTTAGAAATGCTGAACTAACTTGCTTATGGTCCTTCCGTTAATAGAACTAACTTACTTATGGTCCATTCATCAATAAAAACATGAACACATCAGTTGATGGTGGTAGATTTATGTTCTCTGATATTCACATTTTTTTCCATTATTACTAGTAGTTGGAAAAGCTTTTTAATAATTTCTGACTCACATGTAGTGGTACTTGTACATTGTTGTTGTACAACAAATAGGAAGCCCTCTTGTGGTTGGATTCTTGATCATGCTATATGACTCAAGCTCTATGTTTTTTGAGCTACAAATTCTGAAGCACCAATTTTTCCAACTTCAGTAGTGTTGTCTATCTCAAACGTTAATCTATATGTACTTTCTAGATATGTTTTGGGTCGAGTTATTTTGTAAGTGTGGTGGTGCATCGATGAATCCAACTTTTTCTCTTTGGTATTATACTTGGGTTTTTTTTAATTGCATATTAATATCTTATCTCATTCGTATTTTTTAATTCTTGAAAGTTTGACTATTTTGAATGTGTAGTTATATGTGGAGAATGTTACATGATATCCAAAAAAAATATATAGGGATGCATATAAGCTTCTTTTTTAGTGGCTTAAAACATATTTAAAAATTACAATATTTTATAACAAGGTGATGGATACCTAGTGGCATGATTATTATACATAAATGCATATAGGATGGACTTATATGAAACTGTATACTTGTATTTGTGAGTTTAAAGCAACGTTGGGAATGTAGCTTATTTTGATGCTTTAGCGTTCATAAAAGTAATATATAATAGATTTAATCATGTTGCAGCTCTGGAGGTATATTATGAAAATTTCAAGTGTTTCTGTCTTTTCATATTGGCCCAGACATTTTAGGTGTGCTAAAAGTTTCAAGTACATGTATCGAGGTGGAGGGGGGGTTTTGAAACAACTGAAAAGTTGCGAAAGTCAAAGGCTGCAGGATAACTAACTAACAAAGGAACCCACATTGGAATTAAACCTGTGAAATTGGCTATCAAGTTGTCCACTGGATTAGCAAGTCAAATTTTCGTGATCATTTACCTCCTATGACTGAATTGAGTGGAAAGATATTGTTTCAACTTTCTGGTGCTTTGTTGTAAGTGAAACATAATTATGGAATGTGTATATGAACATGAATGAACTAACCTGTAATTTGGTTGTTCAAATTTGCTTTACAGCAGGCTTGCTTTCAATACAGGCCTTGTTGACAAGATGAAATGCGGTACGAGGCAACTATCTATCTTTGTAAGGTTAGTTATATGTTAAATTGCTACTCATGATGTATATATGAACATGATCATGAACTAACATATATTTTGGTTGTTGAAATTTGTTTTTGCGGCAAGCTTGCTCTCATAACAGACAATGTTGATAAGATGAAATGGGGTATGAGGGAAATATCTATATTTGCATGGTTATGTTTGAAATTGCTACGCATATTATATTCTGATACCATCGTCTACATATACAAGCATAAAAGCTCATTGATGCAGGGACTCCAATTAATAATCTCTAAACATGCTTATCTATTATCATTAAAGACTACTTTGTGATGTTTTTCAAACCAATACGTTATAAAACATATCACAAACAATATGCACAAAGTTATTTGTTGTTACTTTATAAGCACTAGTTTTTAGAGAAGGTTAATAAACCAATATGCCACTTCAATCTTTTGTCACCATTTTGACATATTACCTTGTAGTTTTAGCCCCTTCGACTCTAAACTAATCTCGATTATGGTAATTGGTAAGGGTGGCAATTTTAACACATTGGGTCAAACGGTCGAGCAATTAAATGGACCTATTGTATAAAACCAAGATAGAACATTAATTGTTTTAAAAATGAAAACTGATAAAACGGTGTATTAAAAAAATTGTTCTTTGAAAAAGATTTCAAAATTATGTAAAATTTATAGCTTTTGGTCGTCAACCCGTTTGACATGTTTGATTGAATGGACTGAATTGCAACCCCTAGTTCTTGGCTGTTTTATTAGCAGTAATGGTGTTGTTGACTCACCAACACATCATATGTTTAAGTTGATATTTATTTCATGTTATATATTGGGTTAATGTTTTTCCGTTTACATTTTTTTGGAACATTTAGCTTTTTTTATGATGCGTTACGCTCTTGAATCCTTGCATGCTTTTCTTTTTATTGTTTTTTTAAATGCTCTTGAATCCGTTTTATTTTGCTTTTTTTACTACACTCATTAACGACAATATACTTGGAACTCAAAGCAAAGACTAGATTATTATAAACTTAATTACAACATTATTTATAACTTGCATGATATACCTACGAATCTTTTCAGTAATGTTTACCAATATCTTAATTGTTTTGTACATGATTTACCAATGCACATTTATATATGTTTAACAATATCTAAATTGTTTTTTACCAAATTTTTGTTAATTTTATTCCAAAGTGATATGTTTTCATTCAAAGTTAAGCACAACAACTATATGTCCATCTAAAGACCTCATGTTGAAGATAACTGTCTTTGATTTCTTTTATGTTGTTTCAAGAAGGATGTCTATCAACATATTTTACTTTGCGCGAGTACAATACTAGCGTGTGTGTGTATATCTATATATATATATATATATATATATATATATATATATATATATATATATATATATATATATATATATATATATATATATATATATACATATATATATATGTGTGTATGTATGTATGTATGTATGTATGTATGTATGTATGTATATATGTGTGTATGTATGTAAGGAGAGGTTCTTTTAGGAACCTTAATAATTGTGAGCACCTAGAAACCCATTAGAGTCCTTGGATCAAAAGGTATTTTCAGAAGAAAAATAATTCTCTTTATCTCTCCACCGTTTTTACTTTCTGTATCTCTCTCATTTTATTTTCTATCATCTAGGGCTTTATCATATTCTCTTTTCTCTCAAGAATATGAGTAGCTACCACATTCATGTTACTCCTCTTATTTTCTCTTATCTAGGGTTTTATCATCTCTCCTTTTTCTCTCAAGAATATGAGCCGCCGCCGCTGCCAACGCCGACCACCGCTAGTACAGGTTCTTCCTTCTCTTTTTCTTCATCTCTTTCTCGCGACTTAGAAGATATTGTGAATTTAAGATCTTGGTGAATCAACACATTGCATCCAAATCTTGATTTGATTGAATGATTTCTCTCACATTTTCACCTTTCAAAACACACACTTTAATTGCAAGAGTTTTAACATTGATAGAGAAATTTGTATACAAGTTTTCTAACATTCTACTAATTACAACATTAGTCATTGTGAAATGTAGTTTCTACCAAAACAATCAACAATATGAAATTAATAAGAACAATAAAAGAATCAACACTGACCGAATGATTAGATTGATGAACTGAAAATTACAAAATGAAACTTGAGAATATTCGTGTACAGTCACTGCCCTCTCTGATTCGAATGTGTACAAAATGATAATCTGTCAGATCTACTAAAATAGAAAGTCAAAGATGCTATTTATACAATTTAACTAACTATCAAAGAAATACAAAACTAGTCCCTAGACTTTGTTTTCATCAACTAAAACATATCCTAACATTCTCCCCCTTTGATGAAAATAGCAAAGTCGTTAAACCGATAAGCCCAGCTTTTGTTCAAACCTTCTGATACTTTTACGATCTGAAAGCCTCCATTCAATCTCTAAAATAAACTCAACCATGAGTCTTCGGTCGTTAACAGATAAGGCTCCTTTCTTTGTCTTTCTTTTCTGGTCTGCTGCAAGCTTACCTTTCAAACTACTTAAAACTTTAATCAAAGTACCATCTGAAAACTTGTTCAGCTCCACACTCCTCATTGCTCTCAACTTCTTATTCCGATCTTTATACATGACTGCTGGATGCTTCACCATGATCACTTGAAATTCTTTCAGCTCACCAGCAAATTTAATATCTCTATGAGGTGCTGTCATGTTGATCTTCCTCATGCCTCTTTCAACCCCAATCTGTAGATCTTGCACTGACATTAATACCAATTTGGTATGCATAAAGTGGAACAGTGTCTTAAGCGCAAATCTACAGTGTTCATTTCTTTTGTTTCTGCACAATTCATCAAAAAGATCTTCAATATCTACCAAGTGCATGTTGAACATGTCAGCTTCTGTGAACACATAAGTATTTCCATCTGATCTCGTAACAGTGAATTTTGGATAGAAAACCTTAACAAATCTTTCCTTTTCAATCTTCACAAGGTCAACAATTCTGAATTCACTCTTGACCTTTTCAACTTCCTGGGTTTTGTTTCTCAGAAAACTGGCATAGTTAACCAGATTAGGCATGTTCGGCTCTAGAACTCTAAACAACTTGTGGAATGAACATGGAGCTTGTTTCTTGCAAAAGATCCGTTTCTCCAGAATATCTTCAATATACGGCATCTTATTCCTTTTTCTAATAAACTCAGCAGATCTATTCTCTGGAAGCTCAAGCTTTTTCACCTTCTTCTTGCTGATCTCATCCTTATTCAACAAAGTCAACATATCTTGAATCTCCCTCTGAACCACTTGTTGTGCTTCAAATCTAAGTCTATGTTGTTTCTTAGATTCATCGGCAAGCACATACTCATTGAAAAACCTATCCATCACTTCAACTTCATTCAATACAACTTTTTCTTGAGCCACACTGCTCTCAACTTGAAACTCTTCAAACTCCTCTTTAACTTGTACAACTACCTTAGGCTTTTCAACCGTTGGTGTTGATTCAACATCCTTCAAAATTTCCTCAACTAACACTTCCTCCTCCTCAATTCTTTCAGCTCTAAACTCTACATCAGTCAAAGCAATTATATCATCATCTTCAGATACTTCAATATACTCCTCTCTCTCTTCTCCTGTCCCTTGAATACTTAGCTCATGAATCTTTTCTTGAACGTCTTCATCTGAATCAATATACTCAACAAAGTGATAAATATCAGACTGAGTGTTCAAAGGAACTGGAACATCTTCATAAAGAATCAATCTCAGCTCTATCTGTTCACCAGCTGATTCTTTAGAGCCCCCAGCTTCTCTCTCTTGAGCTTCCGGCTCCTTTTCTGGATATGTTATCATTAATATCCCAGGTGGAATGACAAGGTTGTCAACTCGAATGACAAGGTTGTCAACTCGAATGACAAGGTTGTCAACTCGAATATTACAAGTAGTCAACTCGAATTGAAAGCTTGTCAACTCCAATATTACAAGTTGTCAACTCAAATTAAAAGGTTGACAACTCGAATATCAGTTATATTCAACTCGAATATCTAAGGTACTCAACTCGAATGATACACAGAATGTGTATATTTCGAGTTTCTTAATATTTTCAGCTTTTTCAAGTCTGAAATTCAGATTAAATCCAAATATTGCCCATTTTCACTCAAATTGTAATCGAAGGTAAGGTTTTTGAATACAAACACTTTTTGTTAAACACCTTTGTTCAAAAATAGATCTAGGTTTGACTTTTGCAATGAAACGGTAATCGTTTTTGCACTTTTCAAAATTTAACAAAATTGCCTAGATCTTTTTCTGTGTTTTATAAATCAATGCAAGTTTATATTCAATTGATTCGTATGTGAATCCTTTACCTTCGATCCAATTATCTCTTACAAAGATCAACTGAATCAAAACCCTTAGTGATTTTAGGGTTTTTCCGAAAAAATAATTGCTCAAGAACAGTAGCAGTTTCGAAAATATGCAATCTCAAATCAGAAAAATTCACCCCTAAGGCTCTGATACCAATTGTGAAATGTAGTTTCTACCAAAACAATCAACAATATGAAATTAATAAGAACAATAAAAGAATCAACACTGACCGAATGATTAGATTGATGAACTGAAAATTACAAAATGAAACTTGAGAATATTCGTGTACAGTCGCTGCCCTCTCTGATTCGAATGTGTACAAAATGATAATCTGTCAGATCTACTAAAATAGAAAGTCAAAGATGCTATTTATACAATTTAACTAACTATCAAAGAAATACAAAACTAGTCCCTAGACTTTGTTTTCATCAACTAAAACATATCCTAACAGTCATTAAACTTATATAATATTGTTGTTTACCTCTATAATTTTGTACTAACAATCTCCCCTTTAGAGACGAAAAACAATTAAAATTGAAGTGCATTGCAAGAATTTTACAATATGCAAACAAACAATTAAAAAACTAAAGCACTTCAAGTCTTCATAAACAATCTTTGAAACTTGAACTTTTATTCCTCTCTCTTTTCTACTCTCTTCTTTTTTATCTTTGAGTCTTCGAACAACATCACTTCTTCAGTGTCTCTCTGATTTTCATATCTCTTTTCTTTGATCTTCTCTTTTCTCTTCTCAGAAACCAATACTCTCTCCCTTGAATCATGAACTAGATACAACTCTTTCATTTGATCAAACATTTGATATTTCAGCTTAACTCTCATGCACTTATCACAATTGTCTTTAGCAGTTGTTGTAATTATCTTTAAAATACATTCAGTAGTTGTCTCTGAAATTCAACTTTTCTCCCCCTCATGATGATCATAAGAAATATGAACATCATGTAAAATCTTCAGAGACGCGGATGCAGTGAAATTACAATTGCAGACATGAATACATGAGTATATACAACAACAATTACAACTCAAAAATATTACAAAGTTTCTCACTCCCCCTCAAAATGATATCCTCTCCTTCAAATATGTTCTCTCCCCTATTCTGAACAAATTTATCATTCCCCCTCAAATGGATACTCTCTCCTCATGAAAACAAACAAAGTAAAAGATTTTCAACTTGACCTAATAAAAATGAAACATATTCATTTGTAATTTAACGAGTCTAGGTCCACATAGGATTCTTGTTTGCACAATAGACATCTTCTATGTGACCTACTTTCAGCGCTGGCGTGATGTTAACACTGGTAGAATTTCTAAATAGTCATCATGAAATCCTTTATCATGAAAGAATCACTCTTATTTGTTCCATCTTAGTCACTTTGCACTAGCAGTTTATAGTCATGCAGACTACTAGACTAGTTAGTTTATTTTTATATAATATTTATGAGATGTATAATGAAAAATATATGTATAGAATAACTTATTTGTATTTTTTGGTTATATATATATACATATATATACACAAAGACATATATAAAATACAAAATATCATATACACGATATATTCTACATAGAATATGTTCATGTGTTCGTCAAGGATTCTGGTTCCTAAAGAGTTTTGTGTTTTGATCTCCGCATCTTTATGTATTCTACGTAGAATTTGTTTGTATTTTTATATAAAATATATATACAAAAGATCTTTTGTGAACACTTCATTCGTTGTGAACATTGTGAACAACCAAAATATGGCTTTGAATCCTATAATTCTTGTTTTGAATACTACTAACCAATCTGTTAGCATATGAATCTTGTTGGATCCTATGAAATTTGTTGAATCCTATGAATTTGTCGAATCTTATCAAACTTGCCGAATCCTATGAATGTTGTTAAAAATTGCTACGATCTTTTGAATGTGATGAATTTTATTGCGGACAATTCTATGAACCGTTCGAATCATATGAATCTTGTTACAAACACTTGTTGTTATATATTAATGCTTATATATATATATATATATATATATATATATATATATATATATATATATATATATATATATATATATATATATATATATATATATATATATATATATATATATATATATATGTTCACAATGAATAAAGTGTTGACAATGGATCTCATATATATATATATATATATATAAACACACAGACACATAAATATGATCATTTCAAAACATAAATTTAGTGTAGAACTGTAGAACCAATATCGTAGATAGATTAGAATAATCTAGTGGTCTTTTTAAAATAATTATGTTTGGAATTAGTAAAAAATATTAGTATTAGTGATATTTCAATAAAGTCAATAGTAAAAAAAGGAAAAAATTGGATATAGCAAAATGATTGACATTAGCAAAATAAATATCCTATTTTTTAAAACTAAAATAACATTAATATGATTAATTTTTAAATCAAAAAAATTATATCATAAAAACGAGAATTTTTATACTCTTTAAAACGAGACCGGACACGATATATTTTTTCTGAAAAATATTTTTTGATTATTTTTCGTAAAACTTTTTTTTACCTTGACCACGATGCAATCTAGCATGTCGAGATCATTCAATGTCGAAGTAACAATTTATATCGTATATTCAACGTCGAAGTAATACTATATAACATATATGCAACAATGCATATACATACAATATTAAAAGAGTCAAAATAATGGTCAAAATTAGTAGTCAAACTTGATGAACCACCCTTAATTTAACGAGACCAGTCATGATATATTTTTCTCGAAAAAAATTTTCGTGTAAAAAAATTTAACTCAGACGACCATTCAACATATCATATCGAGATCATTCAATGTCGAATTACAGTTTATATCACACGTTCAACGTCAAACTAATACTATATATTATATATGCAACACTGCATGTACATTAAATATAAAAATAGTCGAAATAATGGTCAAAGTAGGTGGGCTACCCTTAATTTAATTGTAATTGCATATTTATCATCTTATCCTTAGTGTTATATTATAATCGTATGGTGTAGATTGGTTCTATAATTCTACACTAAATTAAGGTTCTGCAATGACCACAACATATATATACCTATATATATATATATATATATATATATATATATATATATATATATATATATATATATATATATATATATAATTCTACACTAAATTAAAGTTCCGCAATGATCCCAACCCGATATGTATATGTATATATATTTGTATATATATGTATATGTATACGTATGTATAGATATATGTATGTATCTATATATATGTATATACATATATAAGTACATATATATATATATACATATATATATATATATATATATATATATATATATATATATATATATATATATATATATATATATATATATATATATATATATATATATAGATATGCACAACATATATAGATATGCATATATATGTACATGCGTGTGTGTGTATATATACATATATATATATATATATATATATATATATATATATATATATATATATATATATATATATATATATATATATATATATATATATATATATATATATATAAAGCGGCTACCCAGATCCCAAAGCAGCTCAATACTATACCACAAGCTGAATAGTGAGTTAAAATCCTCTGGGTTGATCAGAAAATAGATCTAAGCAGATGGTCCAGCTTGCTCCTTTACCTTTGCCTGTAAAATTGTGAGTAGCAACTGTAAGCTTATTGCTTAGTGAGTTAACAGAAATTCATGATGCATGTAAGATATGTGGCTAAACGAAAAGTGCCTATAAAAGGCTGCAATGCTTGCTTGCTTGTAAATGCTTATACCCAGAATGAATGTTTGCACAATTGAGACATTGCATGCTGAAAAGGAGATGCCATCACTAGGGTTACCGCTGACAGATGATCAATCTGTGATGCGGGGCTAGCTACCCACATAATGCTTGGGGATAGTGGTGTCCATCAGAATTGCTTGCTGAAATATAAAATGCTTATGAAATGCACAAAGAAACGCTCAAACAAAGCTTGTTGTATAATATGCAGAATAATAAACAGATAGCAATAAATTATGCACATTAATACATCAGATGTAAGATCCGGCAAAGCTGGGCACCGCCTATACCACAGTGTTCGTCTTCACTCAAAAAAGTCTATTGAAGTCCAAAGAAGGCATATAGAAGCAAATTATGTCTCAATTACATAAAATACATGTAAACAAGAATAACTATTACCTACAATTCTGTCTTATGCTTTGTAATACTCTGAAATGCTTGCTCGGGCTTATAAATACTTTAACTCTGGCTTTGCACAATTTCTGAAGGCTTTAATACTTTAAATAAGCTTTAAACTCTCTGGCATTTAACTTTGACTCATAACCAAGCTAAACCCTTTAATTTAATATCTGACGTGCTGTGTAGTGTCTGTAATTTAACATTACGTTATATATACTAAATTAATAATGCTAGCTTAAAAATCCAAAAACTACAAACCATACCTTCTAGCTAAATATCTTGTTAATTATGTGATAGCCAAAACGTATGTTGCCCACGAACTTGTTCAAGTTTCACGAATTTAGTGTGTCTCGAACTTAAGTGGCCTTCGAACTTCAGGCACTTCGAACTTGGTTTCTCGAACTTAATAAGGCTCGAACATAAGCGGATTTCGAAGTTAATGAAAAGTCTCGAACTTAGTTCATTTCGAACTTGTTCTTGGCTATACGAATTTGTTCGTGTTTTCAGCTTTCAAGTATGCATTTCCAAGTCAAAAATCATAAATATGTTAAGAGACATGTCTAGGTTCGTTTCTATTACATTTTTCTAGCAGAATCGAGTCATAAACTCCAGCAGAATAACTTCAAACGAATCAGAAAGTGAGGATGGACTTTTCTCAAAACCAAAGTAAAGAAGAGAGAAATGGTGATTCTTACCTGAAATCCGAATCAAATCCAACATGCAAATGCAGATTCGTGTAGTACTCTTCGAGATCTTTCCAATGGCGTATAGAACTCAAGATTTGGTTGGTTGGTTTGGTAGAAAAGCTAGAGAGAAGTGTGGTTTTAGAGAGAAAAGCTCTCAAAGTTGAAATTGGTTTTTGCCAAAAATGATGAACAATATGCAACTTTTAGCTCTTTTATTCAAAAATTTGAAATTTTTAACTTCAATTATTAAATTACCAATTTACCCTTCAAAGTCCTATCTTGCATTTTTAAAATGAAAGGCATAGCAAAATGGTATTTCGTTTCATCCAAATCACATATTACATCATTAAACGCAAATCGCACGTAAACACATAACATAAAAAAAGCAATATGTTATAGTATGAGCCCACCACGCTTGCACTTCGTCCTCGAAGTACGTAGGGCTCAAAGAGATGCAGGTAACGAACCCTCATGTCTTGTTCAGATTCCCAGGTCTTGAAATTACCATGAGAATTTCTCCATTGCACCAACACCATTGCCACTTCCCGATTCCTGAGCTGCTTCATCTTTTTCTCCATAATAACCTCAGGCTTGTCATATTGCAGCTTCTCATTAATCTTGTAAATCAAATGATCGGCCCATTTTTCGCTTTCATCTTCCTTGCATTTCCGCAATTGTGATACGTGAAACACAGGGTGTACATTGGATAATTCAGTCGGCAAGTCCAAAAGATAGGATTGAGTTCCAACACGCTCGGTGATCTTGAAAGGACCAACGAATCGTGGTGCTAACTTGCCATGCTTGCCGAATTTTAACACACCTTTCATCGGCGAGACTTTCAATACGACATATTCACCCTTCTGAAACTCTAAAGGCTTATGGCGTCTATTGTGATATTGTAACAACCTAGTCTTTAACTAAATATGTAATATCTGATTTTGATCCAGTAATGTAATTTTATTACATTATTTGTTTTGTAATTTAACTAAGTAATGGAAATATTTAATTAAGTTAAATATGCTATAAATATTATTAAGTATTTAAATGATTAAATTAAAAGATGTATTATACAAAAGTGTGGAGGTTAAATGGGTATTTAACTAAGTTAAATATATAAACAAGAATATGAGAATTAAAACTCATTAATCACAATTAAGATTTCACACACTCTCTCTCTTCTTTCTCTCTCTACATACGTTTTGCTCAAGAATTCATCAAAAATTGTTCATAAATTTGCAATTAATTGAAGAATTGAAGTCAAGTGAAGGTTACAAGCATCAAACAGCAAGGAACTACAAAGAATTCAAGGTAAAAATCCACTTAAATTCAATGTTTTTACAAGTTTGGTTCGGTTTTTATGAAAAACCGAAGCATATGTTTCAAACAAGAAATTTATATGTTGCATGTGTAATATTTTTGATAGAAAATCATGAATCTAAGTAATTAGAAGTTATAGAAATAAAATCGTTGGTTGGATTTTCAAATTAAAATGAAAATCGTAATTTTGTGTTCTTGACAAAAAGAGAGGAATTTGGATGATTTTGATAAATTTATGGTGTTAATGATTGATAAAATTATGTAAAAACACTCTAATAATGATAATATAACAATATATTACATTGCATGTTAATATAAATAGGTTTACTGAATTTTAAGTGAAAATTCGTATGAATATGACATAGAACACCAAGAACAATTTTCTGGAAATTATGAAGTATAGGATCCGAATTCGGTTGAGCCCCAAATTCGGATGAAGCACCCATTTCGGATGAGATGCCCAGTTCGGATCTCAACTCAAAACTTAATTCGGATGATATATCCAACTCGGACCTACTTCGGATGGCCAAATTCGGATTACCCAATCCGGTTCATTTCGGTCCGAATCCAGATGAGTCAATTCGGATAAGTTCGAATCCGGTTGACCCAATCCGGATATGTCCGAACTCAGTTGCCCAGTTCGGATGCCAAATCGGATAAACCAGCTTGGTCCGAATTCGGACGCTTGGTTCGGATGATCTGAACCCGGATTGGTCCGAATCCGGTTGTCTAAATTCGGATTTCCTATTTTAATGTTTTTAAAATAATGATTATATGATGAAAGATTAATAAATGGAACAATATGATATGATATGATATAATTCTGGACAGGTTCAGTTAAATTTTGAATAAAGATCTAAAGATTTAAAGATATTTAAAGCGGGTCACTGAATTGAAAAGAATTGACAGAGATCAGATTGACAAAGATATAAAGATAAAATCCTGGGATAACTCAGGTGGTGGATTTTAATCTGCTTGATAAAGACCCCAGAACCAGTGAGTTATAGATATTCAGCTTTTACATGCGATATTTGACATTCATATATGATCAGCTGGATTGTGACCTATGCTCACCATGGTTCGGTGATGCCCTGTGGATCATGATAGCTATTTGATTTATCATTTCGCATGACATTGAAGTTACAATTCATTTCAGATATTGCTATGAGATTATTGCTATCATGACCTTGATGACTTATGCTTTCACTATTGCTTGCACCTTTGGCATATCGATTCAGCTTAGAATGATAGCCTTGACGGTCTATTATTCTAGACCATGCTATTTCACCAGTTCTATTGAACTTGGTAATGATACTCCGATGTTCCACTATGTTGATTTACTGGTAGGTAGCCCAGTATGTGGCTGATCCCCACAATTTAAGCGTAAGCGTGGCCTGAACATCATCCGACTCTATGACTACTATGTCTCAATCATGAGTGGATGTAGCGGCAGTCAAGACATATCACGCTAGACCCATGATCCGCTTGATAATGCATGTAATCTGAAAATCTATATTCTCACTAAGCTTTGCTTACAGATGTTGTTTACACTTTTTACAAGAAAAGATAAAGGAAAGTCACCTGCCGGACCTAGTTCTTAGGTTTTACAAGAATCAAGTGAAGTTTTCATAGACCACTACTTAACAAACCTTCGGTACTGATTGGCTGACGATAATTGTGGTGGTCTGAGTAGATTTGTTTTGAATATATGATGACATGAATTAGATTAGTATTGTACCCTTTATAAGTTTAATTTGAAAACTGTAAACTGCATTAAACTTAATCCTAATATTTTGTACTGTAATTTGAAATTCCGCATCTTAATTACTCTATCTTAGTTATGGTTGATATCGTATTGCATAATGTGGGACCTAGACTCTGAGGACTGCCCCATAAGGAGTGGTCTTCACAGGATGGTATCAGAGCCCATAGTTTGAGTGAATCAAGTATTACGTGAGTAATATTTGGTCTCAAACTAAAGCAATACATGTGTATCAATCATTTAGGTGGTTTGAACTGAGATAGGATGTACAGACTGTTAGGATGGGAAAAAGGGTACGTAGATCTAAGTCTATAAACTGATAGTTAAATGATTTTAATTTTCAGTAAAGATGTCAGGATCAGGTGACATTCCCAACAACATGACTCGCCAACAAATGTTTGAAATGGTACAACAACTGTTAGCCCAACTCTCAAAACAACAAAACAAGAATATGCAAGAACAACTTGAGGCTAGATAAGAGGCCAAAGCAAAAAGACGTGCTGATAAAAAAAATAAGAGAAAAGATAAACAAGTCCAGAATAATGAATCTGATTCTGATAACTCAAATCCCAATGCCCAAATTGAACAGCCGAAAGGCTGTAAGTTCAACGACTTCAAAGCTAGCGGTGCCCTGAACTTTGAGGGTACAGTTAATCCAATTTTGGCGATGGATTGGATTAGTCACACTGAAGAAATTTTCAGGATATCTGATTGCTTAGAGTCAAAGAAAGTAAGTTATGCATCTGCTTTATTCGTCGGCGCTGCCCGTGCCTGGTGGAAAACTCAGAGGAGCATTTATGGAGAGGAGGTCATCCAGACTTTAGAATGGGAGCAATTCCTTGAAATGTTTAATGCGAAATATTGTTCTGTTGACCAACGAGACAAGATGGAAGTACAATTGATGCAGCTAACCCAAGGAACCAAATCTGTAGATGAATATGAACATGAATTCTCGCGAATCTGTGGCTATTCCTCGTATCAAGTAGCCACTGAAGAAAGAAAGATGAACCGATTTCGTAGAGGGCTTAACCCGATATACAGACACCCGATGAGCGTGATAAAGTATAAATCTTATCTGGAAATGGTTGAAGCAGCAAGACAGATTGAGAGGGGATATTTAGAATACGGTGTTCAGCTCTATGCTCCATCAACTAACCCGACATGTACTTCTCCCCCAAAGAAGCAGAGATTTGGCATATTCTTTAAGCCAAACAAGTCCAAGTCCCAGCAACCCCAGCAGTCTCAACAATACAACTCGCCTCAGAAAGCTCAAGCTTATTCTCTCACGAACGAACCACGATTCTGCAAGAGATACAAAAAATCGCATATGGGATTGTGTAATCTGGACGATGTCACTTGCTATGCATCTAGCAGAGTCGGCCACAGCAGTGAAGAATGCCCCCAGCGAGGACTTGGATGTGATAAATGCGGAAAGCGTGGACACTTCATGTATCAGTGTCGTAGTGGCCAACGAGGCCAATCGCAATCATCAGCTGGAGGTTCTACGATGAAAAGTTTAGCCACAACTCCAACTGCAAGAACCCGTGTGTTCCAGATAACAGCGGAGGAAGCAAAAGAAACCCCTAATGTGGTTACCGGTACGTTCTTGCTAAATTCGCTACCTGCCCGTGTACTATTCGATTCCGGTGCAAGTCATTCATATATAGCGACTTCTTTTGCACAAAGATTATCTATGTTTCCTTCAATGCTTCCTGTCATACTTGATATTGAGACGGCTAGTAACAATTACGTTATGGCTGATTCTGTGTAACGTAATTGCACTTTACTCGTCAATAATATCGTGTTCAACCTTGATCATATTCTGATCCCGTTAAAAGAGTTCGACGTCATCATTGGCATGGATTGGCTAACAAATAATGAAGCTACGATTGTCTGCAACCGCCGAATCATCAGGATCAAGTCTTCAGACGGCCGAGTGATAGAAATAAAAGGCGACAAGCGAAAAGGTGCTCGCTGCTTCATAATTATTGAGAAAGCGCGTAAATATTTGTCTAAGGGTCATGAATCCTATTTATGTTTTGTCTCATCTGAATCCATTTCTGAAGCCAACAAGAAATCTGTGTCTGATATTCCTATCGTCTGTGAGTTTCCAGTCGTATTTCCTGATGATATTTCTGGAGTGCCACCGGAACGTCAAGTTGAGTTCGGCATTGACTTAGTTCCTGGTGCGGCTCCAATTGCTAAAGCTCCCTACAGACTTGCGCTTGCAGAAATGCAGGAAATGTCTAAGCAATTGCAAGATCTGTTAGAGAAGGGATTTATCCGACCTAGTTCATCTCCGTGGGGTGGTGCACCTGTCTTGTTCGTAAAGAAGAAAGACGGAACTCTCCGTATGTGCATCGACTATCGCGAGTTGAACAAAGTCACTATCAAGAATAAGTATCCTCTGCCCAGAATCGATGATTTATTTGATCAGCTACAAGGAGCAAGTTACTTCTCCAAAATTGATCTTTGTTCTGGGTATCATCAGTTGAAAGTTAGAGAGGAGGATATTCCAAAGACAGCCTTCCGAACAAGATATGGTCATTACGAATTTCTCGTGATCCCATTTGGTTTAACGAATGGATCAGCGGCGTTCATGGATCTCATGAATCGCGTGTGCTGACCAATGCTGGATAAGTTAGTTATCGTATTCATAGATGATATTCTGATTTACTCAAAAACGAAGGCTGATCATGTTTTTCATTTACGTCAATTGCTAGAGTTATTGTGAAAGGAAAGACTCTACGCAAAATTTTCGAAATGCGAATTCTGTCTTAGACAGGTATAACCTTATATTATCTTGAGTTATTTCTTAAAACGTTCTTTGTTTCAAACAAAACTTGAAATTCTACTTTGATTTCTTTATAGATCCAATTCCTTGGCCATGTTATATCTGGCGAACGTATTTCAGTCGGTCCTTCCAAAGGCGAGGCCCCTCAGAAATGGCAAACGCCTCGCAATGCCTCCGAAATCAGAAGTTTCCTTGGATTTGCTGGTTACTACCGGCGATTCATTAAGGACTTCTCGAAGATTGTTGTGCCACTCACGATGCTAACACGAAAGAATACACCTTTCGTATGGGCTGATAAACAGCAAGAGGCATTTGAAACATTGAAGCAGAAGCTTATTCAAGCACCAATCATAGCCTTACCACAAGGCAATGATGACCTTGTCGTCCATAGCGATGCATCTGGTACTGGTCTAGGATATGTCCTCATGTAAAGGGGAAAGGTTATTGTCTATGCTTCAAGGCAATTGAAAGACTATGAGAAAAGTGCACCAACTCATGATCTTGAGTTGGCTGCCGTTACCTTTGCATTGAAAACCTGGCGTCACTATCTCTATGGGACTCGGTGTCAGCTTTACACCGACCATAAAAGTCTCAAGCATCTATTCACTCAAAAGGATCTGAACATGAAACAGCGTCGGTCCTTGGAGCTTATCAAGGACTATGATTGTGAGATCCTATATCATCCCGGCAAAGCCAATGTGGTCGCGGATGCTTTGAGTAGAAAAGTATATCTAGAAAAGTGTTGCTATGCCCTGACTCCTATTGTATTCTCTTCTGATCTTATCGAAGACATCAAATCTACCCAAGTTGAAGCACTGAAAGAAGAGAATCTCTGTTCTGAAAATCTCAAGGGGCAATTACAATTCTTGTCTATGAATCATTTGGGGCTTCAATGTCTCAAGGGAAACCGAATCTGGATTCCTAAGTATGGTTCAATTCGCAACACTCTTCTATTAGAAGCCCATCAGTCCAAATACTCTATTCATCCTAGCAGCTCAAAGATGTATTTCGATTTGGAAGTTGATTACTGGTGGCCAGGAATGAAAAAGGACATCGGTCAATATCTTGAAAGCTGCAAAGTTTGTCAAATGGTTAAGGCAGAACATCAGAAACCCTTTGGGGATATGCAACCACTACCAGTTTTCGAGTGGAAGTGGGAGCATGTAACTATGGATTTTGTCACGAAATTCCCTAAAACCAAGAGACAGCACGACTCCATCTGCGTAGTCGTGGATCGATTAACGAAGTCAGCTCATTTCATACCGATGAAAGGGACGTACTCTCTTGATAGATTGGCACAGATGTACATTATAGAAGTTATTTCTCATCACGGTGTGCCGAAATCTATCGTCTCTGATCATCATAGTCGTTTCACTTCAAGATTTTGGAAAGCGCTGCAAGACGGGATGGGTACACGAATTTCCATGAGTACAGCTTACCATCCTAATGCAGATGGTCAGAGTGAACGCACTATCTTGACTCTTAAAGATATGCTCCGTGCCTGCGTTCTTGATCTGGGTGGTAAATTGGGATGACCATTTACCTTTGGTCGAATTCTCATACAACAACAGTTATCATTCAACGATCAAGATGGCTTCTTTTGAAGCTTTATATGGAAGAAAGTGCAGAACTCCCACCTGTTGGCGCGAAACAGGTGAATCACCTTTAGCGGGTCCTGCCCTTCTACAGTTGACTCATGAGAAGATTCAACTTGTCAGAAGGAATATACTTGAAGCTCAAAGCAGGCAGAAGTCATATTATGATAATCGTCACAGATCTATCAGCATTGCGGTTAATGATTGGGTGATGCTAAAAGTATCCCCAATGAAGAATGTGGTATGATTCATAAAGAGAAACAAGCTAGCTCCAAGATTTATTTGCCCGTTCAAGATCGTTGAAAAGACAGGAAACCAATCCTACCGTCTTGAACTGCCAACAGACTAATCTGGAATACATCCTGTATTCCATGTTAGTCATTTGAGAAAGAGCTTAGCAGATGAAAGAGAAGTGCGGATACCACATGTTAATCTGCAGATTGATGAAAAGCTTCGAGTGGTTGAAGAGCCAGAATGTATTCTGGACTCGAAGACCAAAAAGCTTCGAAATAAAGAGATACAGATGGTGCTCGTCTAGTGGAAACACCACAAGGGTTCGCATCAGTCTTGGGAATCATCTCTCATGAAAGCTACATATCCAAGTCTGTTCGAACATAGCTAACTTCGGGGACGAAGTTTGTGCGTGGTGGAGCCCCATCTGTAACAACCTAGTCTTTAACTAAATATGTAATATCTTATTTTGATCCAATAATGTAATTTTATTACATTATTTGTTTTGTAATTTAACTAAGTAATGGAAATATTTAATTTAGTTAAATATGCTATATATATTATTAAGTATTTAAATGATTAAATTAAAAAGATGTATTATACAAAAGTGTGGAGGTTAAATGGGTATTTAACTAGGTTAAATATATAAACAAGAATATGAGAATTAAAACTTATTAATCACAATTAAGATTTCACACACTCTCTCTCTTCTTTCTCTCTCTACATACGGTTTCCTCAAGAATTCATCAAAAATTGTTCATAAATTTGCCATTAATTGAAGAATTGAAGTCAAGTGAAGGTAACAAGCATTAAACAGCAAGGAACTACAAAGAATTCAAGGTAAAAATACACTTAAATTCAATGTCTTTACATGTTTGGTTCGGTTTTTATGAAAAACCGAAGCATATGTTTCAAACATGAAATTTATATGTTGCATGTGTAAATGTTTTATAGAAAATCAAGAATCTAAGTAATTAGAAGTTATTGAGATAAAAATCGTGGGTTGGATCTTCAAATTAAAATGAAAATCGGAATTTTGTGTTCTAGACAAAAAGAGAGGAATTTGTATGATTTTGATAAATTTATGGTGTTAATGATAGAGAAAATTATGTAAAAACACTCTAATAATGATAATATAACAATATATTACATTGCATGTTACAGAAAATAGGTTTACTGAATTATAAGTGAAAATTCGTATGAATATGACATAGAACACCAAGAACAATTTTCTGGAAATTATGAAGTATAGGATCCGAATTCGGTTGAGAACCGAATTCGGATGAAGCACCCTTTTCGGATGTGATGCCCTGTTCGGATCTCAACTCAAAACATAATTCGGATGATATGTCCAACTCGGACCTACTTCGGATGGTCAAATTCGGATTACCCAATCCGGTTCATTTCGGTCCGAATCCAAATGAATCAATCGGATAAGTTCGAATTCGGTTGACCCAATCCGGATATGACCGAATTCGGTTGCCCAGTTCGGTTGCCAAATCGGATAAACCAGCTTGGTCCAAATTCGAATGCTTGGTTTGGATGATCCGAACCCGGATTGGTCCGAATCCGGTTGTCTAAATTCGGATTTCCTATTTTAATGTTTTTAAAATAATTATTATATGATGAAAGATTAATAAATGGAACAATATGATATGATATGATATAATTCTGGACAGGTTCAGTTATCTGAACAAGGATCTAAGGATTAAAAGATATTGAAAGCGGGTCACTGAATTGAAAAGAATTGACAGAGATCAGATTGGCAAAGATATAAAGATAAAATCCTGTGATAACTCAGGTGGTGGATTTTAATCTACTTGATAAAGACCCCAGAACCAGTGAGTTATAGATATTCAGCTTTTACGTTCGAGATTTCCGGTTGAGGCATATTGTTGATGATAAATTAATTTGACATTCATATATGATCAGCTGGATTGTGACCTGTGCTCACCATGGTTCGGTGATGCCCTTTGGATCATGATAGCTATTTGATTTATCATTTCGCATGACATTGAATTTATAGTTCATTTCTGATATTGCTATGAGATTATTGGTATCATGACCTTGATGACTTATGCTTTCACTATTGCTCGCACCTTTGACATATCGATTCAGCTTAGAATGATAGCCTTGACGGTCTATTGTTCTAGACCATGCTATTTCACCAGTTCTATTGAACTTGGTAATGATACTCTGATGTTCCGCTATGTTGATTTACTGGTAGCTAGCCCAGTATGTGGCTAATCCCCACAATTTAAGCGTGAGCGTGGCCTGAACATCATCCGACTCTATGACTACTATGTCTCAATCATGAGTGGATGTAGCGGTAGTCAAGACATATCACACTAGACCCATGATCCGCTTGATAATGCATGTAATCTGAAAATCTATATTCTCACTAAGCTTTGCTTACAGATGTTTTACACACTTTTTATAGGAAAAGATAAAGGAAAGTCACCTGCCGGACCTAGTTCTTAGGTCTTACAAGAATCAAGTGAAGTTTTCTTAGACCACTACTCAACAAACCTTCGGTACTGATTGGCAGACGATAATTGTGGTGGTCTGGGTAGATTTGTTTTGAATGTATGATGACATGAACTAGATTAGTATTGTACCCTTTATAAGTTTAATTTGAAAACTGTAAACTGTATTAAACTTTATCCTAATATTTTGTACTGTAATTTGAAATTCCGCATCTTAATTACTCTATCTTAGTTATGGTTGATATCATATTGCATAATGTGGGACCTAGACTCTGAGGACTGCCCCGTAAGGAGTGGTCTTCACATATATGATTTCTGTTGTGATTGAGCAGTTTCTAATCGCTGTCGGATGATTCTTATCTTGTCATTCGCCTGTTGAAGTAGTGCAAGTCCTGCATATGGTGTTTCACCGGCTTCATGCCAACAAGTAGGCGTTCGGCACCTGCGTCCGTATAAGGCTTCAAAAGGTGCAGATTTGATAGATGAGTGGTAGCTATTGTTGTAAGAAAACTCTGCTAACGACAAGTGGTCGTCCCAATTACCGCTAATCTCAAGAACAGAAGCCCGCAGCATGTCTTCGAGTGTAAGGATCGTGCGCTCGCTTTGGCCATCAGGCTGCGGATGATACGCCATGCTCATTCTGATCTTGGTGCCTAATCCATCTTATAACGCACTCTAGAACCTCGAAGTGAACCGGATGTCGCGATCTGAAACCATTGATAATGGCACCCCGTGTCGAGAAACAATCTCATCTATGTAGATCTTAGCCAGTTTCTCTAGTGAATAGTTCTCGCTAATTGGAATGAAGTGAGCGACTTTGGTTAGACGATCCACGATAACCCATATTGCATCATGCTGTCTTCGCGTAGTCGGAAGCTTTGTCACAAAGTCCATCGTTATGTGATCGAATTTCCATTTAGGAATCGGCAACGGTTCAAGACTGCCATACGGCTGTTGATGCTCCGCTTTAACTAATCTGCATGTGATGTAATTCTCAACATGTTGGCCCACGTCTCTTTTCATACCAGGCCACCAATACTCAGCTTTTAGATCATTGTACATCTTGGTGCTATCGGGATCTACATAAAAGTTCGATCAATGAGTTTCTGAAAGAATCTTCTGTTGAATAACTCCAAACTTCGGAACCCAAACGCGATTCTTGAAGAGTTTTAAGCCACGAGGGCTGTCAATTAAGAATTGAAATTGCCCTTTCATATCCTCAGAGTTGAGGTTTTCCTCTTTTAGGGCTTCGGCCTGAGCAACAAGAATTTCATCGATCAGAGTAGACGAAAACGAAGTATGAGTCAGAGTATAGAGACATTTAGCATATTAAGATTTTCGACTCAATGCATTGGCCACCCATTTGCCTTGCCGGGGTGATACAGAATTTCACAGTCATAGTCTTTGATGAGTTCCATGGAGCGTCGCTGGCGCATGTTGAGCTCCTTCTGACTAGAAATGTATTTAAGACTCTTGTGATCCGTATATAGCTTACATTTGGTGCCGTAGAGGTAATGACGCCATGTTTTTAGTGCAAAAGTAACTGCAGCAAGTTCAAGGTCATGAGTTGGCTGACTCTTTTCATCATCCTTGAGTTGGCGAGAAGCATATGCTATGACCCTGCCCCTTTGCATCAGCCACACCCGAGTCCTTGATATGAGGCATCACTGAAGACTACGAAGTCTTCGTTGCCTTCGGGTAGAGCCAGAATAGGTGCTTCGGTAAGTTTATGCTTTAAAGTTTGGAAAGCGGTTTCTTGAGCTTCTTCCAAATAAAGGGAATGTTCTTGCGAGTAAGTGAAGTAAGAGGCACGACTAATTTAGAGAAGTATTTAATGAATCGACGGTAGTAACCTGCCAAACCCAAGAAACTTCGGATCTCAGTAGCTGATTTGGGAGTTTCCAAGTTTTAAATGGCTTCTATTTTAGATGGATCTACAGCGATTCCTTCATCGGATATCACGTGTCCAAGGAATTGTAACTGTCGCAACCAAAATTCGCATTTAGAGAACTTGGCATAAAGCCGCTCCTTGCGCAGCAACTCTAGCAGTTCTCTAAGATGCACAGCATGCTTGCTTCGGTTTTGGAATAGATGAGAATATCATCTATAAAGACGATAACAGACTTATCAAGCATTGGTCTATAAATGCGGTTCATGAGATCCATGAATGTCGCGGGAACGTTTGTAAGGCCAAAGGGCATAACAAGAAATTCGTAATGCTCGTATCTGGTACGGAAAGCTGTTTTGGAGACATCTTCTTCACGAACTCTGAGCTGATGATACCTAGATCTAAGATGGATCTTGGAGATGTAACCAGCTCCCTGAAGTTGGTCGAAAAGATCATCTATTCTGGGCAACGGATATTTATTCTTTATTGTTACCTTGTTCAACTCCCTATAATCGATGCACATCCGGAGAGTCCCATCTTTCTTCTTAACGAATAGAACAAAAGCTCCCCAGGGAGATGAACTTGGTCGTATAAGTCCCTTATCAAGCAACTCTTGCAATTGCTTCATCATTTCTTGCATCTCAGCAGGTGCCAGTCGATAAGGGGCTCGAGCAATTGGTGTCGCGCCTGGCACTAAATCAATTCTGAAGTCCACATGACGGTCTGGTGGGAGTCCAAAAATGTCCTCGGGAAAGACATCGGGAAATTCAGAGGCTATCGGTACCTCGGCTAAAGCTATCTTTTCAGACTTAGCATCTATTGCAGATGCTAAGTATGACACGCAACCTTTAGCTATATGCTTCCTAGCTTTCACTATTGAAATCAAACATAATTCACCTTTCTTTCTGTCATCATAGATGCAGATACTGTGGCCATCAGGAGTAGTGAGCTTTATTAACTTCTTCTTGCAGACAATGTTGGCGTCATGATGATCAAGACAATCCATACCCACGATGACGTCGAATTCGTGAAAGTCCATCGGAATAAGGTCAAGTTGGAAAGTACAGTTATCAAGCAGAATAATGCAGTCGCGGTAAATTTTATCGGTAGACACGCATACGTTACTGGCCGTTTCGATATCAAATATAACAGGTAAAATACTAAAAGATATCCTAAGCTTAGATGCAAATGAACTTGATATGAAAGAGCGGTTGGCTCCTGAATCGATTATAACTCTAGCAGGTACGGAGTTAACAAGAAACATACCAGATACCACATCTGGTATTTCCTTCACTTGCTCGGTCGTTATTTGAAATGCTCGGTTCTGACTTCGTGCTGGCTCGTTATGGCGGCTAGAACATCCACGTGATGTGCTATGTTGGGCCGGTTGGTTTTGTCTTTGCTGATGTTGTTGTTGAGGTTGGTGTTGTTGCTGCTGCAGTCGTGGATGATGCTCTGCACAAATTAAGCTAAACGGATGTGTGCATGCCCGCTCAGTATGTCCAGGGCGTAAACAGTTGTTGCAAACTGTAACTTTGTTGGGACATTCTTCACTTCTATGCCCTATGTCGTTGCACACGTAGCATCTCACATCATCGGCGACACTGCCTCGGTTCAGAATGTACCGCATAAGAATGAGCTCTATGGGCCGGGGGTGAGCTAAACTGCCGGAATTGATACTACTGTGGTGAATATCTGGATGAAGATCCAGAATAACTTCCAGTACGTGACTTCTTAGGTGGTGACAGACAGGTTGGGTTGATAGATGAAGCAGGAACTCCTCCAGCCCGAATAAAGTCCTGCTCAAGAATTCGAGCAGCTTCAATGACATCAGCATAGTTAGTGTATCTTTAGTGCTTCAAGAACTACTGATTCTCGGGATGCAGACCCATAAGAAAACGGTCGATCTTTCGCTCCTCTGTACCAACTTGGTAGTCAGACAGTAGGCTAAGTCGGGTAAATTCAATCTTATACTCAGTCACCAATTTGGTTCACTGAGTAATAGACATCAGCTTCTCTTCCTGACGTTTCTTTTCATTAACCGGGCAATACTGACGAAAGAAAATAACTTTAAAATCGTCCCAAGATAGGGTCTTAATCCAGTTAACTCCATGCACGTTCTCTTGAGATCTCCACCACATAATAACGCCACCCTCGAACAGTGTAGTAGCAAAACTGACCAATAAGAAATATCCGCTCGATGCCAGTAATCCACTCGAGCGCTTCGATAGAGTGTGCAGCTCCTTTGAAAGGCCGCAAGCATTGAAGTAACGGAAGTTGCAGCCCTTAGGAGGGAGTACATGAGCTTCCTCCTCGTCAGTGTCATCGTTTTAGCGTCCAGTATCATCGTGCTGCTTCTTCCTACATTCCTCTCTGCGCCTAGTTTCGGCTGCATCACGAGCACGAAACTGATCTTGCAAAAACTTAGTTTGACGCTTGTTGTTCTCATTAAGCATGGTTTGCATTATTTGCATGATCTGCTCAGGAGTGAGTCCACCTGCAGCTCCTTCACCAGATCCAGACATGTTCTGAAATAATATAAATAGTGTTTGTATAAGAATAGGTATAATTCCTATTCTACCCCATTATGCTCAAATCCTAGAGTAAAGTCAAAGCCTATCTCAGTTCAAGTTAAAGCCCAGATATTCGAAGCTAATATCTTTGCTTAAAAGTTTGAGTGTAAGTGATATTGCTAACACTTGAATCCCTCAAACTAATGCTCTGATACCATCCTGTCACATCCTTGCTTTAATCACGCTTGCTTAATCCCAAGAATAAATAACAATAGCCATAATTATCACATTAAGTCGAAAGAGTTCATATGAACTAAATAAAAGTACTACAATACAGTCATGCACTACACGTGCTACAAGGTGCGTTGCTAAGTTGCTAAAACGTCACAATATAAATAAAGCGGCTACCCAGATCCCAAAGCAGCTCAATACTATACCACAAGCTAAATAGTGAGCAAAAATCCTCTGGGTTGATCAGAAAATAGACCTAAGCAGATGGTCCAGCTTGCTCTTTACCTTTGCCTGTAAAATTGTGAGTAGCAACTGTAAGCTTATTGCTTAGTGAGTTAACACAAATTCATGATGCATGTAAGATATGTGGCTAAACGAAAAGTGCCTTTAAAAGGCTGGAATGCTTGCTTGCTTGTAAATGCTTATACCCAGAATGAATGCTTGCACAATTGAGACATTGCACGCTGAAAAGGAGATACCACCACTAGGGTTAGCACTGACAGATGATCAATCTGTGATGCGGGGCTAGCTACCCGCATAATGATTGGGGATAGTGGTGTGCATCAGAATTGCTTGCTGAAATATAAAATGCTTATGAAATGCACAAAGAAACGCTCAAACAAAGCTTGATGTATAATATAAAGAATAATAAACAGATAGCAATAAATTTTGCACATTAATAGATCAGATGTAAGATCCGGCTAAGCTGGGCACCGCCTGTACCACAATGTTCGCCTTCACTCACAAAAGTCTATTGAAGTCCAAAGAAGGCATATAGAAGCAAATTATGTCTCAATTACATAAAATACATGTAAACAAGAATAATTGTTACTCACAATACTATCTTATGCTTTTTAATACTCCGAAATGCTTGCTCAGGCTTATCTAGACTATAACTCTGGGTTTGCACAATTTCTGAAGGATTTAATACTTTAAATAAGCTTTAAACTCTCTGGCATTTAACTTTGACTCATAACCGAGCTAAACCCTTTAATTTAATATCTAACGTGCTGTGTAGTGTCTGTAATTTAACATTACAGAATATATACTAAATTAATAATGCTAGCTTAAAAATCCAAAAACTACAAACCATAACTTCTAGCTAAATATCTTGTTAATTATGTGTTAGACAAAATGTATGTTGCCCACGAACTTGTTCAAGTTTCACGAATTTAGTGAGTCTCGAACTTAAGGTGAGACTCGAACTTAAGTGTCCTTCGAACTTCAAGCACTTCGAACTTGGGTTTCTCGAACTTAATAAGGCTCGAACATAAGCAGATTTCAAAGTTAATGAAAAGTCTCGAACTTAGTTGATTTCGAACTTGTTCTTGGCAACACGAATTTGTTCGTGTTTACATATTTCAAGTATGCATTTCCAAGTCAAAAATCATAAATATATTAAGGGACATGTCTAGGTTCGTTTCTATTACATTTTTCTAGCAGAATCGAGTCATAAACTCGAGCATAATAACTTCAAACGAATCAGAAAGTGAGGATTGTGGACTTTTCTCAAAACCGAAAGTAAAGAAGAGAGAAATGGTGATTCTTACCTGAAATCCGAATCAAATCCAACATGCAAATGCAAATTCGTGTAGTACTCTTCGAGATCTTTCCAATGGCGTATAGAACTCGAGATTTGGTCGGTTGGTTTAGGATAAAAGCTAGAGAGAAGTGTGGTTTCTGAGAGAGAAGCTCTAAAAGTTGAAATTGGTTTTTGCCAAAAATGATGAACAATATGCAACTTTCAGCTCTTTTATTGAAAAATCTAAAATTTTTAACTTCAATTATTAAATTACCAATTTACCCTTCAAAGTTTAAAATGCAAGGAATAGCAAACTGGTATTTCTTTTCATCAAAATCACAAATTACATCATTAAACGCAAATCACACGTAAACACATAAAATAAAAAAAGCAAGGTGTTATATTATATATGATAATATGTATGTATAAAGGTTTTTATGTTTTAAATCACCTAAATTAACAAGTTTATAAATAAAACCCACTTAAAACGTCAAGTTTATATATATATATATATATATATATATATATATATATATATATATATATATATATATATATATATATATATATATATATATATATATAATTTTCCAGCTTTTTAATTGTTTTTCGGCCTACTTTGAGGTTGTTTTTAACCAAGCTCCAAAACGATTTAGCTTTTGGTTTTCATAGTCATAAAAGTAATATATACAAAGAATTTTTCAAGTTAAGAACGGTCATTTTTCGAGGTGTTTATGTTAGGGAAAAGGTTCGTTAAAAACCCCATGTTGGCCATTTTTGAGTTGTTAAACCTTTCGGTTCCCAACTAATATTAGGGTATTCAAAACTCCATATTAGATTATGAAAACTTCCAAATACTTAGTTAAGACATGCATCTAACCTTTAGAACAATAATCAACTCATTTCGTTAACTTACGAATTAGTTATGATTTTTCAAAGTCGACGTAATATTTCTGTCGAAAAACCGGATTTTATAACCTTGAAACAACTTGTGATCTTTGTTGTTTATTCAAAACCACATGTATAAACGGCTATGAAACATATTTATATAATTTGTTTTCTTGTTATTTATACTTACATTATGTGTTTAAATATTTAAAAACACATTTGAAGAAAACAAATTTAAAACAAAACTAGTGATTTATAAACTTGATTTTTTATGAAACTTCTTGTTGTTGGTGATTATGTATATTATGCAAGACTTATATAAACATAAATATAAGAGGTTATAAGTTAGTATTTACTTACTTTGGGGTATTAGAAATATGCAAACTAGAAGAAGTTGAAATTCTTGAAAGATTGCACCAAGAACACTTGCAAAAATGAAGAACACTTGAAAAGAAATGTTGTGTGCAATATGTGTGTGTGTGGCCGGATTTTAGAGGGAGGAAAAGAGAGTGGTTTTTGCTTCTTGTAGGTGTGAATTGAATGTGGAGATGAATCCTCTATTTATAGAAGAGAAAAAGCGAATGAGCTGATTTCAAAATATGGAGGTTGAGTAAGAGATCTTGCAAGGTCACGTGAAAGAGAAGTGTGATGTAGATGGTGTATGGTTGTTCTAATAAAATATTGAAGTCAAAACCTATGATGTACTATGTCTAGGGCCGGATTTGATGAGGATATTATCATGCATTTTCCTTTTTTTGTAGAATGTATTCTTGTATTTCTCTTTTTATGTAAATTCATAAAAATACTTATGAATGCATTAGTTTAATGAATTGTTTTAGTCTTGCATAATTAATGTTAAGTAAGTGTATTAATGCATGATTAGTGTCACTAATCTTAATTTAATTTTCTACTTAGTTGAATTAATCCATCATATCGCAAATCAATAGGATTAATTAATTTGCCGATTCATCGCACCGAGGAAACTGTTTCTATTTGAC
The DNA here is from genome assembly GCA_020465985.1 of Centrapalus pauciflorus. NCBI lineage: Eukaryota > Viridiplantae > Streptophyta > Magnoliopsida > Asterales > Asteraceae > Centrapalus > Centrapalus pauciflorus. Next base: position 130,470 of record JAANYP010003256.1, on the reverse strand, counting down.
TTGAATTTCCTTATGAACTTTGTTAATCACGTTGATTAATTTTTAATCATCACTGATTAGGTTATAACTTGCTAATAACTGCTGATTAAGTTATAGTTGGTAACCTGGTTTTATGTCGGATGTTACAGTCTCCCCTTGTTAACGGATTTTCGTCCCAAAATTAGCTCTCGTTCTCCACTGATTGAGCACTTGAGAATAACAAAGGGTATTTTTCGCTGAACTGATCTTCGAGTTCCCATGTTAACTTAGGACCATGCTTAGAGTTCCATCTGACTTTTATTATCGGAATTCGGCTGTGCTTTAGTTTCTTGACTTCTCGGTCCACTATTTCTACGGGTTGTTCAATGAAGTTCAACTTATCATCTAGCTCCAGTTCGTCCATGCGTATGACGAGTGTTTCGTCAGATAAGAAATTCTTTAGGTTGGACACGTGGAAGGTATTATGTACATTACTTAGCTCTGGGGGCAGATCGAGTCGGTAAGCTACCGGGCCAATTCTTTTGGAAATCTTCAATGGTCCGACATAACGAGAATTGAGTTTTCCTCCTTTCTAAGAAGAGACTTTCAGCATTACTTGATCTCCCTCCTGGAATTCCAAATCCTTCCGTCTAAAATCAGCATAGCTTTTCTGCCGATCCCATGCGATCTTTAATCGGTTCTGAATCTGTATTATATTTTCGGTAGTCTCATGAATGATCTCATGACTGTTGATTTGGCTATCCCCTACTTCAGCCCAACAAATTGGTGATCGACACGTTCACCCATAAAGTGCCTCGAACGGAGCAGCTTTAATGCTCGAGTGATAGCTATTGTTGTAGGAGAGCTCGACTAATGGCAGATGTATGTCCCAACTTTTGCCAAAGTCAATCATACATGCCCTTAGCATATCCTCTAACGTCTAAATGGTCCTTTCACTTTGACCATCGGTTTGCAGATGGTAAGCTATACTCATATCTAAGTGCGTACCCAAACCCTCTTGCAATGATTGCCAAAACCTTGATGTGAACCGACTGTCTCTATATGATATAATCGATATGGGGACTCCATGCCTTGAGACAACTTCTTTAAGATAGATTCGGGTTAACTTATCCATCCTATCAGTCTCTTTGATTGGAAAGAAGTGTGCAGTCTTTGTGAGTCGATCCACAATCACCCAAATGGTGTCATAACCACCAGAAGTTTTCGGCAACTTGGTTATGAAGTCCATGGTTATTCTTTCCCACTTCCATTGTGGTATCTCTGGTTGTATCAATAATCCTGATGGCTCTTGGTGCTCAGCCTTAACCTTCAAAAAGGTTAATTACTTGCTGACGTATGTAGCAATGTCAGCCTTCATGTTTGGCCACCAGTATAGGTCCTTCAAGTCGTGATACATCTTATCTGATCCTGGGTGAATAGCATATGTTGTCTTATGCCCTTCATTCATGACCAGCTTCCTCAATCCTCCGAACTTTGGTAGCCAAATTCTGTTCATGAAGTACCGACATCCATTGGTTTTGATTTCAAACTGTTTATCCATTCCTCTCAAGTCTTCATCCAGTAGGTTTCCCTCCCTGAATGCTTCCTCCTGTGCCTCGCGGATTTGAGAGTTCAGGTTTGAATGAATGGTCATGACTAAAGCTCGGACTCTCAAGGTCTTAACCCGTTCCTTTCGGCTTAAGGCATCAGCTACAACATTTACCTTGCCTGGATGATAACGGATCTCGCAGTCGTAATCGCTAAGCAGCTCAACCCAGCATCGTTGCCTCATGTTTAACTCCTAATTCAGAATATGTTGAAGGCTCTTGTTGTCTGTAAACACCATGCACTTTGTACCGTAAAGGTAATGCCTCCATATCTTAAGAGCAAATACCCCAGCTCCAAGCTCCAGGTCATGTGTTGTATAGTTTACCTCGTGGACTTTAAGTTGTCGCGATGCATAAGCGATAACTTTATCTTTCTGCATTAACACACAACCCAATCCATTGTGTGAGGCATCGTAGTAGACCACGAAATTCTCTGTTCCTTCGGGTAAGGATAGAATAGGTGCACTACACAACCTTTGCTTTAACTATTGGAATGTTGTTTCCTGATCTTCACCCCAGTTGTACTTCACATCTTTTCGAGTCAATTCCGTTAGGGAACCAGATATCTTCGAGAAGTTTTCAATAAATCGCCTATAGTAACCGGTAAGACCTAAGAACTGACGGATTTCAGTGGGAGTTCTAGGAGTTTCCCAGTTCTTAATGGCCTCGATTTTTTATGGATCTACTTGTATTCCCTGGCTGTTGATCACATGCCCAAGGAATTTTACTTCTCACAGCTAAAAATCACACTTGGAAAATTTGGCGTATACCTGTTCTTTTTCTAGAAGCTCCAAAATCAACTGTAGATGCTGCTCATGCTCTTCTTTGCTTAAGGAGTAGATAAGGATATCGTCTATGAACATAATCACGAACTTGTCCATATATGGTTTGCACACCCGATTCATAAGGTCCATGAATACGACTGGTGCGTTGGTCAAACCGAATGGCATTACCTGAAACTCGTAATGTCCATAACGAGTTCTGAAAGCCGTTTTTGGAATATCCTCCTCCCGTAAATTAACTTGATGATATCCAGACCGTAGATCAATCTTAGAGTAGTAACTGGATCCTTGCAGCTGATCGAATAGGTCGTCCATTCTAGGGAGAGGGTATAGGTTTTTGATGGTTAACTTAGTTCGCGGAAATCGATGCACATCCTAAAGGATTCGTCCTTCTTTACGAATAAGACTGCAGCTCCCCAAGGTGAGGAACTTGGTCGGATGAATCCTTTATCCAACAACTCTTGCAGCTCATTGGATAACTCTTGTATCTCAGATGGTGCCAATCGGTCCGGTGCTTGTGCGAAAGGTGTAGCTCCAGGCACCAAGTCAATCTGAAATTATACTTGCCTAGCTGGTGGAAGTCTAGGCAAGTCCTCAGGGAAGACTTTTGGGTAGTCACGAACTACCGGATTTCTTCGAGTCGCTTCTCCTTCGACTCCTTTTCCACTAGTTGAACTAATACTGCTTGACAACCTCTTCGATGGCATTTCAGCGTTCTCAAACCAGAGATGACGTTCAACTGGCGATTCTTTCTTTCTCCTTGGACTGTTAGGACTTTCTTTTTCTTAAGTGATATTCTTACGACCTTCTTACCACTTAGGATTTCAGCATGGTTGTTTGACAACCAATCCATACCAATAACTACGTCGAAGCTTCCGAGTTCGATAAGCATTAGGTCTATCTTAAACGGATGATCTGCTAATTTTAGTGTGACTTCTTAATTATATTATTTGCTTCAATCAAATTTCCTTCAGCTAATTCTACAACATAAGCATTGTCTAATGGGTAAAGAGTGGTATTCAGTTGTTCACTACACTTAGCAGATATAAAGCTTCTATCAACCCCAGTGTCAAACAGCACATAAGCATACATATCATTAAGAAGGAATGTACCCATTACTACGTTGGGATCTTGACGAGCGTTGCCTGCTCCCAACACAAAAGCTCTCCCTTAAGCTCCACCATTGTGGTCTAACTTTGGGCAGTTCTTCTTGAATTGGTCGGTGTTTCCACATTCAAAACATCTCCTTTGCGCACCGCTGTTGTTTCAGTTGGCGTTATACTTACAATCCTAGGTCAGATGACCAAGATTCTTACATTTCCCACAAGGGGTTGGACAGGGACCTACGTGGTGGTAGGTGCATCGATTACATAATGGTTTGTTGGACAGGGACCTACGTGGTGGTAGGTGCATCGATTGCATCAATTATTTATATATATATATATATATATATATATATATATATATATATATATATATATATATAATTTTCTAGCTTTTTAAAGGTTTATCGGCGTACTTTGAGGCTGTTTTTGACCAAGCTCCAAAACGATTTTTGCGTTGGTTTTCATAGACATAAAACTAATATATACAAAGAGTTTTTCTAGTTAAGAACGGCCATTTTTTAAGGTGTTTAGGTTAAGGAAAAGGTTCGTTAAAAACCCCCGCCATTTTTGAGCTGTTAAACCTTTCAGTTCGCAAATATTATTTGGGTGTTCAAAACTCCATATTAGATTATGAAAATTTCCAGATAATTAGTTAAGACATGGATCTAACTTTTCAAATAAGAATCAACTCTTTTCTTTATGTTATAAATTAGTTATGATTTTTCAAAGTCGACGTAATATTTCTGCCGAAAATCCGGATTTTATAACCTTGAAACAACTTTTGATCTTTGTTGGTTATTCAAAAACCACATGTATAAAAGGCTATGAAGCACATTTATAAAATTTGTTTTCATGTTATTTATACTTACATTGTGTGATTATATATTTATAAACACATTTCAAGAAAACAAATTTAAAACAAAACTAGTGATTTATAAACTTTAGTTTTTATGAAACTTGTTGTTGTTGATGATTATATATATTATACAAGACTTATATAAACATATATATAAGATGTTATAAGTTAGTATTTACTTACTTTGGGGTATTAGAAAGATGCAAACTAGAAGAAGTTGAAATTCTTGAAAGCTTGCACCAAGAACACTTGAAAGGAAATGTTGTGTGCAATATGTGTGTGTGTGGCTGGATTTTAGAGGGAGGAAAAGAGAGTGGTTTTTGCTTTTTGCAAGGGTGAAGTGAAAGATTAATCCTCTATTTATAGAAGAGAAAAAGTGAATGAAATAATTTCAAGATATGGAGGTTGTGTAAGAGATCTTGCAAGGTGATGTGAAAGAAAAGTGTGATGTAGATGGTGTACGGATGTTGTAATAAAATATTGAAGTCAAAACCTATGACGTACTATGTCTAGGGCCAGATTTGATGAGTGTATTATCATGTATTTTCATTTTTTTTTTGTATAAATGTATTTTGAATGTATTCTTGTATTTCACTTTTTATGTAAATTCATAAATACTTATGAATACATTAGTTTAATGAATTATTTTAGTCTTGCATAATTAATGTTAAGTAAGTGTATTAATGCTTGACTAGTGTCACTAATCTTAATTTAATTTTGTACTTAGTTGAATTAATCCATCATATCGCAAAGCGATCAGATCAATTAATTTGCCGATTCATCGCACCGATGAAACTGTTTCTAGTTGACTTGAATTTCCTTAGAACTTTATTAATCACCTTGATTAATTGTTAATGATCACTGATTAGGTTATAACTTGCTAATTACTACTGATTAAGTAATAGTTGCTAACCTGGTTTTATCCCGGATGTTACACTATTTTACTTCTTAAAATTTAACATATCTATACTACTATATAATGCATGTAGATTTAGGTCTTAAAAACAAATTATATTGCAAGAAGTACAAGTCCTTAAAGCACAAATATGGCTGAATTTTAAAAAGTCCGAATCATTTATCCTGGATGTACAACTGATTGATGCTGAAAGAAATTCTTTTATTTAAAAGGTTGAGGTCCGTATTAGGAACTAATGTTTATAGTTTTCCAAGCAGACTCTTTCGATTCCCAAGCGAACTCTTCCGCTTCTCTCTATGCTCTTTCTCCTCCACCAGTAATCACCCAGGCGGGTTTGGTAATCGAGCGTCATTGTATAGTCTTATTCTCCTCCACTGAACTCGATTGCATCTTATTATCCTCCACCAGTCACCACCCAAATTCTATCCTAATTGTGAGTCTTGATCTTTGTTTCTCTGATGGATCGCCACTGATTCTTCATATTGTGTGCTTCATGCGGTTGTAACCTACCTGAGTCATATTCGTTGATGCCCTAATAAATAAATGCAGGTTATACAACTTTGATTTTGTGCTTCATCTGGTTTACTTTCATTTTTTGTTTCATCTGGTTTGCTTTCCTTTTGTGTTTCATCTAGGTTGGTATTTGTTTTCTCTGTTCCACACTTTTGATGGATGACGTTGCTTCAACTATGCAAAATGATGAATCAACCAGGTATGTATTTTCTGATTTGCTGAGAATCAAAGAGATTTTTTTTATTTGTTTTATTAGCTGCCTACTTAATTTGTTTTGCATAGTCCTGTGCTTATCAGTTTTGGCTTAACAAAATCGCGATGACATCTCAAGTAACACATGTTGATCGTGGTCACTAAGGCGTTGTAAGTGGTTTGGAAGTATCCACAGATAGACATATACTTGTGTCTTGTGGAAGTGATTGCATTTGACCTGTTATTGGAGAATGTATAATCTTGCACATGAAGGATAATTTGAATATGTAATTTGTTATATCATTAAACCAGTGTTAGACTGTGAAGAGTTCATCTTGCAAGTGGCATCGAGTCAAGTGACTCTTTTGATAGCTCAGACAAGGTTGGTGCTAATGTAGTTTCATTTCTTTATTAATCATCAAGTGATCTCTTGATCTATATAACATGATTGTACGATTTGCTTGCTACGATTGCAGTCGTTGGCATCCTATGTTTGGAAGACACATTCCCATAAGTTCACTTTTTTGTATCATAAAGAGGCAGTTTAAACTTGTATCTTTTTTTATTTTAATTGTGTTATACAAAGACCTGACTTTTACAAGCATACTAAAACCAACTTGTGTCTGGACGTCTACCCATTTCAAATTCATATAAGAGCATGCTAGGTGGATTTTATTTCATTAAATACAATATGGTCTTCCTTGATGTTTGGGTCTCTGCCATCTTCCCCCCTTCCTTGGGGGGTGGGGTGATGTTTGGTAAGATTTATCCTCACTTTTTCAAGGTTGTAGACCATCAGTTTTTTAGGGGGCGGGGCGGTTCGTTTATTTGCAATCACAATATAACTTATTTGGTAAGATTGATCCACACTTTTCGGTGTTGTAGACCATCAATGGGAAGGTGATCATTTCCCCGTTGATATATGGGACCATAATAAGTGATGATCCATACATGGTTCAGATCTTCATTACAAGATTTATAGTTGTCTCTAATGGCTTTGCATGTATGTGTAGGACACAGCCTATTAACAGTTCCGAGTGGGGGAATGACACCATTATTTCTAGTCGTTTCAATCCTAGGGAGATGACACCGTTATCTCTTCTCCACACTTTTGATGGATCAACACCCGAGCATGTTGCTTCAAATATTCAAAACGATCAATCAACAAGGTATGTATTTTCTGATTTGCTGCAAATTAAAGAGACTTTTTTTATTTGTTTTTCGATTAGCTGCCTACTTAATTAGTTTGATCATTCCGGTTTTTTCATTATTTGAGAATCTTTTGGCTTGACATCTTGATCCATTTTTTTTTTCAATCATGAGTCAAGGTGTTCGAGTCCTTGATTTATCTGCCAAAGAGAAATCTCCTTAAGTTTAACGTTTTTTAGTAGTAACTTTTGTATTCTTCTACAATGGCCTTATTTTTCTTGGTTCTGATCAACACAACTGTAGTAAATTGGGTAGATCCTTGACATGCAATTATGCAAACATGCTTGAACATATGTTTTTCACAATATTTACCAAAATAATGGTGCAAGTATTCAAGTTTGTGTTTAAATATATACTTGCATCTTAGGGCATTCCGATAACAGCATTACCTTTGTGCAGGCATAGATGCTTGCTGGCATATCTCAACATATTGTATTTTTGGTTCATATATAGTTCCAGTTATGAGGGTAATATTTTGATAACAAAGAACTCCTTGATTTTGAAATGGAAATCCAAACAGAAATAAGGAGTCGTGATCATGGGGCATTTAAATAGAAGCGTTTGTTTGTCACAAAATATATGGTGATGAGACATCATGCGATGGTGATCAGATCTTTAAACAAGAAGAAAGAGGAGGCTTTAACCCATTTAGGCGCAAATTGCTTCTTAGTGAGTTCAAATCTCACTTATATGGAAAAAGCAAGAAACAACCTCGACTATATACTTGACACTGTGCCAGTTACCCATCAATTAAAATATTACCTTCCTCTTCTTGGAGTTCGGTGCATCAGATTTGATTTTAGGTAAGTTGTTTCACGGAGTCACGTTTTCGCATATAAATGAAATGGCCATTTTACTTTTTGGTTTTTGATTATGCTTATATGAGTATTCTGTTGTATAGTGGTCTGAGTAAATTTTTTTATTACGAAAAATAAACACGTAAAATTTTTTTCGAAAATAATATATAATTAACGGTCTCGTTTTAAAGAGTATAAAATTCTCAGTTTTATAGTATAATATTATTTATTTAAAAATTAATCATATTATTGTTATTTTAATTTAAAGAAATAAGATATTTTTTTTTTGTTAATGTTAATCTTTTTACTATTGTCAATCTTTTCCATTTAAACCCTTCAATTAATTAAATATCACTAATACCAATTTTTTTCATTAATTCCATATTTGATTCTTTTAATCAATACCATTAGATTAAACTAATCAATTGACGATATTGGTTCTACAATTCTACACTAAAAGTAGGTTCTGCGATGATTCCATCTATATTTATGACGTTTACTTGATGATTAATTGTATGAATTCCTCAAAAAAATTGAGTTTAATCATTTTTTTATGAAGATGAAGACGGAGATAGAGATGGAGACTAAGACAAAGATGGAGAAGGATTGAATCTCAGATAACGTGCGAGACTTACATGATTTGTTACGTGAATTGAATTTTTCAAATGTCGAGTGTGCCCTTTCCCTCTTTAAATTCATCCAATGGTTGGTGAATGGTGCGTCGGATAGTGTACCCGTGCAAAGCGGAGGTGACAATTTTATTTTCAGTTGGCAACATGTTAAATCAAGATGAATTCAATGAGTTAAGATGTCAATAGAAGAATAGAATATGATGCACAAGTTTTAAAAGTTCTATAAACATGATACACATCACAAAAGATATATAAACAAGTCATAGCTCAAATGAATGAAAACATGATTCAATACCCAATGCACAAAGCAAATACAATCCTTGCAATATAAAACCAAATGATAGATGAGAAGGTTTACTTTCAAACCCAAAACATTCTAAATAGCTGCCAATAGGATCAACCTATAACACATTTGTTCAATCATATTAGTTATTTCCAACAAATATTATATAGTAGTAAAAGTTCTTAATTTAACCAAATACCTTTAAGGCTTTGTACTTAAATCTCTTTTTCATATGCTCCATATATGCCAAGTGCAAGATCTTTAATGTTAAATTTATAAATAAATCTGGCTACAAAACACAACAATATCAAGTTTCTCAAGATCAGTGTATATCAATTACCATCAAATTAAATACTGTTAATCACCAGTATCATCGGTTTGCATGTTATTTGAAACAATAAAATCTCTAAGCCCTTGCAGATCGTACATCTTGTTGTTCCTATAATTCCAATCAAAAAGTAAACATCCCATTCATTTCCATTTGTATCTAGAATATTCATCGAGATCCCATCAAAAGCAATAACTTTAAGGAAATAAACATGTTCAAAAATGTGCTTAGGCATTAGCATTTTTAAATTATTGCAGTAAAAATGATCAGTGTAGAAATGATACCCATTGGAGACAAAAATTGAAATATAGCACATTTAAGATACAAAATGGAAAGGTAAAAGGATACTCCAAATCAGTTTAGAGAGTCCTCTCAGCAGTATCCAACACATAGATTAAATCAGATCCATCATTGCATTTCACCATGCTCATATCTACCAATGGGTTTAATTTAACTCACAAACCATTCTAAAGCATTATCAATCCAACCCATTTGATCATAACTTATTAGTCCTGTAAATCAAAAGATTAAACCTAGGCAGTTGTATCCAGGCATCAACAACATTTTGACAAAATATGTATGAAACAAAAAAATTATTTAAATTTGCATTAGCACCAGAGACCAATGATCTGTTTAATAGACAATCACTAAAATGGTAAAAAGATTCATAGCATAGAAATATAGGATTTACCGGTAAATTTTAATCAATAAAGATAATACTTTTGTCAATAATTCATTATAATGTTACTAATTTCATGATAGCTTCTCACTAATTAAGCAAGTGAGAGTCAAAACAACAATATAAAACTTTAAAGACATGGGAACAAACCGTAAATCGTAAGGTAGCAGGGTGGCAAATCTTTAAAGAAAGTGCAGAAAACAATTCCAACTATCACCATCCTAAACAGTGCAAGAGCAGCAGAGGGCGACGATCATGGATGAGCTTTGAAGCAAAAAAGGAAAGGTGGTTGACGAGAAAGGATTCAACAGCGGTTTCAAAGAGATAAAGTAGATGATGCTCTGGATCTTCAACTGGCAATACCAATACTCTTTAAGTGTCATTCATGTTAACAAACCAATTATTCAAACATATAGTGTGCATGAATTATAGTCATGGGCCTAATTTATGTGAAGCAAAAGAAAAAAAAACTTTATCAATTAATCACATCACATAATCCCCCTCGTGCATTAATGCCGAAATAATAATGAAGCGATGAAACCATACATAAATCTGTTTCAAGCTCAAGCAGTGGTAAAAACTTGTTCTAAATATCACATAGAAACATTTAACATATGAGATAATAATAAATGATGAAGAACCTTATGAGCACGCTTCAGTGAGATCTGAATAAAATGACATAACATCTCACCACCCAAATCAAGATCGATAATTCTGAAAATGAAAGCATAAGATTATAACCTTAGAAAGTGATTCAAACAGCATATCTCAAGCATTTGAGCAGGTTGAGAGATTGAGAGTAGATGTCAAGCAGTCTTCAGTGGCTTATAGTGAGGATCGTTAGGAGAGCTTTTTATCATGTTAAAAAAAAAAAAAAAAGAAAGGTTGCAGTTAGGGCTTAAATTCAAAAGATTCAAAATTAAGAATTTAAGATTTAAAAGCTTGTCTCTTGATATGAAGCTTCAAATTAATATTCAAGAATAATAATTGACAAATAAGAAAGACATGTTCTTTGTATCAAGCTCTCGCCCGTGGTCGTCAACCTCCATGCAAGACAAATTTTTTTCACTCATCCAAATACAGAGTGATTCACAGAGTGTCTATTGCAAAGAGTCTGAGACTCAGCAGTGTGTAGGAGTGTACAGGTCTGAAACTAGCAACATGTGGGTGTCCTGTGGAGTCCCGGGCTCACACAACATAGATACATTTTTTTATTGTTGTTATGCAGTCTAAAACACATCAACTTTCATGGTTTTAATGGTGCTGCAAGTACATTATTTCAAACATAGTTTAAGCATACAATGGACGCCTAAAATAGCCAATAAATCCCCAAACTTCTAACATGAATTTAGAGTGGAAATCATAATTAGACAGCAGCTTTTATGGTTCGTTTTGGTGCTGAAACTGCATATTTTCAGCCTTAAATCTAGCATATTATGGACTCCTAAACCTTGCAAGTAAATCCTTAAACTTATAGCATAAATTCTACACACCGTTAGCCATTAAAATCAACACCATTCTATGTTTTTACTTGGCTTAGAATGATGATAAGTGGGCTCCGAAATTATGGACAGCAGCCTTTTTTTGTGGAAACAACATTCATGCTAAAATAATAGCGCTTGAGATAAAGGAAATCTCTTGATATTAAAATAAAAAAGAGTGGAAATCTCTTGTTGAGCAAGTACATTATTTCAAACATAGTTTAAGCATACAATGGACGCCTAAAATAGCCAATAAATCCCCAAACTTCTAACATGAATTTAGAGTGGAAATCTTAATTAGACAGCAGCTTTTATGGTTCGTTTTGGTGCTGAAACTGCATATTTTCAGCCTTAAATCTAGCATATTATGGACTCCTAAACCTTGCAAGTAAATCCTTAAACTTATAGCATAAATTCTACACACCGTTAGCCATTAAAATCAACACCATTCTATGTTTTTACTTGGCTTAGAATGATGATAAGTGGGCTCCGAAATTATGGACAGCAGCCTTTTTTTGTGGAAACAACATTCATGCTAAAATAATAGCGCTTGAGATAAAGGAAATCTCTTGATATTAAAATAAAAAAGAGTGGAAATCTCTTGTTGAGCAAGTACATTATTTCAAACATAGTTTAAGCATACAATGGACGCCTAAAATAGCCAATAAATCCCCAAACTTCTAACATGAATTTAGAGTGGAAATCTTAATTAGACAGCAGCTTTTATGGTTCGTTTTGGTGCTGAAACTGCATATTTTCAGCCTTAAATCTAGCATATTATGGACTCCTAAACCTTGCAAGTAAATCCTTAAACTTATAGCATAAATTCTACACACCGTTAGCCGTTAAAATCAACACCATTCTATGTTTTTACTTGGCTTAGAATGATGATAAGTGGGCTCCGAAATTATGTACAGCAGCCTTTTTTTGTGGAAACAACATTCATGCTAAAATAATAGCGCTTGAGATAAAGGAAATCTCTTGATATTAAAATAAAAAAGTTGGAGGCATAGAGGAGGTGTTGATGGGTGAGAGAGAACACACGAGGAGATGGAGGCGAACATGTGACTTGTGACCCATCGTTTGCCTTGTTGAAAAGACATCATGTTGTTCCAACTCCATCAATCCTGCGATTGTTGGTGACAGACTATCAAAATTCTCAACAGAATTGACTCTAATCCGATTGAAATAAACATAAAACTCATTCTATTTTGAAAACATTCAAGAAGGGAAACATGAACTGTAATTAGATAAAGTTGTCATAAAAGCTGCAAATTCATTATTTCCATCAATTTTGGAAACATGCATAGTAGAGGAGCTGTTAGGTTATGTATGTTCTTCACATGCGACAAAATCATAAAACAATTGAGAAAAATGATACAACCTTTTGCTTGTTTGTTTTTGTCACTCTGTATCTTGTTGAATCCTGCACTTTGGGTTACACTCTTATTTATTGGAAGCAATTGTACTCTAAACACCACCAATGAAAAATCTTCATGATTCCAAAACAGCTTTCTTGCTTTTCCATTGATATACTTTTGAAAAATATTAAAAAATTAGAAGAATGAGCAAGTAGCCTAGCTTTCATTCATCTTGGTTTATGTAGTTATTATTTTATCAAGGAGAAAAAATAATGCAGCAGTACTCAAAGAAGAAACATTAAACAATTAGCTTAAATGTTATTATTCAACATCCATGGAAGACATTCGTTACATCATGAGTTTCATATACTGTGTTTTTAAATCCCATCTACAGGTATGCATTCAATTTTGAAAAATAAAATATATTCATGCCACCTTATATTATCAAATAAACCAGTCAAAACAAATCCATGTATTTGGCAAAGTCCCGGGACTTAAAACACAAAAAAGAATTCACACATATAGAATTGAAAACGCCACAAGAAAAATTGTCTGACCCATATTGTAAACCACATAATTGAGAAAAAGATGGCCAATTTTTAGGTGTCAAAAGTGATACAATTGATCATCCACTTAGTTGCCAATGGAAGCTGAGCTCACATAGTTAACATATCACCATCTCAATAACATTTAACTGTAATTTTGAATACATTATATTGTGTGTTCAATTAGTGAATCAACCCTGCTTTGAAGAAATTCATAAAAAACAAATGCACTGTCCAATTAAACTCCAAACCAGGTGAATCAACTTCTTCAAAATATAATTTCTTATGATCGGCTGACAACTTAAACTCCAAAAAGCAAAATAGTGTTCTTTTCATTTACTGAAATGTCAACATATTTGAGTTTTGTAATGCTTGCCGAGTTCTTTAGGAAGTTTCCGTCGTAAAGATCAAAGAAAAATTCAACCATTCATCATAATATATGTAAAAAATAAAGCAAAAGAAGCAGAAAGAGAGAGTAAATACGAGAATTTCAGGATTATCCGGCAGTTGCTCTTGTTGGGAAAGGGGATCTATTTGATAAACAAAATTTGCACAGGATCGAATAATCAAAACTTGATCTTTATTAACATAACATCGAATTCACACTTTACAAATTTTGATTAAGGTTCCTATTTATAAACTACTAAGACGTGCGATGAGAAGACGCAACCTTTCATGAAACCTATTCGAAAAGTTGTGTTTATTCATGAAGAGACACACCCTTTCGGTTCTATTTAATGACTATTCTAGTCCCTAAACTTTCACTAATTACAATAATAATACATTGACTAATCTAAATTACATTTTAGTCTAACAATCATGATTAATCTATCATTCTCCCCCTTAATCTTGATTGTTGCTTGATAAGTCTTCAACTCCAAGTAGTTGTCTCATTGTGACGAACTTGATTCTTGGTAGTGCTTTTGTAAGTATGTCAGCTCTTTGTTTTTCTTCGTTGATGTGCTCGACTATGAAATCTTATCTTCCAACACATTCTCTGATGAAGTGGTACTTGGTGTCAATGTGTTTGTGTCTGGATCTAAATATGAATTACCAAGACTAACTGATTTGAATTTATCAGAGTATAAATCAATAATCTTGCTTTGAATCAAAGTTTAATCAAGAAGTTTGCGGAATAACACTTAATTATTTTATCAAAAACTTTCAGAATCAATAATGAATAAACACACAAGAATTAATCAAGACTGTTTGTATTGCTGAATTCAACGATTACAATCACCTCTAATCTGTTTGATTAGACGAAGAACACAGACTGTTCTTAGGGTTTTACAACCTTAGAGGCTTATGAAAACTTAATCAACAAAGCAATTACAGACTCAAAATATGCAGGAAAAACCTATATGATAGAAAGACCTATTCTATGTATTTATATTGCTTCTTGATATGTTTCCTTGACGAATAATGACTTCTCTGATAGTAGATATGCTGGAATCTTCACGTAGATATCGTTTCCTGAAAATCAGCACTTTCTGTTTCTGAAATTGTTGAGCAGCTTGAATCTCTTGACAGCATGAGCAGAGCAGCTTTAGTAGATTTGCTCTTGCAGCCTGAACTTTTACACTGGCAGCTCGAGTTTCTTCTACTAGCAGCATGAACTTTGTATTTACATTTAAAAACTACTAACAGTCTGAGAAGTCTAACTAGCAGCTTGAATATACTTAAACTATTTCCCAACAATCTCCCTCTAACTTAAATTCTTTACACAAGACTTTAAGTTCTAAAAAAAATGGAAATGAATAAGTAAGCTGTTATTTACAAACCAAGGCTTACAAAACTTACAGCTGTGCAAGTTTATGATCTATAGCCTTCAAAAATTCTCTCTTCATATCTTCTTTATCACAAGATATTCTAGCTGATTTTATTTGCAGCAACATATCTTTTGAAAAATTGTAAAACTCGAGATTGAAGAAGATACCAGACCCATCTGTGAATTTGATTCTGTAAGTCCTGGATTTGACAAAAAGATGAACTTCTTTGATCTTTTTCCCTTTCTTCTCAGCATCTTCTACCTCTTTTCTTGCGAATTCAGGATCAACAACTGTACTTAGATCTCTGATGAGTTGTTTCACTTGTGGAAGAGAAGATCTAACTTGAGATACAGATCCTATGTTGTACATCTTTATCAGTTCATCCCTGGTCAGCTTCTGAACCATTTGCCAGAATGTATCGAACTCTTCTTCTGGTCCAGACTCTCTCCTTATCACAAACTTGACCCTTAAATCTCTTTCATCCAGTGACTTAGCAAACCAGTAGTTGATTTGAGGCTTTGTGAAATCATGCTGATCAATCAGCTTCTCTATCTCCATAGCCTTTTGCAAATGTTGCTCAAAGAGCACCCTCTTAACAGATGAAGGAATAGAAATAACTGCTTGATCAGTGGGAGCAGGTGCACTGGCATCAGCTTCAGTTTGGACTGATTGAGTTGATGGTTGGACTTCTTGGGATGGTTGAGCTTCTGGAGAGACTTTTGTTCTCTTTCTTTTGTCCATCTCCTTGTCATGAATCTCTTGCAGCCTTTCAGTTGGCATGGACTGAGCCATTTTCTTTGGGATACCTGCTGCAAATGCAAAATTTATCAAAAATCTTCTGTGCTCAGCTTTAGAGTGCCCTGTTGGCATCTTTCTCTTCTTTGCTCCTTGCTTAACCACAATCCCCTTTAAGTAATCACCTAAAGTCTCATCATCATCCATTGGGGTTTGGGCTTGCTGATCTAATTCCTTGTCCTGTTCTTCTGCTATTCTTTTGGCAATTTCAGCATCAAAGGCAATTTGGGCTTCTTTGGAAGAAAATTTATGCTTTGGAGACTCAATGAGAATGCCCTTGCCCTTGTCTTTTGCAGCAGATGTTGTAGCTTGGACTGTGCTTGATGGAGCTTGACTGCCTTCCCTGATCACAACTCCAGTAGCTTTTGAAGGAGCAGCTTGAGTTTCTAGGCTAACAGCTTGAGAAGCTGTTGGGACTGCTAGCCTAGAAACTGGAACTGTTGATGCTGCTTGGACTGTTGTTGTTGGAGCTGCTTGAACTGACTTGGGAACCTCCTGATTCTCCCCCTTTTTGGAAGCATTGGTTTGGTCAGAAGGACCTACAACCTTTGCCACTTGGGTTTGAATCATCTGCTCTAATTTCATAATTTTATTTCCACAGAGGGTGAACCCTTTGTGAAGATAATCCATTCGCTTATTCTGAGCAGCCTCTGCTTGTTTGAGTTCAAAAATTTGAGCCCCCTGTGCAGCAATGATGGACATTTGATATTCCAACATGGCTACAACAGGTTTCAGCTTGGGATCCGTCAAAAGCATGAGTTGCAGACTTGTCTCAAGATCAGAAAACACATGGGGTGCTTGTGATCTATCACTGACATTAAGAACAGAAGTAGAAACTTCTGGGCCCCTCTTTTCTTGGTTCTGGGGTCTTCCAGCTTGTGTTTGCACACTGGCTGTTGCCATGGGTGTGGTCTTAGATATGTTGGCACTGACCTGTGCTTCTTTTGCAGAAACATCAGTAGTGCCAGCCACAGAACCCATATGAATCATCTCTGAAGAGATGTTCACCTCCTGAGAGAGGATGGGAGTTTCCTCAACTGGTTCCCTTTGGATATTCTGTGCAGAAGTATCCTTCTGCACAGGGATATATGGCTCTTGTTGATGGGAGGAGGAGGAAGGAGCTCCTGGTCCCCTTTTTCTTTTATACAAGTATCTTAGTGGGCGTCTTGGCTGTACAAAAGAATCAGATGGAATATTTGTATCATGAGGAGTGGGTTGGGGTCCTGGGGGTGAAGCAGGAATGTTGGGCTGTGTCTGCTCAGGACCCTCTCCTCTGTTTCCTGGAATGATGTTCATCATTGCAGAGGGCAATGGAACATCTACACTGACAAAATTGGCACTTGGCTTTAACAGCCTTTTGATTGAAGACAATGAGTCCCTATGGGAAACATGTATCCGTTTATGTAAATGTGGAGTTGTGTAGGTGTGTGCAATAATTTCTGCCAAAAACCTAGGATACATCAGAAATTTCCCATTCTTTAGGGAATGATGCCTTAACATCCCCTGAAAAATCATGTTTGAAAAATTGAACTGTTGGCCAGTAGAAAAGCACACTAAGGCAGTGGCAATATTTGAAGAAAACTCAGACCAACCAGTTCTTTTGGGGCTTAAACATTGCTGAATAATATGCACAAGGTATTTCCATTTAGGAGAAAAATGTGCCTTAAGAAAAGTAAAAGAATCAGCAGGACCCCTATAACCAATATTTTGAAGACCAAAATGTAAAGCTTGAAGGGATAGGTCGGTTATACCTGAGGCATCTTGAAGATGCAAGTGATGTCTGATGGATTCCTCAGTGATATTGATGACAGTTCCATCAATCTTGGATATGAGTGTAGGCACTCCATTGATGGTTTGAACAGATGCATGATTCCAAAACTGTTCAATATGGGAGATGTATATAGTAGGGTTAATGGATAGGGCATAATGGATATGGGAGTGCCTGAGGAAATCCATCATTGCATGAAACGGTTGAAGTTCAGAGTGTTTTAGGGTGTATGGGAGGCAGTTGTGTTCTTTTACAAACTCCATTGATGAAGAAACGATGGTTTAGGGTTTGAAAGAGGAATGTGTGATTCGTTCAGAGAGAAAGCAAGAGGCCGTGGAAGAAGAATTTGTAACTGGTAGTTACAACTGAACGAAATCGGGACCTTTAAAGGTTTCGAAAGGTTGGGTCCCGCGCACACATTTGAAAAATTACCCAAATACCCTGCACACTTTGACAGATCAAGTGAAAATAACTAGCAGTCCGAGAAAATGAACTAGCAGCATGAGAGAATTCTCATGCTGTTAGTTTAAAATTAGGCAACTTTTCAATGAAACAGTGTCTCCCCCTTAAATAAGCATACTGAGTAGATAATAATGAAAACCAATTAATCCATGTTTACCATACCAATATTTGATACTTGGAAAGTGAACCTTCCCACATCAAAAGGTTTTGTAAATAGATCAGCTAACTGATCATCTGTATGTATTTTGGTAACTTGGATTAACTTCTTTTCAGTACATGTCTCATGATGAAATGAATCTCTGATTTCTATATGCTTGTTTTTTGGGAATTTCATCCTGGTTTTTGCACAATGCTGATGGCACTTGAATTGTCATATAAAATAGGAGTGTATAGAATTCATACCATAGTCTCTTAGTTGATTTTGAATCCACATTACCTGGGAGCAGCAGCTTGCAGCTCTACGTATTCGCTTCAGTGGATGATGTGGAGACAGTTGTTTGCTTTTGCATTGCCAAGAGCCCAGTCTTGCTCCTAAGTATTGACATCCACCAGTTGTGGATTTCCTGTCAATGTTGCATCCACCATAGTCACTGTCAGAATAAGCAATTAGTTCAAACTGGAGAGTCTTTAGTGATACCATAGGCCTAAATGTGGTTGGCCTTTTAGGTATCTAAAGTTCTCTTAACAGCAACCAAGTGAGAATCCTTTGGAGAGCATTGAAATCTAGCCACAACACAGACACAACAGACAAACATAATATCAGGTCTGGAAGATGTTAGATACATGAGAGATCCGATAAGGATCTGTTAGATGAATGTCCACATCTATGCCATCTTTTTGTCTGTATGGAGCTGTGTTTATGAGGATCATTGGAGTGCTTGCAACTTGTGTCTTGATAGCCAAACTTTTCCAGTATGTCTTTGACATACTTTTATTGACTTATGAATAAGACCAGTAGGCTTCTGTTTAACCTGGCAGCCTAGAAAGAATTGTGGTGTCCCCCATGAACCATTTGAAACTTTTTGTGTGCATTAGGGGCCTCAAACTCTTTGCACAAACCATCATTGGTATGAACCAAAGATGATGTCTCAACATAGATTTGGACAAGCATAATCTCATCTTTGATAGACTTAGTGAAGAGTGTTTTGTCCAAAGTGCCTCTCTTGAATCCATTGCTAGAAGATATGATGACAGAGTGTCATAACCATGCTCTGGGGGCTTGGTGAAGACCATAGAGAGCCTTGTCCTAGCCTTGCTACACCCTGTGTGGAATACTTGTGTCTTCAAAACCGGAGGTTGACAAACATATACTTCCTCTTCAATTGTCCCATACAGGATCAGACTTGACATCCATATTGGTACAAACTTTTTTTTCTTTAATTCCTTTGAAGCTTGCATAGGCTAGAAATAGTCTGATGGCTTCAATTCTTGCTACTGGAGCAAATACATCATCATAATCAATGCCTTCTTCTTGAGTGTACCCTTGTGCTACTAGTCTTGCTTTGTTCTTGATGACTATCCCTCTCTCATCCTTCTTGTTTCTGAACACCCATCTTGTACCAATTTCTCTCTTACCTTTAGGAAGATCCACCAGAGTCCATACATTCTGAATTTTTAACTGTAAAAGCTCTTCTTGCATAGCTTCAATCCAGGATGAATCTTTTAATGCTTCTGATGCCTTTTTGGGTTCTAGTTGAGACATGAAACAGGCATGTTCAAAAGCAGCTAGACTGAATTCAGGAACTGCTTGTTCAGCAGCAGCAGTCTCATTGTGAACCATTTTCCTTGTTTGAACAGGAGTGCTTGGATCACCCAGTATTTGATTGAGAGGGTGATACTTGTGAACCCATAGTGTGGGCTCTCTCTCTGTTTGAAAAGAAGTTCCAAGATTTGTATCATCTCCGTCAGAACTAGTAAAAGGATCAGCTTCAGGAACAGCTTGACTTGAATCTGGGACTGTGTCCCTTTGTGTTGGAGCTGTTCTCTCAGGACTTGGGAGTGGCACTTCAGTATCTGGATGTGCATCATGTTTGGCATTCAGGACCCCTGGAGGATCACATGACAGAAGTGGTAGAGTGGTGTAATCATCCCAACTTGTTGAATCTGCAGCAGTCTGAAACTTTGTGCCAACAGCTTGAGAAATTGTATTGGCAGCATGAGAATTTGTGTTAGCAGCTTCAACCCTGTATGCATCAGCTTCTGCAGTATACTCAACAAAGCTCAGAGAATGTGTTAGTGAATCTAAATCAAACAACCAATCAGGACCAGTGCCTTTGATATTAGCAGTATTTTCATTAAATTCAACATTGGCACTTTCTTCAATTGTTTTAGACACACTGTTGTCTACTCTATAGGCTTTGCTTTGAGTTGAGTATCCTACAAAGAATCCTTCTTCAGCTTTACTTTCAAACTTTCCTAAGTGAGTCTTAGTGTGAAGAATAGTACATGGGCATCCAAAAGGCTTGAAGAAAGCAATTAAGGGACTTCTGTTATGGAATAACTCATAGGGAGTTTTCCCTTGTGATTGAACAACTTGAACCCTATTTAGAACATAACAGGCTGTATTAATAGCTTCTGCCCAGAAAGTCATTGGCAGATTTGAATCAGCTAACATTGTTCTAGCAGCCTCAATTAATGTTCTGTTCTTTCTTTCAGCTACACCGTTTTGTTGTGGTGTTCTTGGTGCACTATATTGTCTAGCAATGCCTTTGGACTCACAGAAACTGTTTAGAATGTGATTTTTAAATTCAGTTCCATTGTCTGATCTTATCACCTTAACTTTGGAATTGGATTTGTTTTCTATCTTAAGGATAAAAGACTTAACTAGCTCAGCAGTTTCATCTTTGGACCTAAGAAAGTAAACCCAAGTAAATCTGGTGAAATCATCAACAATGACTAAACAGTATGCCCTTTTATTCAAACTCAAAACAGATGTTGGACCAAATAGATCCATATGTAGCAACTGAAGGACAGATGAGATTGAATTTACTTCTTTGGTCTTATGAGAAGTTTTGTGTTGCTTACCTTTAAGGCATGCTACACAATGATCATCACAAGTGAACTCCTTTTATGGTAAGCCTCTTACCAGATTCTTTTTAACTAAAGCATTCATGGACTTGAAGTTCATGTGACACATCCTTCTATGCCAAAGAGCAGACTCATTTGATGATGCTTTGGATATTAAACAGCTTAAAGTATTTGATTTAGATAAGAGATCTGTGTCCAGGCAGTAAACATTGTCCTTTCTTGGTGTTCTTAGTAAAACAAGATTTTCAGGAACTTTGAAATCTTTTGAAAGAACAATGCACTCAGAATCTGTGAACAGAACAATGTTTTGTTTGTCACAGATTTGAGAGACACTTAATAAATTGTACTTAAGCTGTTCAACATACAAAACATCATGGAATGTCATGTTGCCTGCATTAACAGTACCTTTACCTGTAACCTTACCTCCTTTTGAGTTGCCTCCAAATGCAACAAATCCTCCATCAAAACCTTTGAAATTTGACAAGCATTCAGAGTTGCCTGTCATGTGCCTAGAGCATCCACTGTCCAGATGCCATCTTGTTTTATGAGGAGACCTGTGGTTGCCCTGCACAAATAACAGCTTAGTTAGTAGTGGAGTAAACCCAAACCAAATTGGTTTTGGGTTGGCCTTGTACATTGACATAACTAAATACTGTTTTTGACTTTTTATATTTAGTGAGATCTACTGATGGAGTCTTTGGAGAGTATTTGGTGATTATATGAGGTATCCAACTATTTTGATCATCTTTTCTTCTAACAGTCTCAGATGGTTCACTAGCAGCTCCAGATTGATGCTCAGCAGTTTGAGCTGTGTTTGTAGTGCTAACAGTTTCAGTTTTTGTACTAACAGCATCAGATTTTGACTTAGCAGTCTGATCTATTGCATTAGCAGTTTGAGCATCAGATTTGTCCTTGACACACCATATTTGTTTAAGACTTGATTTAGGCTTTGCCAAAACTTGTTTTTGATGTGTGGACTGTTTTTTATTAACTTTGGAAATCCTGTGATCAACTGTTTTCTTTGGAACTGCTGTGGAAGGTTTCACTTTTGAGTGCTTTGCCTGAATAAGATTTGATTTTGTGTGATGCACAGTCTGTTTTGCAATAGCTGGTTTGTAAAAACAATCTTTGGCTAAGTGATTCTTCCTTCCACAGTGAAAACATCTTTTGACAGTTTGAATTGGAAAACCAGACTTTTCTGCCAATTTCTGGTTCTTGTTTCTCTGATTTCCTCTTACCTGCTGTTGTTTAGGAAACTTTTGAACACCATGCTTTTGGCATGTGCAGACAGAAGCAGTTTTACCTCTTTTATTTCCTTTCGATGAAGATGCAGTGTTACAGTTAGAATGTACAGAAACTTGTGGAGTAGCATTGCATACACTCATCTTCTCTTTTCCTTTCTTACTGGGGGCTTGGACCTCTATGGGTGCACTCATTGTGTCACAGTCTCTATTTTGACTCTTATCTTCCTTTAATTCAGAACTGTTATCAAGGATAGGATCTACAATAGTCATAGACTCATCTAGTGGTTCATTGACAAGTCTGTCAGCAACCTCACTCATTGGATGAATGTACTTGTTATTGTATGGAGGTGGAGTAGCTCTGTATCCTATTCCTTCTTTGGGATTGACCTGAGATTTCACTCTATCTTTAAATTGGACTTCCATTAGGTGTTCCAGCTTTTGATTTGCTAACTTAAAGTTTCCTAGATCTATGTTAACAGATTCTAGTTTCTTATTAGCCTCTAACACCTTTTGTTCAGTCTCTTCTACTTTTTTATTCAGAGATTCTATTTTCTTATTTAGCTCCTTTTTCTCCCACTCATGATAGGTTCTATCATAACCCATTTGAATCTCATTGTCCTTATAATCATTGATCTGTTTTCCAGATCTTCTATGGCTTGCATGTATTCATATCTCCTTTCTTCCATCTTAGCTAGAGTTTTGCACATGCTCTCATTATGATTTCTGTACTTTTTAACCATATTTTTGCATGATTGAGAGCAGAGCTTAGAATTTACCTCAGATGGTAGTTCAGTGGAGGAGACATTTGATGTTTCTGCCATAAGTGCTTGATTTTGAAATTCTTCCTCTGTCTGATCACTCCAGTCAAACACATTGTCTTCTTGAGAGACAAGTGCTGTGGATGATGATGCTTGGATGGGCTGTGAAGTCCTTGATGGCTGTTGACCTTGAGATCTACATTCTCTGGCAAAGTGACCAAACTTATGGCATTTATAGCATTCCACTTTTGATTTATCAAAAGATGGTTTGCCTTCTGTCTTGGCTTGAAAGTTGGTCCTACCAGTTTTTTTCAGAAATCTTTTGGCCCTCATGGTCAACATTGCATGCTGCCACTTTAAATCCATCTCTTCAAGATCATCTGGATGAATTTGTTCCAAGTCTTCAACATTTAGAGCAAATAATCCATCATTGGCAACAAAAGCCTCATAGTGAGTTTCAGCAGAGTTGCCATCACCACCTGAGAAAGAATCAGAGTTATTAGATTTTTCAGAAGACAGAAGAGCAGTATTGTGATTATAAGAGAAGGATTTCTTTTTAGCATCAATCTCAGTCTCAAACACTCTTAAACTGTTATACAGATCATCCAATTCTATCTCATCAAGAGTGTCTTTTGTTCTCCATTGTGCAGCATAGACTGTCCATTCTTCTCCAAGAGATCTGAGAAATTTTCTGTTGACTTCATCTTGATCCAGATTGACCTTTGCACTTTCCAGTTCACTTATCAGTTTGTTGAAACTGTCAAAGATTTGAGTGAGGTTTTCATTCTTGCCACCAGAAAAGTTTTCATACTGCTGTTTCAAGAGGTCCTTTTGATTTCTCTTGGTACTGGCATTACCAGCAAACCTCTTCTCTAAGGCATTCCAAAGAGAATGAGCAGTATAAAACTTTTTAAACTGATGTTGATAAGCATTAGGAATGGCTATTTGTAAAAGTGTAAGTGCTTTCACTTCATTCATTCTAGCCTTCCTTTCAAGTTCAGTTTTTGGAGGAGTTTTGACTGGTTTTCCCTCATCATCAAGTTCTGGATCAACTACAGGAGGAAATTCAACAGCTTCCCATATGGCATAATCAATGAATTGAATATGCTGTTGAATCCTAAGTTTCCACATCTCAAACTCAGTGGGCTTGAGCATAGGCACTTTGAGTCCTTGCCCAGATCCACTGCTGCTATTTTCAAATTCCATTGCAAAACAATTAAAAATTTAAAAGAAAGTTTTTGACTTTGAAAAACAAAGAGTAACCTGGTTTGAAAAACCTGATTTGAACAACCTGGTTTGACAAACCTGGCTCTGATACCACTTGTCAGGATCTAAAATATGAATTACCAAGACTAACTGATTTGAATTTATCAGAGTATAAATCAATAATCTTGCTTTGAATCAAAGTTTAATCAAGAAGTTTGCGGAATAACACTTAATTATTTTATCAAAAACTTTCAGAATCAATAATGAATAAACACACAAGAATTAATCAAGACTGTTTGTATTGCTGAATTCAACGATTACAATCACCTCTAATCTGTTTGATTAGACGAAGAACACAGACTGTTCTTAGGGTTTTACAACCTTAGAGGCTTATGAAAACTTAATCAACAAAGCAATTACAGACTCAAAATATGCAGGAAAAACCTATATGATAGAAAGACCTATTCTATGTATTTATATTGCTTCTTGATATGTTTCCTTGACGAATAATGACTTCTCTGATAGTAGATATGCTGGAATCTTCACGTAGATATCGTTTCCTGAAAATCAGCACTTTCTGTTTCTGAAACTGTTGAGCAGCTTGAATCTCTTGACAGCATGAGCAGAGCAGCTTGAGTAGATTTGCTCTGGCAGCCTGAACTTTTACACTGGCAGCTCGAGTTTCTTCTACTAGCAGCATGAACTTTGTATTTACATTTAAAAACTACTAACAGTCTGAGAAGTCTAACTAGCAGCTTGAATATACTTAAACTATTTCCCAACAGTTTGCTTCTTCCATGAAATACTGGATTCTTCGTTAAGGCTATTGCTGACTTGTTGTCAACATAAATCTTGATCTTTTGTTCTTCAGTATTTGTAATCTTGCTAAGTAATCTCCTTAACCATATTGCTTGAGTTGCTGCTGCTGTTGCTGCAATAAACTCTGATTCACATGATGATAATGCTAATGTTCCTTGTTTCTGAGTACTCCAGCTAATTGGTGAGTTTCTAAAGTAGAAAACTATTCCTGTTGTTCCTTTTCCTTCTTGTGTATTAATACCATAACTGCTGTAGCTATCACCTTCTATGTTGTTTCCTCCTTTGTACTCATAAGATATTCCATAATCTTTAGTTCCTTTGATGTACCTTAAAATATGCTTGATAGCTTTCATATGTTGCTCTAGAGGCTCTTGCATAAAACGACTAAGTAATCTAACTGAGTAACTTAAGTCGGGTTTAGTATGTAGTATACGTAAACATCCAACTATGCTTCGATATTCTGTAGCATCTACATAAGTTCCTTCTGTAAGGTTTGTCAATTTGAGTCCTGGTTCCATAGTCATTTTTGCATCATTGCAGTCTAACATTCCTGCATCTTTAAGTATCTTATTTGCGTAGGCTGTCTGCTTTATTGAAATCTTGCCATAACTTTGCATAACTTCAATTCCTAAATAATATGCTAATAAGCCGAGATCACTCATCTCAAACTTATCCTTCATCTGATCTTTGAATAAATCTATCTCTTGTCTTGGTGTTCCAGTGATTATCAAGTCATCTACATATACTCCTATCAATAGTGTTGACGACTTGGTTGTTCTTGTGTAGACAGCTTGTTCTAATGCACACTTGCTAAAGTCTAACTCTTTCAGGGTCTTATCTAATGTTGTGTACCATGCTCGTGGTGCTTGTCTAAGACCATATAGAGCTTTAGCGAGTTTATAAACCTTGTCTTCATGTCTTGGCTGTATAAAACCTTCTGGTTGTTAAACATATACTTCCTCTTGTAAATCTTCTTGTAAAAATGCTGATTTTACATCTAAATGGTGTACTTCCCATTTATTGTAAGCTTCCAGTGCTAACATCAGTCGTATTGTCTCAATTCTAGCTACAGGTGCAAAGACTTCTTCAAAGTCTATGCCATGTTCCTGTATGTATCCTTTCGCTAGTAATCATGCCTTGTGTTTAACTATTTCACCATTGGCATTTCTCTTTGTCGTAAATACCCACTTTAAACCTATTGCTTTAAGATTCATAGGTAAAGTGGTTAACCTCCATGTATTGTTCTTGGTGATAGAATCAATCTCTGCCTTCATAGCTTCAATCCATTTGTTATCTAGTGCTGCTTCCTTGTAATTTCTAGGTTCATCTTCAACTAATAATAACTCTTCATATATATCACTTAAAGGTCTGTATCCTCTTATAGGTACATGATCAATCCTTGAGTCTGAAGATGATGTTGTTTCTGGGCATGATGTTGTATCTGGGCTATGTATATGTGTATTAGTTTGTTGAGGGGTGTGAGTTTCATTATTTGTATCTGGTGAATGTGATCTTGGTGAGTTGGTTGGTGAGGTTGTTTCATTTTGAGTGTGAGGGATATTTTCTGGTTGTGTTTTTGTTTCTATGACTTGTCGGGTTTCAACAGTAAAATCACTCCATTCAGGTTCTTCTAAATCAAATTCCTTTGTGTATTCCTCCCAATTCCATGTTTCATCTTCTTTAAACTTTACATCCCTACTTACACAAATCTTCTTCGTTTCTGGATTAAATAAGCGATATGCTTTTGATCCAGGTTCTGTTCCAAGGTATATCATTTGTTTGCTTCTATCATCTAGCTTAGTTAAGTGTTGAGAATGTACTTTTGCATATGCTATGCAACCAAAAATCCTAAGGTGTGTTATGTCTGGTTTCCTTTTCTTTAAGGCTTCATATGGAGTAATATCTTCTAAAGACTTAGTAGGTGTACAATTTAGAATATATATGGCATGTCTAACTGCTTCTGCCCAAAAATTCTGGGGCATGTTTGTTGATATCATCATACATCTTGTTGTTGAAAGTATAGTTCTATTTCTACGTTCAACAACTTCATTCTGTTGTGGTGAGTATGGTGCAGTTAACTGTCTTAATATGCCATTTTCTTTACAGTATTTTAAGAAATCACCTGAAGTGAATTCTCCTCCTCTATCTGTTCTAAAATCTTCATCTTAGTTCTGTATTCATTTTCTACCCTTGATTTGAATTCCTTGAAGAATTCAAGTGCTTCATCTTTTGAACTTAGAAAATATTCCCACATATATCTTGAGTAGTCATCTACTAGTAAAAATATGTATCTCTTTCCTGATGGTGTAGGTGGTGATATAGGACCACATAAATCTCCAAAGACTAACTCTAATGGTATTTCTGATCTTGCCAGGGTTTGTTGTGGAAATGAGGTTCTAATATGTTTTCCTTTTAAGCATATATCACATATACTTGTCTTATTCTTAATATTGGGTATTCCTTGAACTAAGTTCTTTGATGCCATTGACTTTAGAGAATTAAAGTTTAAATGGCCTAATCTTGCATGCCAAAGCCATGCTTCATCTTACAAGTTGCTTAATAGGCATACAGACTTTCCTAATCTTAGGTCTGCTTTGTATAAACGATTCTTTGATCTTTTTACTCTCAAGAGTATTTTGTTACTTGACTCGTATAAGTGTAGTAAGTTTCTTTCCATTACTACTCTGCATCCGTTTTCTGTGAGTTGACCTAAACTCAATATATTGCTAGTAAGGTTTGGTATATAATATACTTGTGATATTATTCTTTGTTCCATATTCTTACATTCTAAAAGTATAGATCCTTTCCCTTTGATATCTATGTACGACCCATCTCCAAATCGTACTTTTCCGGTAATCTTTTCACTAAGTTCGTAAATATGACTCTTAATTCCTGTCATATGGTTACTAGCTCCATTATCTAAGAACCATGTATCTTCATTGTTTATAGGTAACCTTCTTGGCTCTAAGTTTTCTTCATTTAATAAAATTTGTTGGTGTTCTTCTATGTTTGCCATAAGCAATGTTGGTTCTAGGTCTTCTTCTATCAGGTGTGACTGTTCTGAATTTTGACCTATCTGTTGACATTTGGATGCATAATGTCCATTCTTCTTACATTTATAGCATTGAACTTTACATAAGTCAGGAATAAATTTCTTTGTGTTGCTATTGTATTCTTTCTTGAAATTACTTTGTGAGGGTTCATGATTATTTCTGTTTGATCTGAATCTATTATTACCTCTTCCTCGTGAGTGGTTAAATCTGTTTCTACCACGTCCTCTAAAGTGTTGACCTCTACCTACATGTTGTGTGAACATTAACCTCTCTTGACTATCAACATGCTTATCTCTTTTGAGTTTCAGTCTCTCTTCAAAAGTTTTTAGTCTGCCAACAGCTTCATCTAATTTCATTGTGTCTATGTCTGAGTATTGTTCTATAGATGCAACTATCTATAGAAACTTATCTGGTACTGCGTTCAATAATTTTCTAACGAGTACAAGGTCTTCATATGTTAACCCTAGGCTAGCTGCTTTATTAGTAAGACTAGTCATCTTCATGATGAAAGAGTCTATTGTTTCATTTTCCTTCATGTATAACATCTCAAATTCTATCTTGAGTGTTTGTAACCTAGCTTGCTGAACACGATCTACTCCTATGTGTCTTCTCTTTAATGTATCCCAAACTTCTTCTGCGGTCTTAAATTTTGAGATAAATAACAACTGGTCTTCTGGAAGTGCTTGATAAATGTAGGCGATTGTCGTTTTATCCTTCTTAATATCTTCCTAAGCTGTTTCTTGTGGTTCAATCATTTCCCACAATTCATTGGCTTCTAATATTGCTTGCATTCTTATTGCCCACATGGTGTAATTTGTTGTCTTTAACATAGGACAGATAAAGTGAGATACTATTCCTATCTCCTTTCTATTGTTATCATATCCTGTTTTGTCACCCATGTCTAAATTGGAATCTTATAAATTCTATTATAAAATTCTTTCTACAATAATTTAGGCTTTTAAGTCAAAATTTTCTGGTTTCAAATTTCAGGCTTATTTCTTAAGTCTAAAATTTATTTGACTCTTTAATAGTTATTCTTATTTGATTCAAAATTATAATTGGCCGTATTATAAAAATGAACTAAAATAAAATTTTGTCACTAATTAAAATTAAATGACAAAATTAAATTTTAAAGAAAAACTATAAATTTTAAAAATTAAAACTTATATCAAAGAGCAGTAATACTTCGCGCGTTAATTTTTATAAGTATCACTATATTAAAACTTTATGAATTATATTATAAAATTTAAAACCAATAATAAATTATAAATTATGTTATAATTTATTTTCTGAAACCTAATTTTATTATAAGTTATGTTATAATAAAATTAAACTAAGGTTTTATTTAATTTTTTTTCTACTAATAAAATTAAAATAAGGTTTTAAAAGAATACCTAACCTTTTTGTTCGGCTGTTTATTTGTTTGGATCCTGTTCTGGATCTTTGAATGCAATCCGTGGGTTTGAGTTGGGCTTCCTCCTATCTGGACTCTCTCGAACTCTCTGCTCTTTTCTTCACAGTGTTCTTTGTGAAACGTTTCTTACAGAAACGTTGCTTTTTCTCTTTTTCAACCGGTGTGTATTTCCTTTCTTGAATCGATGCCTCTGATATTGTTGAATATTTGCAACCCTTTCTGAATCGGTGTGTTCTTCTTCTATAACCGTCTCTGATTTGGGCAAAATCACACGAACTATGGCTTTGGTACTCTGTTTCTGATTTGGGGAAAATCTAAGAACCCTATTCGTTGCCTCTATTTGATGGTGGCGATTGGTGGTTCTACGGTAGTTGTTCTATGATGGTGGTTCTGCGGTGGTGGTTCTGTGACGGTGGTTCTGCCCGTGGGTTTTCTCCTACGGTGATGGCACTATGGTGGTGGTTTCTGTCCGTAGGCTTCTCCTACGGTGTTGGTTTTCTGTCCGTGGGTTTAATCTTGCGGTGATGGCACTATTTCTGTGGAACAACTTCTACGGTGGTGCCTTCTCGAATCAGGTTCTATCTCTCTTCATGAATTTTTAGGATTCTTGTTGCCTTTGAATTTGTTGCCTTCGGTTCTTATGGATTGCCTACTGTTGGATAATTTTTTATTGCAATTCTAATTTGAAATCAGGGATAAACGTGGATGAATTGGTGCCGGTTGTTTGTAGAACACTTCTGATGTTCTGCCGCCTATTGTATCAATGATGATTCTTCTCCGAATCACCTTCTAGTGTAATTCGTGGTTTGCTAATAATCGGTAATTGGTAAATGATGATTCTGGTTTAAACGAAACCGTGAGCTCTGATACCAAATGTTGGGAAAGGGGATCTATTTGATAAATGAAATTTTCACAGGATCGAATAATCAAA
Source organism: Centrapalus pauciflorus (assembly GCA_020465985.1). Lineage (NCBI taxonomy): Eukaryota > Viridiplantae > Streptophyta > Magnoliopsida > Asterales > Asteraceae > Centrapalus > Centrapalus pauciflorus. Next base: position 99,979 of record JAANYP010003256.1, on the reverse strand, counting down.
ACTTGATCTTTATTAACATAACATCGAATTCACACTTTACAAATTTTTATTAAGGTTCCTATTTATAAACTACTAAGAGGTGCGATGAAAAGGCGCAACCTTTCATGAAACCTATTCGAATAATTGTGTCTATTCATGAAGAGACACACCCTTTCGGTTCTATTTAATGACTATTCTAGTCCCTAAACTTTCACTAATTACAATAATAATAATACATTGACTAATCCAAATTACATTTTAGTCTAACAATCATGATTAATCTATCAGGTCTTCGATACAATTCTTAACATCGAGCTACAACTCCTTCCCCTTGTCCTTCTTCCTGGCCGATGGACGACCCCGCACCTTCCTATATCCTCGCTGCGATGCCAATACCTTACCTCCAAACCTTCTCGAATGCATCCAATCTCCATTTCCACCATGAACGGAACCGAATAAACCACCGTACAACGGAGTATAAGAAGATGAATACGAAATATTAGAGGAGGAAGGATTGTGACCGGAGGGTTGAGGGTTGTGGTGGACTGAGCGGGACAAAAGGCGGCGGTATAAGGGTGGTAATTAGTCAGATGGTGGTGGCCGAAGTATGGAGATTAATCCGAGAGATAGGCGTAGAAGGGCTAGTGGCAGAAGAAGATGGCGGCGATTGGGAGTGTTGCGCTACGGTAAAAGGGTGGGTGGTCGGGTGTTGGTGATTGGCGATGCGAGGGCCATGGGCGGCTGTTCGGTGTTCTTGGGAAGGTCTGGTGTGTGAAGGCGGGCGGCACAGGTGGCAGAGGGTAGAGGCGGTGGCTGTTGGAGGGAGGCGGTGGCTGCAGGAGGTGTGAATGTGGAAGACGATTGTATCGAGGAGAAGAGGAGAGTTCTGTCAACACTCAAGAGGCAAACGTGGGGAGAAGAAAAGCCATTTTGTGTTTCCAAGAATTATACAGATTTCAAGAATTCAAAATTTACATACAAATTCGTTTTTATTTGTTTTGCATCACATGCTTGTACATGATGTTCAAAAGACTTGTAAGTCTTAGAATTCAAGAATTTAGCTTTGAGAAGTTGTACATTATGCATTGTAGCTTGTAAAAAGCTAAATGCTTTATTAGTAGTAAAGATATATATATATATATATATACACACACACACACACACACAGATATATATATATGTTTAGGATCATTGCAAAACCTTAATTTAGTGCAGAACTATAGAACCAATCTACATCATAAGACTATAATATAACATTATGGATAAGATGGTAATATGTAAGTAACATTAAATTAAGGGTAGCCCATCAAGTTTGACTAAAAACTTTGACCATTATTTCGACTCTTTTAATATTAAATATATATGCAGTGTTGCATATATGATATATAGTATTAATTCGACGTCGAATATATGATATAAATTGTTAATTCGACTTTGAATGATCTGGATATGATATATTGAATGGTCGTGGGTAAATTTTTTTCTTTCACGAATAATAAACATGTGAAAAGTTTTTGAAAAAAATATAGCATGACCGGTCTCGTTAATTTAAGGGTGGTTCACCATGTTTAACTACTAACTTTAACCATTATTTCGACTATTTTAATTTTGAATGTATATGTTGTGTTGCATATATAATATATAGTATTACTTCGACGTTTAATATATGATATAAACTGTTAATTGATCATTGAGTGATCTCGATATGATATATTGAATGGTCGTCTGGGTAAAAAAATTTAACGTAAAATAAACACGTAAAAGTTTTTCGAAAAAAATATATACCATGATCGTCTCGTTTTAAATAGTATAAAATTCTCGTCTTTATCGTATAATTTTGTGATTTAAAAATTAATCATATTAATGTAATTTTAATTTAAAAAAATAAAATATTTTTTTTGCTAATGTCAATATTTTTACTATTGCCAATAATTTCCATTATTACCCCTAAATTAAATAAAATATCGCTGAAATCAATCTTCTTTTCACTAATTCCACAGTTAATTATTTCAGTCAAGACCATTAAATTAATCTATACTATGGACGATATTGTATCTACAGTTATACACTAAAATTAGGTTCTGCAATGATCCTATATATATATATATATATATATATATATATATATATATATATATATATAGACACACACTACTATACACGTATGTATATATACATATATATATATATATATATATATATATATATATATATATATATATATATATATATATATATATATATATGTATATACACACACACAAACACACGTATGTATGTATATATTTAGATATGTATATATATGTATATATCTATATATTTGCATATACATATCTATATATGTGTATGTATATGTGTGCGTGTTTGTATACATATATATATATAATATGTATGTATGTATGTATGTATGTATGTGTAACACCCTCGAACTAATCTCAATTGCTACGTAAATAACACATCATCAACAATATAATATAAAAGTCCCTAACTATTACGTGGAGACCCGAAAATTTTAAAACATTAATTTACACAAGGAAGTCACGGAAATCGCTGAATACGTCACAAACTATGCGAAGTATACATAAACTGTCCCCAAAATATAACTACCTCTAACACAGGTTGCTACCTCCTCAAAAGATGCAACAGTAACCCTACTTTGGTCCAGCTGGCCTTCTAGCGCTCCGGTCACCTGAGACACACACATTTAACACTGGGTCAGCTAACGCTGGTGAGAATGCAAGTGTTAGTGTACGATTATAAAAGCTCGATAAAGTAATAAACTCGATAATAAAAGGTTTAGCGTTCTCTACTAAACAGGTATATGAGATCCCACAAGGTAGCTCGGATATGTACTCAACTCGTGTGGACGAATCCATGTACCCAAATCCCTAGACCGCACAAAGCAGTCCTCAGGACTTAAAAGGGAATCAGGAGCGACCCGACCCCTGCCCAGCCGTACGGTTTCGTAACTCGATAGCTCGTGTGTCTCAAATCTCATAATATAAAGAAAAGTTCACAATAGCTCAGTAAAACGTGCATGATATAATGTCAATACAAACTCGTAATAAAAGCCGTACTATCTCATAAAAATTCTCAATAAAAGATCATGCAGGTATTAAATAATAATCGTACAAGTATCACTGAAAAATAAGCAAACTCACCTGCCCTGCTAGATACACTACTCAGTCTCGGTTCCCTGTCCTTTTCCGACCCTAACAGCTCGAGACCCTGAAATCACAACATGCGACTCAATATCACAACCTCAACCCAACAACTCTAATACACAATTCACAAGAAACCCATACAACCTAAATACCCAAACACGAGACACAACAAGCCTAAAACCCTAACTCTAAACCCTAGCCGCATCGCGGCGACACTCGCCGCATCGCATTGCGACCCGCGCCCAAACCAGAACTGCCACTGGTTGTCTCAAGAACATCGCAGCCTGCGATCAAGGGATCGCGGCCGTTCTCATGGACGAACAGGTCCAGTGAGCTCTGTTTTCTTAACAGCAGGGGATTTAATCCCAAATCCATCCCAACTCGATATGCAGCAACAAAAACCCACAAATTTATCCAGAAACATAAACAAACTCAATTCAACCATCATCTACTAATTAACAACACATAATCCATAGAATTGAGACTCAAATACTCACTTTAGCCTTGGTATCAAAGTTGGAGAGGATGATGATCAGATTCAAGAGCTTCAATTTCGCTTAGCTAGGATTGAGGTTGCTGTCCACTACTTGAATTCACAATACACACGCACTTTCAATCTCTGGCTTTGGAAATGAATTAGCGAAACAAAGGGAGGACAAAATATACGTTTCCTATTTAAACCCGGTTCGGCACCCTATATCCGATCCCGATATCACAAAACACAAATTTATATTGTCGGGTACCAAATTAATTAATTAAACCAATGAAATAATTCCACGTACCATTCCCAAATTTGGGATGTTACAAGTCCTCCCTCCTTATGAAGATTCTGTCCTCAGAATCTAGCTTGAAGCAAATAGGTGAGGATAACGGTTAGGCATCTCTAACTCTGGCTCCCATGTGGCGCTGGTGCCCTTATGGTGCTTTAACTGCACCAACACTAACGCCACCTCTTTGTTGCGTAGCCTCTTCACTTTCCGATCCGTCACTGCCTCAGGCTGCTCAGCGTATTGAAGTCTATCATCGACCTCAATCTCAGATAAAGGTCATCGCTGATCATCATTGGCTAAGAACGTACGAAGATGACTTACAAGAAACGTATTATGACCTCCCAATAGCATTGGAGGAAAGTTCAGGTGATAAGCCTGATCCCCGATCCTTTCGACAATCTCAAACGGTCAAATATAGCGCGGACCCAGCTTACCTCGTCTTCGGAACCAGACAATCCCTTTCCAGGGTGAGACTTTTAGCATCACGGAGTCTCCGACCTGAAACTATAGCTCGGACATCTGGCGATCTGCGTAACTCTGCTGGCTTCTCTGAGCTGTCCTAATTCGCCGCTGAATTATAGCGACTTTGTTGCTAGTCTCCTGAAGAACCTATGGCCCGATGACAGGACGCTCCCCAACCTCTCCCCAACACACTGGAGTCAAACACTTACGCCCATAAAGAGCCTCGAACGGAGGCATGCCGATAGATGCGTGGTAGCTGTTATTATACGGATTCTCAACAAGCGGGAAATGAAGATTCCAGCTACCCCCAAAGTCAATAGCACAAGCTCGCAGCATATCCTCCAGTGTCTGATTAGTCCGCTCCGTCTGACCCCTTATCTGAGGATGGTAAGTTGTACTCAACTGGACTCGGGTACCTAGCTCTCTCTGAAAACTCTGTCAGAACCGTGACACGAACCAGCTATCTCGGTCTAGTGTGATCAACCTCGGAATTCCATGTCTCGCAACGATCTCACTGATGTAGACGCGCGCCAACTGATAAATCGAAATAGTCCCGCGAATGACCAAGAACTGGGCGCTCTTCGTAAGCCGATCAACAATAACCCGGATCATATCATTCCCACGAACAGTCCACGGGAGTCTCACTATGAAGTCCATGGTGATATCATGCCACTTCCACTCCGGAATCTCTAACGGCTGAAGTCTACCATGCGGCTTCTGATGCTCGCTTTTCAGCCTCAAACACGTCATACACGCTTCTACATACTTCCCTACATCCCTCTTCATCCCCGGCCAGCAATAATGAACTCGCAGATCTCTGTACATCTTCGTGCGGCCCGGATGGATAGACAATCTAGACTTATGGGAATCAGCTGTCTCAAATTCCCTACTCGAGGGACCCGTACTCTATCATGAAGTACCATCAACACTCTGTCATCTTGACTCAGCAACTCGAGCTGCCCCACCAATCTCTCTCTCTCTCTCTCTCTCTCTCTCTCTCTCTCTCTCTCTCTCTCTCTGCACATTTCCTTCTCTCAACCCCTCCTCCTGAGCCAATCGCAGACTATCAATCAAGGTCGACGTGACCTCTAATCTAGAACCTCGGGATGAAACCGTCTGCTTATACGATCTCCTGCTCAAAGCGTCTGCGACCACATTGGCCTTCCCTGGGTGGTACTGAATTTCGCAATCATAATCCTTCAGGAGCTCCATGCTGCGCCTTTGCCTCATGTTCAGCTCCTTCTAGCTGAATAGATACTGTAAACTCTTATGGTCGGTGTAAACCGTAAAGCACGTACCATAAAGATAATGTCGTCATATCTTCAAAGAAAAGACAATGGCGACCAACTCTAAATCATGCACCGGCAGACTCAACTCGTAGCTCCGCAGCTGTCTCGAGGCATAGTCACCTTGCCTCTTCGCATTAGTACACACCCCAACGCTGTAAACGAGGCGTCACAATAGACAGCAAAATTCTCAGAATCCTCTAGCAACGCTAGAATCGGGGCCCTGCACAGCCGATTCTTCAACTCTCGGAAGGCCCTCTGTGACACCCTTGCCACAACAACCACCAATTACAATACACCCAGGATTAATCATCAACATGCAATAACATAATGATCCGATAACCTAAATTAAGTGCGGAAGCATTAAAAACATAAATAAAGTAGTGCAACAAGTGTTAAACACCCTACGGTGCTATAAGGTACCAAGTCTAAGTCTACACACCCATACAATTATTACAATCATCCAGAATATTACAACATTGTCTCATAACATAAATTACCGATGAAATAGTGATGAGTCTCCCAAATCTTCCAAACGACCTAACTAGAAGGTCCGGCCGCAGACTTTCCCTTTCCTGTAAAATAAAGTCAACTGAGGGGTAAGCGAATGCTTAGTGAATACACAGATTTATGCATTTTATAAATCCTTATGATGCCTACAAGAGTAGCACCGACGACGCACGTCGTGCACTCTCCACGTACACAAAGTACGACCACACAAGAGCCGTCGCTCTACGAGCCCGCAACTCGTCTTTTAAAATACACTACTGAGACCAACATAACATCGGGGATGACATACTGCCTACGGACCTGGAGGGATCAGCTCCAGCGTCTTATAGTGCAGTAACATCAGAGTAACAGATGCGACCCGCAGGTCCATCATAGATGCACAACAAACGAACGGACATGCATCAAATAAGAATGTGCATCCAAATTTACGCAAGTTAGTAGAATTCCAAACGAATAATGAAGCAACATGTCTCTGTAAGCAAAAGCAATCATAAAGCAGATATAAACATGCGAAATCATATGTACTCACCGTGGGTGCGTAATTAAACTTTTATCCAATTATTATTTCTCTTCGGGCTTTTATCCACCAAATACCCCACTGTGGGTTAATCAACACCACAAGGGACCTGTTATATTAATTACAACAATACTTCGTATCAATAACCGATTAAATCATAAAATCAAGTTTCGTAAGTGTGGCGATATTTTCCCCCATTTCAGATACATGTCCAAATTCATACCATAACTAAGTTTGAACCCATTTCAAGTTTACATCTTGTCCTAAGTATAACTTATGACATTTTATGTGTTGTTTATGAGTTTCATTTATAATACTCGAGTTTAGAGAGTAGATTTCTTAATTTTAGGCATTAAACTCGAATTTAATGGGTTAGATTCGAACCCATGCATCAGATTCGAACCATGCATCAGATTCGAACTACCCTTCGAATCTAGGGGTAGATTCGAACCCCATACCTTTGAATCCAGTGTTTACACATTCGAATCTAGTACCAAACTCGAGTTTGTTCTTACATTTCGACTCTGTTCTTGGCATATTCGAGTCTGTTCATCATTACAGCTTAAATCCATCATTCTAAGGCCTAAAATCACTGATATATCATGTATGATTCCTAGATTCGATTCTATTATGCATATACTGACATAATCTTGCAATATTTCAAGCAAAACAAGCTCCAATTTACATAAAATGACAGATTCGAAATTCTATTTTCTTCAAAACCGAAACTTAAAACTTAAAAGAGTCGATTCTTACCTTAATTCGTACGAAATTAGAAATCCGTTTGTAGATTGTTGTTGTACTCCTCGATACCTTTCCGTTGACGTATAATTCTCGATAATCTGACGGTCGGTTTGTGAGATAACTTAGAGAGATGTAGAGAGAAAATTTCTAGAGAGAGAGTGTAGTGAGAGAGTATGTAAATGGAAAATGAATATTTTTATCCTTTTTATTTCCATTTTCACCATTTAGTACATTTCTCCCCTCGACTTAACCGGTTCCGTAAAATACTAATTTAATCTTAAAATTATCATTAATAACTTTTAAAATCTTAATACTCCATAATAATGATTCAGAGTTCAAATTTTCTTAAAATAACAACAAACTTCTAAATAACCCAAATACATAATAATTGCTCAATTTTAACTTAAATATATATTTTCCACTTAATTAACCAAAATACATTAAAATAAATCCGAGGATGTTACAGCATGGGCTCCACCACGCTCAACTTCGTCCTCGAAGTTACTCGGATTCAAACAGTTTCGGATACTTTCTTAACATTTCTGACTTAGTTTCCCATGTATGATTTGCTCCTTTATGATGCTTCCAACGTATAAGCACCATTTCTATCTCTTTGCTCCTCAACTTCTTTATCTTAGTATCCAATACACATTGCGGCTCCTCCACATATCGAAGCCTTTCATCTACTTGCAGCTCTGTGTGATCTGCCCAATCCTCATTTCCAGTGTTAAACGATTTTCGGAGATTCCCAACGTGAAATACTGGATGTATGCCCGACATCCCTTCAGGTAATTCTAACCGATAAGACTGATTTCCAACTTTTTCAACAATCTTAAAGGGTCCAACGAATCTCGGAGCCAACTTGCCCCGCTTCACAAAACGAGTAACACCCCTCATGGGTGATACTTTCAGATAAACCCAATCATTCACCTCAAAGTTGATCGGTTTGTGTCTTCTGTCATAATAACTTTTCTGTCGGTCCTGGGCCGCCTTCACGTTCTGCCTGATCAACTGTATTTTCTCATTTGTTTCTTGAAGCAAGGCCGGCCCAGCAATTGGTGTTTCGCCCGTTTCTCTCCAACATGTAGGAGTCCTACATTTCCTTCCATACAGTGCCTCGAACGGTGCCTTCTTGATTGTCGCATGATAGCTATTATTGTACGAAAACTCTATCAGTGGCAAATGATCATGCCAATTGCCACCGAGATCCAGTATACATGATCTCATCATATCTTCCAACGTGAGAATTGTTCATTCGCTCTGGCCATCGGTTTGCGGACGATAGGCTGTACTCATTGCTATTCTCGTCCCTAACCCTTCTTGTAGTGCCGACCAAAAGTTTGAAGTAAATCGGCTATCTCTATCCGACACTATGGACTTAGGCACTCCATGCCTAGCAACGATCTCATCCATATAGATCTGAGCTAACTTCTCCAATGAATAACTTTCGCGAATCGATATGAAGTGAGCAGACTTAGTTAACCGATCCACGATTACCCAAACTGCATCATGCTGTCGCTTAGTCTTCGGCAGCTTTGTAACAAAATCCATAGTAATATGCTCCCACTTCCATTCCGGAATAGGAAGCGGTTGCATACTGCCGTACGGTTGCTTATGTTCGGCCTTTACCAACCGACAAGTTCGGCATCTTTCTACATATTGCCCTATGTCCTTTTTCAATCCCGGCCACCAAAAGTCTGCCTTTAAGTCATTGTACATCTTTGTGCTCCCAGGATGTACAGAAAACCTAGACTGGTGTGCTTCTTCGATAATTACTTGTCTCATTCCACCAAACTTCGGCACCCATATCCTCCCGTATATCCCTTTCAGTCCCGATTCACTTGTTTCCATGTTCTTAACTTGTACTCTAATATCTTCAGCACCAATATTCTCATCTTTCAAGGCTTCTTCCTGAGCAGTTTTGACATCATCAATTATCGTGGAGGTCAGCATTGTAGACGTCATCATATAACAGAAATCCTTAGCATAAGCTTTCCGACTCAAGGCATCGGCAACTACATTAGCCTTTCCGGGGTGATAAAGGATTTTCACACTCATAATCCTTTATTAGCTCCATTGATCGTCTCTGCCTCATATTGAGTTTCTTCTGGCTAAAGATATACTTTAAGCTCTTATGGTCCGTGTAAAGTTGACACTTAGTACCGTACAGGTAGTGCCTCCATAATTTCAATGCAAACGTTACCGTAGTCAATTCCAAGTCATGAGTCGAATAATTCTTCTCATGCTGCTTCAACTGCCTTGAAGCATAAGCAATTACTTTCCCGCGCTGCATCAGTACAACGCCTAACCCTAACCTCGATGCATCAGTATAAACCACAAAATCGTCATTGCCTTCCGGTAAGGCAAGTATCGGAGTCTCGCTTAACGCTTTCTTCAGAACCTCAAATACTTCCTGTTGCACAGTTTCCCATATAAACGGTGCATTCTTCTTTGTTAATGCAGTTAAAGGAACTGCAATCTTAGAAAAGTCCTTTATGAATCTCCGATAGTATCCTGCCAACCCCAGAAAACTTCTAACCTCAGTAGCTGAACATGGCGGCTCCCAGTTCTTTATTGCTTCAACTTTAGCCGGGTCCACCGAAATTCCAGCTCCAGAAATCACATGTCCTAGAAACTGTATCTGTTGTAGCCAAAACTCGCACTTTGAGAACTTGGCGTACAACCTTTCCTTCCTTAATAATTCCAACAGTTCTCTCAGATGTTCAGCATGTTCGGCTTCAGACTTAGAGTATACTAAAATATCATCGATAAACACAATTACCGATTTATCCAACATCGGTCTGCAAACTCTATTCATTAAATCCATAAACACTGCTGGGGCATTAGTTAATCCAAAAGGCATCACCAGAAACTCGTAATGTCCATATTTAGTCCTGAATGCTGTCTTTGGCACATCTTCCTCTCGAACCTTCAATTGATGATATCCCGATCTCAGATCAATCTTAGAAAATACACTAGCCCCATGTAACTGATCAAACAAGTCATCTATCCTCGGCAGAGGATATTTGTTCTTAATCGTCAACTTATTCAGCTCCCGGTAATCTATACACATCCTCATCGTGCCATCCTTCTTCTTTACAAACAGTACCGGAGCTCCCCACGGTGATGAACTCGGCCGAATAAAGCCCTTGTCCAACAACTCTTGAAGTTGTGTCATCATTTCCTTCATCTCGGTTGGGGCGAGGCGATAAGGAGAACGAGCTACCGGCGCAGCTCCAGGGATCAGATCGATTCGAAATTCAACTTGTCTATCAGGCGGCATGCCAGACAAGTCTTCCGGAAACATATCCGGAAACTGTGAAACAACAGGCACGTCGGCCAACGTTCTCTTTTCAGCCTTGGCATCAATAGCATATGCCAGGTAGGCGTCACACCCCTTTGCAACAAGCTTTCGAGCTTTTGCAATGGTCAGTAAGCACAGATCCCCACTTCTCCTATCCCCGTAGATGCAAATCTCACGTCACTCCGGGGTAGTTATCTTTATCATTCGGCTCTTACACACTCTTTGGGCTTCATTCTCTATCAACCAATCCATCCCGATTATCACATCGAATTCACTGAATTCTATAGGGATCAAGTCCAAATTGAAGACTACATCTTCAATTACTAACGTGCAGTTACGGTAGACATGATCTACTTTTACTAAAGTGTTGCTAGCAGTTTCTATATCAAGAACAGCAGATAATCTAGATAGTGGCATGGCAAGTCTTTGTGCAAACACAGTAGAAACAAACGATCTATTGGCACCCGAATCAAATAAAACTCGTGCAGGCATAGAGTTAACTATAAACGTACCCGTGACGACCTCCGGGTTTTCCCTTGCCTCCTCTGCAGTTATCTGAAAAGCACGAGCAGGTGCCCTTTGAGACTGACCCCGACCTCGGTTAACTGATCCACCGCTTGAACCTCCCGAAGACCGTGTTGTAGATGGAGCAGCAGCAGCTGGATCGTACTTTCTGCAATTCCTACTGTAGTGTCCCAATACACCACACTTATGGCAAGCATCTCCCTTCCTGGGGCAATCACTCTGATAATGGCCCAACTCACCACAACAAAAATAAGCACGTCCATTGGTACACTTGCCGAAGTGTTCCAAGTGACATCTATTACAATATCTCGGCTCGGTGTTGATGGAGTAGGCACGAGCACGACCACGATCGGAAAAACCAAATGGTCGACGATACGACTGCTGAGGTGAGTACTGTGAAGACCGGGAAGAACCAGAATATCCTCCCTCGCGTTGGCGCTTCGGCGGTGACGGCTGTGTTGGGTTAGTAGCAGCAACAGTAGACCCAATCGAATAACCCGACATAATCAACATCCAGACCAGCCTCGAACCTGGTCACCTTCCTTTCCTCAGTATCCACCTGATGAGGCGCAAACAGGCTCAGTCTCGTGAATTCTACAACATATTGGGACACCGTCTTAGTCCCCTGTACCAGTGCCATAAACTTTGCTTCCAACCTCCGGCGCTCATCAACCGGACAGTACTGCTGAGTGAACAGGTCCTTGAACTCAGCCCAAGTCATATCAGAAACCTTTTCCAATGTCAACGCATTCACCATTGCGTTCCACCACATGATTGCATCATTCGTGAACATAGCAGTTGCATAACGAACCATGTCCTTCTCAGCACAGTCGCTGATTCGGAATGTTCGTTCAGTTGCTGTTATCCATTCTAGTGCGGCAACAGCATCTCCTAGTCCATTAAACTCCACGGCCCCATTTCCTTTGAAGTCCTTGAAACGACAACCCTTGGGCTTGTTAGACGACCCAATGTTGTCATCTCGTTCCTCGTTGTTACCCCCTTCCTTCTCCTTGTTCTTTCTCTTATCCTCTCTTCTCTTAGCATCGGCCTCATCTCGAGCCCGAAACTGATCTTGTATCATTTTGTTCTGCTCAGCCATCATTGCTAGCATCATCTCTCTTGCTTCTTCAGGTGTCATTCCTCCAGACATGTTCTGCAAATATAAACATATAACTTGTTTAGTAACATGTCTTCAGTTTAAAGACACCACTTATTCGTCCCGTATGATAGTCAATCTCTTATAATTACTAGATCATAACCTATCTTAGTTCAGATCATTACTTAAACCACTACTTATCATTACCTAATGTTTGAGATCAAGACCTCACGGACACTTGAATCTCAAACGACTGCTCTGATACCATCTCGTGTGACACCCTTGCCACAACAACCACCAATTACAATACACCCAGGATTAATCATCAACATGCAATAACATAATGATCTGATAACCTAAATTAAGTGCGGAAGCATTAAAAACATAAATAAAGTAGTGCAACAAGTGTTAAACACCCTACGGTGCTATAAGGTACCAAGTCTAAGTCTACACACCCATACAATTATTACAATCATCCAGAATATTACAACATTGTCTCATAACATAAATTACCGATGAAATAGTGATGAGTCTCCCAAATCTTCCAAACGACCTAACTATAAGGTCCGGCCGCAGACTTTCCCTTTCCTGTAAAATAAAGTCAACTGAGGGGTAAGCGAATGCTTAGTGAATACACAGATTTACGCATTTTATAAATCCTTATGATGCCTACAAGAGTAGCACCGACGACGCACGTCGTGCACTCTCCACGTACACAAAGTACGACCACACAAGAGCCGTCGCTCTACGAGCCCGCAACTCGTCTTTTAAAATACACTACTGAGACCAACATCACATCGGGGATGACATACTGCCTACGGACCTGGAGGGATCAGCTCCAGCGTCTTATAGTGCAGTAACATCAGAGTAACAGATACCACCCGCAGGTCCATCATAGATGCACAACAAACGAACGGACATGCATCAAATAAGAATGTGCATCCAAATTTACGCAAGTTAGTAGAATTCCAAACGAATAATGAAGCAACATGTCTCAGTAAGCAAAAGCAATCATAAAGCAGATATAAACATGCGAAATCATATGTACTCACCGTGGGTGCGTAATTAAACTTTTATCCAATTATTATTTCTCTTCGGGCTTTCAACCGGATCCACCAAATACCCCACTGTGGGTTAAACAACACCACAAGGGACCTGTTATATTAATTACAACAATACTTCGTATCAATAACCGATTAAATCATAAAATCAAGTTTCGTAAGTGTGGCGATATTTTCCCCCATTTTAGATACATGTCCAAATTCATACCATAACTAAGTTTGAACCCATTTCAAGTTTACATCTTGTCCTAAGTATAACTTATGACATTTTATGTGTTGTTTATGAGTTTCATTCATAATACTCGAGTTTAGAGAGTAGATTTCTTAATTTTAGGCATTAAACTCGAATTTAATGGGTTAGATTTGAACCCATGCATCAGATTCGAACCATGCATCAGATTCGAACTACCCATCGAATCTAGGGGTAGATTCGAACCCCATACCTTCGAATCTAGTGTTTACACATCCGAATCTAGTACCAAACTCGAGTTTGTTCTTACATTTCGACTCTGTTCTTGGCATATTCGAGTATGTTCATCATTACAGCTTAAATCCATCATTCTAAGGCCTAAAATCACTGATATATCATGTATGATTCCTAGATTCGATTCTATTATGCATATACTAACATAATCTTGTAATATTTCAAGCAAAACAAGCTCCAATTTACATAAAATGACAGATTCGAAATTCTATTTTCTTCAAAACCGAAACTTAAAACTTAAAAGAGTCGATTCTTACCTTAATTCGTACGAAATTAGAAATCCGTTTGTAGATTGTTGTTGTACTCCTCGATACCTTTCCGTTGACGTATAATTCTCGATAATCTGACGGTCGGTTTGTGAGATAACTTAGAGAGATGTAGAGAGAAAATTTCTAGAGAGAGAGTGTAGTGAGAGAGTATGTAAATGGAAAATGAATATTTTTATCCTTTTTATTTCCATTTTCACCATTTAGTACATTTCTCCCCTCGACTTAACCGGTTCCGTAAAATACTAATTTAATCTTAAAATTATCATTAATAACTTTTAAAATCTTAATACTCCATAATAATGATTCAGAGTTCAAATTTTCTTAAAATAACAACAAACTTCTAAATAACCCAAATACATAATAATTGCTCAATTTTAACTTAAATATATATTTTCCACTTAATTAACCAAAATACATTAAAATAAATCCGAGGATGTTACACCCTCTCCTGGTCCTCGGTCCACACAAATGGCACAGATTGCCTGGTCAACATCGTCAAAGGCACTGCGATCCGCGAAAAGTTCTCTATAAACCGCCGATAATACCCGGCCAAACCCAGGAAACTGCGAACGTCTGACACAGATGTGGGCTGGCCCCAACTCATAATCGCCTCGAACTTTGCAAGATCCACCTTAACTCCCTCACCCGTCACTACATGCCCTAAGAACTACATCTCCCTGAACCAGAACTCTCACTTAGAAAACTTGCATAGAGCCTCTCTCGCTGCAGGGTACTCAAAACCTCCCTCAGGTGCTGGCCGTGCTCCTCGCTACTCCTCGAGTAGATCAGAATATCATCAATAAACACTATCACGAATCGGTCGAGGATCAGCATAAAGACCTTATTCATCAGGTCCATGAACATTGCTAGGGTGTTATTCAGCCCAAACGGCGTGACTAAGAACTCATAATGACCATATCTGGTCCTGAACGTAGTCTTAGGCACATCTTCATCTCTAACCCGCAACTGATGATATCTAGAATGCAGATCGATATTCGAAAAATAACTCGCCTCTTGAAGTTGATCAAAGAGGTCATCAATCCTCGGCAAGGGATAACGGTTCTTCACCGTTACCCTATTAAGCTCCCTATAATCTATACACGTGTGCATCGTCCCATCCTTCTTCTTCACGAACAACACAGGGGCTCCCCACGGAGAAGAACTGGGGTGAATGAACCCACGATCTAGAAGATCCTGAAGCTGCATCGTCATCTCACGCATCTCAGTAGAGGATAACTGATAAGGCATGCGCGCAATAGGAACCGCCTTGGGAACTAGGTCGATCCGAAACTCAACCTGTCGATCAGGCGGCAGGCCCGATAACTCATCCGGATTTACATCAGGGAAATTTCTGACCACTGGCACATCTCTTATCTCCATCTTCTACTTCTTCGCATCCACTACATAAGCTAAATACGTGGCAAACCCCTTCGCCACATAATTCTATGCCTGCGCCATCCACCCTATACTCATCTCTCCTCTATGCCTCACACCATACACAATCGCATACTCAGAACCGGAAATGGGAATACGAATCATCTTCTTGGAATAGAAGATATCCGTCTGGTGCGCTGTCAGCCAATCCATGCCTACAATCGCATCGAAAATGCTAATCTCCATAGGCATCAAGTCTATGGAAAACCTACGATCTTCTATCTCTATAGATACACAATCTCTATAGATACGGCTCACTAACACAGTACAACAATCTACTCGCTCAACAATAATAGGCACAGACAACTAAGAAGAAGGCATAGAAAAGTAATCACAGAAGGAGGCACATACAAACAAACGATCAAATCCCAAATCAAATAACATAAAAGCACACAGTCCATTAAGGATGAACGTAGCAGATACAACATCGGGCGACTCACGCGCCACGAGCCCTCGGCGCTCCACCTCTCTGATGTGCCGACGACGACACGGATGATTCAGCTCCACTCGAACCCAACCCTAGAAATCCCGCTCCTGGATTCCGGTAATCCCGAGACATATTGTCTGGCTTCCCACATCGGAAGCAAATGGACTCCTGTGAGGTACACGCAACGGCAGTGTGGCCGAATAGACCACACCGAAAACAACGAAGGTGCTCAGGGGCACACGGCCCTGCGTGGCGGTGATGGCACTGCTGGCAATCTCTCCCCCCGGAAGTCGAACTGTCCACTCGGCTCCCCGAATCTCAAGATCCTCTACCACTACTCCCTTGGCTCTGGCTCTACCTCTGGCCCTGACCCCGCTGTCTCTGCCCCTGTTGTCTCTGACTACACTGACTCTGTCTATTACCAGCCCCAGACTGCCCCTCACTCCGACCCTGTCCTCGCTGGGCTCCTGAAATCTAACCTCCATGCTCTTAATAGCCACCCTGGCGGCTCGCTCTATAGAATCTCGAAGATCCTGAACTCTGTCCCTGCCCTGATGGCTCGATACGCTGCCTCTTGGGAGCCGACTGCTCCCTCTGCTTCTCAACCTCTCTTTCCCGGTGACGAGCATACTACATGGCTGATGTAAATGTGGGGTTGCGCAACATCCCTACAAACTCTCTAATATCCGGTCTCAAACCCTCGATGAACATATTAACCTTCCGCTCCTCTGTGGCCACCTGATGGGGTGCGAACTGAGCCCTATCGTTAAACACGTCAATATACTCCTGAATAGATCTGGATCCCTACTGAAGATGGATAAACTCTCGCTCTAACTCTGACCTCGTATCCTGGGGCAACACTCTAACTCGAACTTGATGCAAAACTCCTCCCAAGACATCAAGTATGCCTCATCAACTCCTCGAGCACCAACCACTGAACTCCACCATCGCGACGCCCCACCCTTCAGCAGGTAGGAAGCACAACTCACTCGGTCAATATAGTCCAGATGGGCAATACCAAATGTCGCCTCGATCTCCCTCAACCAATCAAGTGCCTTCGAGGCACCAACCCCACCAGAAAACTCGGAAGGACGACCCATCATATAGTCCTTAAAGGACCCTCGCGATGGCTAGTTCAAAGAACCACCATCCCCGGAACTCTGGCCTCCCTCAGGAGGAGGCACCACAACTCGACCCCGACCCGCTCCCTGAGCTGGAAAACGCTCATCTAGAATCTAGCCTATTACGTAATACAGGTCAGACCTACGCACAAGCTCATCATCTCTATGGTCATCACCTTGAGGCCCGTTGTCCTGACAGTCCATAATCATCTGCACAATAAAATAATATCACATATCAACTCCACATAACACTATACACTACTCGTTTATCACCTAATACTCTACTTCAGATTACAATCCAAGGATCTAGACTCCGTGATTTAAGCTTAAGCATCCACTAGATACTTAATCTCTTAAACCTAGGCTCTGATACCAAGATTGTAACACCCTCGAACTAATCCCAATTGCCACATAAATAACACATCGTCAACAATATAATATAAAAGTCTCTAACTATTCCCAAGGCACATACGTGGAGAACCGATAATTTTAAAACATTAATTTACACAATGAAGTGACGGAATTCGCTGAATACATCAGAAACTATCCGAAGTATACATAAACGGTCCCCAAAATATCATTTTGATCCAAGGGCTGTAATGGGTTCCTAAGTTCTCACCATCATTGAGTTTATTAAAAGAGTCACTTATATATATATATATATATGTATATATATATATATATATATATATATATATATATATATATATATATATATATATATATGTAAGGTTGGGTTCCACGGAGTCCTAACTTAAAGTGGAGTGCTGGAGTTCCACCTTGTTTGTTTCAATAAGAAAAATGGTAGAATTGTCAAACAATACCCTTAAATTAAATGATAATTAAATTAACATTCAATCCCTAAATAGTAGCATATCTTCCATAATTAAGATTCCATAACATAAAACCAAATACTCTTCCATCTTTTTCAGTTATAGTTCTTGTATCGTTATAAACATCTTTTTTTAATTGAAAATCATATCATATTTATTGACTTTTTTTTTCAAGTTATATTACTACGCATGCACATGTTCAAATACGTATATGAACATGTTCAGTTGCTGGTTTTGTATACAAACATGTTCAGTTGATGCAGGAACATGTTCAACTGGTACATATATATGAACATGTTTAGTTGCTAAATGGTATGATTTCGATATGAACATGTTCAATTATAGCAATAACATGTTCAACTAGTTACGAGTATATGAACGTGTTCAGTTGTTACAGGGCATGGTTACGTATACGAACATTTTCAGTTGCTGCAGGAACATGCTCAACTGATGCAAGTATATAAACATGTTCAGTTGTTACAAGTATATGGTTTTTGTATATTTTTAATAAATATATTATAATAGTACTTGAAATAATCTTTATGTACTTGTACATGTTCAATTCAACGAGTGATGCTAACGATATGAGAGAGAGAGAGAGAGAGAGAGAGAGAGAGAGAGAGATGATGATTCAAAATTATAGGAGAAATTGATGAAATTTAAAAGGAATGATTGTAGGAGATAAAAATAGAAGATTTTATTTGATTGTTATCAATTATTATTAATATACCAAGATTACCCTTTTGTTACCAAACACCCTTATTTTTTTAAAACATGTCTATAATTTAAATTTAACTCATTACTAATAGCCATACATGGGTGGACTCCACGACTCCAATCTAATATTGGACTCCACGAAACTTGAATATATATATATATATATATATATATATATATATATATATATATATATATATATATATATATATATATATATATACATATATATATATATACTATATATACATACATATATATATATATATATATACATACTATATATATATACTATATATACATACTATATATATATACTATATATACTATATATATATACTATATATACTATATATATATACTATATATACTATATATATATATATATATATATATATATATATATATATATATATATATATGCTCAATTGAGAAATTTTATGCACATAGTCTCTGAGATTTTTTATGCATCAGATAATCTACCAAGGGCGCATAAATGAGATTTAAGGAATATATAACATATTTGAAATTAAATAGATGGAAATGAAGAAATAAGGAAATTAAATCACTATTTATTAGATTTCCTTAATTCTCTTTGTTAGATTATAAATTTCGATCATGTGGTGTTTTATTTTATAATAGTTAGTTTATTTTCTTTCCATGTAATGTTAGTTATTTCCATTGTAATTTATTTACTTGTTCATCATTTTTAAACTTTTTCAAATTCAACTCGGATCACCCAAAATTCGGATCATCAACCGAATTTGGATCACCATAGTTCCACTGTTCACTTCCAATTGAACCATCCGAGATACTGTTATTCATCCGAGTTACTGCGCATCCGAATTGCTGTCCATCAGAGTTATTGTGTATCACCAGAGTTATAATTATCTGAGTTTCTGTTCCTCATCCGAGTTCCATACCACCCGAGATACTTATCATCAATCGAATTCGGATCATCTAAATTTCGGTTCCATTCCATCTGAATTTCGGTTCCTTCAACCGAAAAATCAGTTTCCACTTCCAAAGATCCTAAGTTCATAATCAGCACTCAAAACATCATGTCTCGCGAAGCTCTTGTCCTTGGATCAGAGAACAGACCACCAGTTCTCTATCCAGATGAGTACGAACATTGGAAGAAGAGGTTCCTCAAGTTCATTGGCATGCAGCCCATGGGTAATCTATTGATACAGTCCATAAGTGAGGGACCTGCTGTGTTTTATCGAGAATGTCCTGCAATGCCAGATGCTACTCCTCCAGTCCCTGCATCACAGACAGTTCGTGAACCTGGAAATGAAGCAGAAAGGGAAAGACAAACAACCGATAAAAGGGTGGAATATCTTATCTATCAAGCCCTTCCCACGGATATTCTAGTTGGGGTAGATCGCAAACTTTTGACTAAAGAAATGTGGGACGACCAAGAGATGCAAATGCTTGGGGCAAACTTAGATGATAGTGCTAAAATTGAGGAGGCCAAGGCTAACTTCACAGAGTTCCGAGCCAAGGATGGAAAATCCCTACAGAGTACATTCACAAGGTTCTGCGTTGTTCTTAATGTGCTGAATAAACTACACATCCAAAAGGACAAAGATGACATCAACATCCAGTTCTTATCCTCCTTAGCTCTAGGATGGCAAATACCAAGTAGAGCCACCAAAAGGGTTCTAGACATTCCAATGTCTCTATAAATGTAGTGTTCAAGGAATTAAAGAAATATTAGGGCGATGTCGATGCTCAGAAATAGATGGTAAACACCCTGGCCTCACTGTTGTTGACTGTAAACCCAAACACCAAACCCACAGACTCCTTAGCCCTACTCTCCAATAAGACATACTCTGCTGAACCTACACCAAACCCATCTCCCATGCCTACTACAGTCAAGGTGCTTCATCCTCTCAATACAAATATGCACTGCCCCCGATGAATGAGACGTTTGATGATGAAGAGGAAACCATACAAGAACAAATCACCTTGTGGTCGAATCGTCTTCAACAGAGACGATTCTATAAGAATAAGACGAACAACCAACTTCGTTATGACACTGGCCCTCAGAGGTATTCTGATGACAGAAGAGATGAGAGGAGGGATGACCAGAGAGATGATAGGGATGATAGGTCCCGTGATGATTGGAGAAGAAATGATCGACATGACAGGTGATATGATGAATTGATAGACAGACGAGATGATAGGAGAGATAGACGTGATGATCGAAGGGATTATCGAGATGATCGCCGCTATGAAAGGCGTGACGATAGACGAGATGATAGGCTGGAGTATAATCATCGTGATGATCACAGGGAACCCCGCCGAGTTGACAAAAGGCCAGTCGAAAAAAGAGAGGACAAGCCTAGAGCTGATGAGCCTAAGGCAGCTGATAAACGACTCTAATATAAATGTGGAAGCCGTGTCACTTTGCTCGAGAATGCAAGGACCAATTCGAGCGTGACATAGGCTATTATGAGAGAAAGCTTAAGGGCCCTGAAGAAGAGATCTGATGCAATGGCCCTAGTAGCACAAGAAGACTACTTGGTTGATGATGAATCTGATGAGGAAGATGTTAGGGGCAGAAACTGTTATATGGTTGACAGAGTTGGTCTGGCTGATTATGCAACTACTTCTGATTCCGAATCAGACACGACTGTGGAGGGAGAGAAAATGAAAGATTCTACAGCCTGTCTAATGGCCAAGTCCGGGGACTCAGAGTGCTCCACGTCAGATTCAGAGACAAATGAGGTACATCCCTTTTACGTTCGTAAGTATGTAAATAATATATCTATACAAAATGAATGTAACTTGCACACACAAATACTTGAGCTAGAACCTATGTATAACACTGAGAAAGAAAAGTGTGTCAAGGTTGAACATCTAGCCCAATCTTTAAAAGTAACATCTAACAAATATGAAAAGAATTGGCTAAACGAGCATGAGTTGTTAAAGAAACTTTTAATTGAAAAAGTAAATGCTGAGGATAGGAACATTTACCTTAAGAGTTGTATTGATACAATCACTGAGGAAAAGAGTTCATGGAAGTCTGAAATGTTTTGTTATTTCAAAACGCTTAGAGTCCGTAAGCATGAAAAATTGTTAGGGTTAAATAATTGTAATCAAGTCTAGGAGTTTATTTGTACTTATTTAATAGTTCGTAGGTTATTTATATACGGGGTTTAATAGTTTAACCCACGGGCTTAGACCTCATTAGGTTTATTATTTAAAGGGTTAATTAGGGTTTTATAATACACACAAGCGAATAATTGAAGGTGTTGGAGTATGTAGCCGTTTAGGCATAGAGAGAAAATAACCTTTGTTCTTTGTTCAAGGTTTAATGTACTCGGCTATTATTATTGTTTCTCGTTCGTAATCGTTAGAATATATTGCTTGATTGTTTGTTTGCTTGATTAATTTGGGGCCTACAATTGGTGTCAGAGCCAGGTTGGTTTATATTGATTAAAAAGAAAAAAAGGGAACGAACTGCTCATCCATGGTTTTAATATTTTACTATTCGTGTACTTCATTTATATTTCTTCGTGTACTTCATTTATATTTCGAAAGGTTAAGTTTATTGATTGAAGTTTTTTTTTTATATAAAAAAAGTGATTACGTGTTCCAGTTTCGGTTTTGTGGCACTCGAAGTTATCATTTTTTTGTTAAAAAAAGTGTTAAGTTTTGGTTCTGTTATCTTGTTTCAATTTTCAAACACTTTATTTTTTGTCAAATCTCATCGTTAAGACTCGGTCAAAATTGATGTTCATTCAAAGCTGAATCGGTAGTCAAACTCTCGAACCCTAGCTTGTTATATGTTGAACAACTTTTGGTTCCTATCTGTATAACTCTCGGATGGGTTTTAAATTTTAAATTTGTTATTTAAAATTAAAGATTAATTCCAAGCGATTGTTTGTAAAAATTCGTTTGATACTAATCGGGTGATCGTCATTCTGTTTTTGCAATCAATTCACAAAAGATTTAATATAGATTTTGAATACACTTTGA
Organism: Centrapalus pauciflorus; assembly: GCA_020465985.1. Taxonomy (NCBI): domain Eukaryota; kingdom Viridiplantae; phylum Streptophyta; class Magnoliopsida; order Asterales; family Asteraceae; genus Centrapalus; species Centrapalus pauciflorus. Next base: position 77,289 of record JAANYP010003256.1, on the reverse strand, counting down.
ATTCATTTTTTATTTGGATCCATGTTTATCAAGGTTGTGGGTCGATTGAAGTTTAGTATTTAAAATCAAAGAAAAATAATAACGGTTGATTGAAAAATTCGCTTGATACTATATTCTTTCGTCTGAACGTCATTCTATTTTTACAATCAATTAGTAAAAATTTCATCTAGATTTTGAATTCAAAATTCGAATCTCGGATCCATTTAAAAATAAAATAAAATAAAAATTCCGGGATAACTATAATTTGGTAATTAAAATCAAAGATCGGTTCCTAACGGTTGATTGTGAAAATTTGCTTGATACTATATTCCTTCGGGTGAACATCATGTTTCACAATCAATTCATAAAAGATTTGATCTAGATTTCGTAGAACCATTGTGATCAATTTTTTCTAAGTTAAATTTTTGATCATTTGGAAATAGAAAGTTGTAACTTTCTAATCCTTTGTGACTCAAAAGTTAGACTAAAATTTTTTGACTACGTGCTTCTAATTCTTACATTCGAAAGTTAAAACTTTTGGATCCTTAGCATCCAAAAGTTATAATATTTGAATCATTCTTAGTCAGAATTTCGGTTCCAAAGTTTTTCAGACTTAAAAAATTTCAACTTGTGTTTTTCATTTCATTTCGAAAGTCATAAATCTCAGATCATTCTGATTCGAAAGTTACAACTCAAGTCAATCACCAATCTGAAGATCCATTAAAGCAAGCATCTCATTATGTCTGGACCGAACGAGAATATTTCAGACAAGGTACACTCCGCACTCGACACTAAGGTAAGTCTTCTTCCTAAAGAAGTTTTAGCTGAACTAGATATGCTAAGAAAAGAAGCTAAAAAGTTAGCTTCCTTTAAGACTGCTCCTTCGGGATGCTCGAAATGAAACGACTGATTTGAAAACAAATATTTTAGTGTTACAAGAAGAAATGTCTAAGGCTAATACTGTGACTAAGGATGTAACTGCTAAACTGTCCAAATTAGAATACGATCATCAAGTGCTTAAATATGATAAATCTGACAGTGATTACAAATATGAGTATGTCCTAGCTGAGAGAACGAAATTATGAGAAAAACTCGAAGACATGGAAGAAAGATTTTATAAACGTGGTCAAACTGATCAAACCATAAATATGTATAAACCTAGAGAGTTGAAGTCTAAAGATGGTTTAGGATTTACCGCTCTTAGAGTCATGGATAAAATTGTCAACAAACTACATGATCCTTTATATGATTTTGAGACCTTGGGTTGCGGGTACACTATGCCCTATCACAAAACTTGGCCAGAAGTGCTACCCGAAGAAGAAGAAAAACGAGCAAGACCTGATATGAAACAAATTAAATTTGTTTATGACTGGTTAAACTACGACTCTCTACAAGGAAAATTAGAAAAATCTTATAGAGAAGACGAGTTCGTTGAAGCAAAAGAGTTTACACCTGACCCAACCTTGGCAAAACCTCGTGAATATGTACCATCATATGCTCTAGAACAACGGGCTTCTGATCTAGAACAGATATTGGACAATCACGACATTTTGAGCAAGAACAGATATATATTTTACAAAGAAATTATCAGGTCTAGAAGCCGAGATTGCTCGACTAAATTCTTCTCTAGTTGACACTTCACTGCATAATGATAAATTTCATGCCCTTGAGTAAGCCTTGACACAAACCAAAGATCTGTTTGATTCAGACAGAAACATTTTTTTAAGAAAAGAAAATGCGTTTAATGAGGCAAGACGACAATTTTTAATTCGAGAACAAAATTTCAAAATCGATGCTAACTCATTTGACAAAGAATGAGATCAGCTTCTAGCCGCCATTCTGGGGCTGACATCTCAACTTGTTCCTATTCAGAACTGTTTAAATCCACAAGTTTCTATCATCAACAATTCCACGGTTGAAAGTCATTCTGAATCCACGGAATCATACTCTGAACTTAAAAGGAAACATCTTTTGGATATCAAGAAAGACAAAGAAAAGTTGGAAGTCCCAATCAAGATTTACACCGGTGAATCTTCTAAATCCTCTTTCAAAAGAGCCGTAAGGAATTCAATATACTATTATTCTAAGAGTACAGAGAATTCTCGAATGCCACAAAAGATCGAAAAATCCAACAACAGGCATAACTAGTTCTCTACTAGGAATGACACAGGCATCTCTTCTACTCAAGTGAAAAATCATTTTGATAATCCTAAGGACTCACAACCATTTATATTTGATTCTCATGTTATCAATAATAACAAAGTTTGGTTTGATGTTAATCAAAAGGCTGCTTCGTGTGATGCTTCCGTATCACATAAACCTTGTTTGAGATATTCTTTTAAGCAGTTACTTGATTTACGTCCTACTAAACTTTGTAACTCTGCTCATGTTATAAATAGTTGTGTATCCCAAGTTAGGAATAACTATGTTAACCATCATGTAAATAAACACAAAGGGCCCACATTTACTCTAAGCTGGGTACCAAAGACTGTCATGAAGGAACCTAATTGGAAATGGTTACCTAAGAAGGTCATCACTTAGAGATGGGTACCCAAAGCTAACCTGACTGGACCCAAACTTCAATGGGTACCAAAAGTTACTTGATTGTTTTACAGATAAATCGCTCCTGCTCATTTCAGTTCAGCACACGAGCCTAAATGAAATGGCTTCTGTGGATTTCAGTATAGAACCAGGACTTCACTGAATGGCTTCTAAACATTACTGTTTAGATACGGTGCGACAGTGTTTCTGAAACTTCCACCCTGGCGTGCATATCTAAGTGACAGTTCAACATCAAAGATGAAACGACAACAGGGTGCATGAATTTATTTCATATATTATGCTTCTGAATTCTGTTGACTGATATTTATTCTTATTTACAGGGGGAGTTCTCAACTACACGTTAACGAGGACGTGTTTTTCACTCTTCTAGTATGTAGAATTTTTTTAAAAAGAAATTATTTTTAGTGCATACTTGTAGGGGGAGTGATTATATTTAATTTTTTTTAATGTTTTTCTTTCGTAGTTATAGTTTTTTTTAAATAAAGTTTTTGTTAACCCTTAATGATTCAAACTCTTTTGGATTTTATTTGATCATCGTTTAAGGGGGAGAAAATTTTCTTTGTTTCATCTGAGAAAATCAGTCAAATTTTCATGCCAATTAGGATACATTCATTCATCCTGATTCACTTATTCTGATTCATTCTAACTAATAAGATCTCATGATCACAATTCTCTGAGAATCTCTCCACACCCTACTGAATTCGTTCATATCTGGATTGTGTTTCATTCTTATTTATTCATTCAGATAATTCTCTACACATCCCACTATCTCATCTAAATATGAATTTGAATCTCATCCTAATCAGAATCATTCTTTCATTTTGAATTACCTTATCCTTGATTCTTTCTAATTCATTCACTCATCTCCATACTCATATGATTCATTTCATTGAGTTCACTCTCATATCGCTAAAGTAGTTCTTCCGAGCATACTATGTTATCTTTTATAACTGCTAGTTCAGAACTCAAAGTTCATCACGTTTGATGATATTTGCTGACTCAAATGCACCACATGAGAGTATAGGCATATATCACCCTCCTATGGTCTACCCAAAACCGGATGACCTACCCACGGAGGAATCCTTCCAATAGATGAGAGGTAAGGGTCTTTAGATCTAGTTGAGGAGGATCAAACACAATGGGGTGTTGATCGGGTCGAGCAGAGATAAAATGAAATGAGAGGGGTACAAACGAAAGGAGATGGGGGTGCATCATATCATGTTTTACTGATATATAAGTCAGCCGGAGGGAGCTATAGCGGAAAAATGCATTTGAGAGCTTGAGGGGAGAGAAAGAATAAGAGAAAAGAAAATCCTATCCAAACCTACAAATAGTTGGGTTTTCTACGTATGCTATCAAATCTTATTAGTTGACATTTGGTATTGAAAAAGACATCATGGACCTAGTGACGCAAGCACAAAACCCCTCTAGCTAGTCAATTGCTTCTCAAAAAAGCTACTGTTTCATTTCTCACGGAGATATACCACATAATCTATTGACTACTCATTCGGAGTTAATTGATATAGAAACAAGACGAAATCTGCTCCGGTCTCCAAACATCATTTGATTGCACAATGTGTCTAGAGCCTAATATTTATACACTACTTAGGACACTTATTGAGTCATGTCTGTGTGACAATTAATGCACGTCTAATGTCACAAAGCCGGAACAACTATGATGGTGCTTAATATAAGTATTTCACGATGATTAGTTGGAAATCCTACCAGTGTTAACATGAAAGCCAGCGCTAAATGTAGGTCACATAGTTCATAACTATTGTGTTAACTAGAAACTTAAGTGGTCCTAGTTGTTATTTTTCCCTATAATTCTTATTTCAGTGTCACAGGTTGCAAAGCCTAATGACTATTTGTGATGATGAAGAGCATGTATTCATATTTCAAGGGGGAGTAAGCATCTTGCCAAGGATATCAGAGAGGGTTACATGATAATCAAGATTCTCCTAATTGTCATGAGGGGGAGAATATGTCTATGAATTAAGGGGGAGAATTCAAAAGGACAGAGATAGCTGAAGAATTCAAGGAGAGAAAGAGAGGTTCAACCAGAAAGAAAGCTAATCTAAAGAAAATATATGTTCGGTTGAATTTTCAAAGGGGGGGGGGGGGAACAGAGTTAAAGAGTCAAGGATCAGAGAAAGCCAAAGTGAAGTTATCCTATGATTCTTAAAGTGTTGAATTTCATTGCCACGTACGACTGAAGATTCTTCCCAAAGCTGAAGATCATGTTCACATCAGTTGAAGGTTTTCGCTATTGAGAAATCTCCGAAAGCTATTATTGAAAGGGAAGATAATTCAGAAGGGAGATTATTCATCAGAAGATCAAGCTTATTTTGAAGAAACCAGACTTGATCACAAAGGGTGAGATTGTTAGGGTTAATTAATTGTAATCAAGTATAGGGGTTTATTTGTACTTATTTAATAGTTCGTAGGTTATTAGGTACGGGCATTAATAGTTTAACCCACAGGCATAGACCTCATTACGTTTGTTATTTAAAGGGTTAATTAGGGTTTTATAATACACAGAAGCGAATAACTGAGGGTGTTGGAGTGTGTAGTCGTTCGGTCATAGAGAGAAAATAACCTTTGTTCTTTGTGTTCTTCATTCAAGGTTTAATGTACTCGGCTATTATTATGGTTTCTCGTTCGTAATCGTTACAATATATTGCTTGATTGTTTGTTTGCTTGATTAATATGGGACCTACAAAAACTTAGACAATCTGGGTAAATACAAAATGATTGAAGAACAGAGAATAGGTTTGTACTCACGGATAAGGACCCTAGATGATGAATTTCTAAAACAGGGTCAAACTGAACAAACTATTAATCAAAATCAACCCAAAGAGACTAGGTTTTATCTTTCCAAACAAGGAAGTTTAATAAATCCAAAGTATTTCGAAAAGATTCGATCAGTTTTACTTATTATTTATGATTTAAGGTATATGGGTGTTGGGTTTAAGTCTTTCTTTTTCGAATCATCAGAAGAAGTCTTAACCCAAGAAGATAGTGAAAATAAAGAAAATGAAACTTCTTTTAAATATGATGAAGTAAATGAGAGTTATCCTTATAGAGTACCTACTCTAGAGGAGGACTCCTTGTCTAGGTAATCATCAGCTGAAATGAATGTCGAACCTGTAAAACCAATCCCTCATCCTTATGTTCCTACAAAAGTTCTTCAACACAAAATAAATGTTTTAGAAAAGAAATTAAGGACAACTCGAAAGAAAGTTCTTTGTATCAAGATGCTCTTCTCAAGTGCGAGGAAAAATTGGTAAGAAAAAGTTTTGAACAATATGTAGAATTAACCATCTATAAAGAAAAGTTTGACAGGGTTTAAGAAAGATTAAATTCCCACTTAATAGATTCAAAAGTTTTTCATCCGATGAAAGTCCCTCTTGGAGCATGCGACAAAGGTAAAGCTTAGATTTAAGCTTCTTCTGTCATCTTTGAAGGTGAGTGTTCAAAATCTTCAAAAGTGGTGGTTTCAAAGAAGACTCATAGTAAATCTTAGTCTTCCAAGAAACCCACTCACCAAGGAAATTTCTCTAAGTCTTTCTAACGTACTGACTCTCATCGTTTTGTTCCTACAGATCGTGTGAGAAGAGTTCCAAAAACCACCATGCAAGATTATTCAAGTTTTTTTTTGTGAAGAAGGCTAAAATGCCAAGTGATTTTGTTTCTAGAGTTGTACAATTGGAGATCTAACACATTCGAATTTGGACAAATTGGAGATTATTTAAAAGCATTCGAAGTTAAATAAATTCGAGGCATACATTCGAACTTGACTGACTTTGAACTTATAGATATTTCAACAAGTTCGAACCTGAAGGTTCAATCAGATAGTGATGTCAAACGCATTTTCAGTATATTTCACTTTCACACTTAGGAATTTTTTTTATTCCTTTGGTTGTTTGTCATGATATACATTCCAAGTCGATTGTCGGTATGATTTTCCCTTTAAACATTTAACACTTTTGAATTTACCTTGGCCTTTTTATTTATCAAGAAACTACCATACGTGTCCCATACTTAGATATACTTCTGTAATCAAGGCAGACACACAATGATTATAACTTTTCAGTATTACAAATTTTCTTTAAAAGGCAAACATCGGACACAGTTCTCTATTTACATACAATAGAGTGTCTTAGTTTGTCTTGGAGTTCCTTTTAAGTTAACAAGATAGTGGTGACAGGTCAATACTTACGTAAAACAAAGCGACTTATCTTGCTAACATGAGTCAAAAATAGAGGTGACAGGTCCGTGCTTACGTACAACAAAGCGACTTGTTTTGCCTCCCTCTTCTTTTCAAAAATATTCTGTTCTTTTCTTTAAGATGTATTTTGATGTTGCAATACATGCCCCAGAAAATTTGAATACATCATTTAGAATCATTGTCTGTATGTCTATAACATAGAAATTAAGACCATTTGGTCATACATCTAAGTTAGTTACACATATGACTTTTTCTTGATTATTTTATTACCTGTTAGGATTTCCTTTGTGTATTATGCCTACCAACACATCAAACAACAAGTTATACATCACTTAGTGAATAAATCTGCATTATTATCTTCCGTTGCCACTTTTACCAGTTTAATTAAATTCTTTTCAGCACAATCACGTATAAAATGATGTCTTATGTCTATGTGCTTTGTTTTACTGCGTTTAACTGGATTATTAGTTATAACAATTGTAGACTGATTATCTATCCTAATGGGAGTATGAGTGTAAGTCAAACTGTAATCCCGCAATTGTTGTTGTATCCACAAAACCTATGAACAACAACTACCAGCAGCTACATATTCGACCTCGCACGTTGACACGGCTACCGAAGTCTGTTTCTTGCATTGCCAGGATACGAGCCTCCGTCCAAGGAACTGACAACCTCCAGTTATTGATTTCCGGTTCAAGGTGCAACCACCATAGTCAGAATCCGTGTATGCTTCCAATTCCAGATCACCATCAGCGTGATACCAAAGTCCCAGCTTCGGTTTTGACTTGAGGTATCTCAGAATCCGCTTCACGGCTTTCATATGCATTTCTTTCGGATTAGCTTGGAACCTAACACAAATACACACATCAAACATAATGTCAGGTCTAGAAGCAGTTAAATACATGAGTGACCCGATCATGGCACGATATAGAGTCGGATCCACATCAGTATCACATACTGTACCCGGTCCGAGATTGTGATTCTCTTGAATCAGAGTACTAAAGTGAGAAATCAGCTTAGTTCCTTCCATCCTGAAGCGCTCCAGAATATCGTAGACATACTTCTTCTGATGGATAAACATGCCCTCCTTCCTCTGTTCAACTTGCAAACCAAGAAAGACGTTCAGCTCTCCCATAGCACTCATCTCAAACTTTGACTTCATAACCTTCTCAAAGTCTTTGCACATTTGTTCGTTTGATGAGCCAAAAGTGATGTAATCCACTTATGTAACATCCTCGGATTTAATTTATTGTAACCGGGATAATTAGATGAAATTTTGTATAATTCAGTTGAATTATGAAAAATGATTAAATATCTGGTTATTTAAAAAGTTGGTTGCTATTTTAAGAAATTAAGAAACTTGAGAATTTCAATTTTTAGTTATTAAGTATGATTGTTAAAAAGTTAGTGATGATGAAAATCAGTATTTAATGGAACAAGATAAGTAGAGGGGTTAAATGTGTAAAGAACCGAAAGTTATGGAATACAAGACCCTTGGTCTTTTATTATGTTCATTTCATCATTTGGACCTCAAAAGCTCTCCATCTCTTAACCTCTCACTAACAATCTGCTGGAATTCGATATTTTGGAACTAAATTCGTGGAATTAATCTGATAATAGACAAGATTCAAGAGGAATTAAGGTAAGAAACATTATATCTCAACTTGGGGTTTATTTGGAGATTTTAAAGTTCAAAATTCAGATTTTGAATCTAATAGATTGTTGTTGCATGTTGGATCAATTAGTTGGAAATCATCCCCTGAAGGTTACTGAAGAATTTGAAACAAGAATCGTTGGTTAATTCCTCCAAAAAGGTAATAAATCTGAATATTTATGAACTTTTTGTGTTCTTGAGGTTTTTCCTCATTTTTTGGTCCAATCTAGATGAATTTGGGTGTTATAAATGGAGAAAATAGTGTAGAAACACCCCATATATGTTTATATAACATTACTATGGATGGCATGTGGATAGATTTGAGTTTTGGTAATTTTTACTTAAAAACCCGTAGCTGCGACCTGAGTTTCTATTGGTCAACTCGGCGAGTCGATGGGTTGACTCGGCGAGTCGCCAAGAACATTTGAATACAATATTCAAAAATTCATAAGTGTTGGATCCGAATCCGGTTGGGACCCGAATTCGGATGAGACCGGAAATTAGATTGGACCGAAATCGAATAAGAACCGAACTCGGATGGACCCGAATTTGGATGGGTCAATGTAATTTGGATGGATCCGAAATCCGGCCGAGGATCCGTATTTCGGACCTCGACTCGGCGAGTCGCCTGCAGTTTAGGTGTAATTCGGATGGGGTTTTAAAGACCCGAATTTATGGTTAATTAAACACACTTTTTAGATACCTTTTGTAACATATCAAGGTAAATAAAGGAGGGTTAATTGGGAATAATAACACCTCAAATGATGAGATTTAAATGTGAGTTTTGGATGTCGGTTCCAAATGTTGTAACACTTATAATTGTACAAATTGATACTAGAACACGTATGTGATATGTTTTCCTTATGGAAATGAAACAGGTCCGTTGTGGTGTTGTTTAACCCATAGTGGGGTACTTTGTGGATCCGGTTGAAATCCCGAGGAGAAATAAGATAAACTGCAATTAACTAACGCACCCACTGTGATTACCTTTAATTTTAACATGTCTGCATCTGCTTTATGTTTGCATTGCCTGCTGAGGCATGTTGTTTCACTTTCGCTTGGCACTCTACTAATTTGCGTTTATGTTGATGCACATTCATACTTGTTGCATGTTCGTTCATTTGTTGTGCATCGATGGACCTACGGGTCGCATCTGTACTCTGATGTTACTGTGCTGTATGACATAGAGTTTGACACCTCTATGGTCAGGATAGACAGTAGGTCATATCTGATGTTATGTCTGCCTCAGATAGTTGGTTTTTCTTATGCCGAGTGTCATCTCGAAGGAGCTGCGGCCCGGGTTTGCGTACTTTGAATACGTGTGGAGTATACAGTATGTGTTAGCGGTGTTACTCTTGGGGGCATCATAAGGATTTGTGGAATGTGTAAAATCATTTGGTATTCACTAAGCATTCGCTTACCCTTCAGTTGTTGAATTTTATAGGAAAAGGGAAATCTGCTGCGGGACCTTCTAACTAGGTCGTCTGTTGAAGTGATTGAAGATATCTACTGTTTATCTTGGTAACAGATTTATGGAATGTTGTTGCAATAAATTTGGAGTGATGTTATGTTATTGAGTATGTAGACTTACTATTGGAACCTTTGTAGCACCGTAGGGTGTTGGACAAATTTGTATTATTTTATTATGTACTTTTATGCTTCCGCATTTATATTAAGTACTCAGATCATTATGTAATAATTTATGTTTGGTGATTATTCCTGGGCGTATTGTAATGGAGGTTATTGTGGCAAGGGTGTCACAACGTACACTTGTACCAAGATAAAGTCTTCTCCCTTTCTCTTCACGAACAATGTACTATCAATTCTCCCTCTTTCAAACCCGTTGTCCAAAAGATGAGTTGACAGCGTCACATACCATGCCCTTGGTGCCTGATGCAATATACAGAGCCTTATAGAGTCGATATACTCTGTCGGGATATTTTGGATCAGTAAACCCAGGCGGCTGTTCGACGTACACCAGTTCCTTCACCTTTTCATATAAAAAATCACTCTTTACATCAAGCTGATAGACTTTAAACCCTTTGAAGGACGCGAATCCCAGAAACAGACGAATTGCTTCGAGCCATGCCACAGGTGCAAACACTTCCTTGTAATCGATTCCTTCTTCTTGGTTGAATCCTTTCACCACAAGTCTAGCCTTGTTACGAGTAATTGTACCCCGATCATCTCTCTTGCACTTAAAAACCCATTTGGTTCCTATTGCAACTTCATCCCGACGTAGCGGCACTAACTCCCACACTTCAAGCTTTCTGAATTGTGACAGTTCTTCTTGCATGGCTTCAACCCAAGAGTTGTCTTTCAGTGCCATTTGCACATTCTTCGGCTCTACTTGCGAGATGAAACATGAATATAGACATGTGTGATATGCTTCAGAGTCATTGATCATCGACAACAACACCGTGTTGTTATTCACACTACTCCTAGTTCTCACACTGGTATTCGGATTTCCTATGATGCTCTCAATCGGATGATCGTTGTTTATCCATGATGTCTCAATCTCATCGACCCTAAGATTATCTCCTAAATTTGATCCTATTTCACCTAACGGGGGTACGACTTCAGACGGTACATTCTCTTCCTCATGACCACTGTCCTCGGAGTTAGGAGTACTTGTCTGATTCTCGTTTGTAGGTAACTCAGGTTCATTCTCTGTTGGAGACCCATCTACTGTCGCTGTAAGCTCAGAAGTTGATGGAATGCCTGACTTTGGAAAATCTTGACGGTCGTCATTCAGACTTAATGACGAGAAGTTATTCTCCATTGTACCTGCATTTCCAGTAAAAGGTATGTTAAATGATTCAAACAATGAGTCATAATCAAATAACCACTCATGACCTGTTTGGGGTTTATGTGAATATCTTATAACATCAATGTTAAACACAACTTCTACCGTACCGTTTGTTTTGTTAAAAACCCTTTTGTATGGTGAGTTAGGCACATAACCTTTGAAATATCCTTCGTCAGCCTTTTCACCAAACTTAGGTTGGTGTTTTGTTTTCAAAAAAGTACACGGTACCCCAAACGGTTCAAAGCCTGTTAAATTAGGCGGTCTTTTATTCAGATATTCATAACAGGTTTTGTTCAGTGACTTGACAATAAGGACCTGATTTAAAACATGACATGCGGTATTCACTGCCTCCCCTCAAAACATGGTAGGAAGCTTTGAATCCGAGAGCATGGTCCTTGCTGCCTCAATCAAAATCCTGTTTTTCCGTTCTGCCACCCCATTTTGTTGTGCCTCATATGGTGCACTAAATTGATGCACTATGCCTTTGCATAGGCAACATACACCAATTACTGTGTTTTTAAATTCTATCCCATTATCACTCCTGATACGTTTTACCCTCGTCCCGTAGGAGTTTTCGACTTGGTCTAAGAAACCAATCAACTTTCCACCTGTTTCGTCCTTTGTGCCTAAAAAGAAAACCCATGAAAAACGTGAGTAATCATCAGTGATGACTAAACAAAACCAACTACCACCTATAGATCAATATGCAACAAATCGAAAGTGGAAACTATCGATTTCTGAGTCTTTGACTTGTGTGACTTCTTGTGTTGTTTTCCTTTCTTGCACGGTACACACTTGTCATCGAACTGAAAACTCTTCAGTGGGACACCTTGCACCAGACCACGTTTCGTGATATAATTCATTTTCCTTAGGTGCAGGTGTGCCATGCGTCTGTGCCATAAGATAGATTATCAATCTGAAGCTTTGGAAAGAATACAGATTGTTCCCATCAACGAATCAGATTTGTTCATGTCCATCATGTACAAATCATTCTTCCTTGGGGCTCTCATCATTATCCACTCTTCAGGTACTTTAAATCCCGGTTTCAGCACTAACGCCTCAGTATCAGTAAAACTTACTAAATTATTCTTATCACATATCTGAGATACACTAATGAGATAATCATCAAGTTTATCAACGTGGTAAACATGATCAAGTGTGATAGTCCCATTAGTGACCACTCCTGTTTCAGTGATATGACCTCCCTTGTTCCCAGCGAATGATACGAATCCCTTGTTCCCTCCCTTGAAGTCTGTGAGTAGACTTCTTTCCCCAGTCATGTGACGAGAGCAACCACTGTCGATGAACCACTTGTTGTTTAGACCTGTAGTTAGCTCCTGCACATGAAAGAAAACAAGTTAATCATCACGGGGAACCCAAGCCATGATTGACTTGGTAATACTATTCTCATCCACATACGTGAACTCCTTCAAATACCCATCTCTCCTTTCAGGTGACTTGGGCTTTTGATTGAGAACCTGTTGTGGTGCTGAGTGATATAAATTCGCTCTTGGCCTTTGGGAAGGCATTTGCTGTTGAGCCCTCGAATAATTTCTATTATAAGGCATTTCAAATTGATATCCCTGGGCTCTACCTGGTGTCTGTTGTCTTAGAGGAGTGTGAGACCTAACTGGAGTGTAAGCCCTTCTAGGTGTTGTACTCCTATAAGCTTGTTGAGGTCCTGACCTAGACTGATTAGGGACTCTATTCGGCGAATTAGTCCTAACCACTTCATTTGGTCTAACCGACACGGGCACTTGTCTAATAGCTATCTTAGGTCTGGCATTCACAATCTTCTCAGTGTGTTGAGAATCACTTGTGCTAGCAACACTAGATACAGGTTTTTTTTTGTTTAGGCTTTCCTACAGTAGGTCTAGACTCTGGTTTAGAGGGTGTAGACTCCACTTTCTTGTATGGACAGCTAGACGCAACATGTCCTTTCGCATGACATCTAAAGCAAGACATCTAATCTATCGACTTCTTATTGGTGCCCTTTGACTTTGGTGTCTCACTAGTGTTATTTTCTTTCTTTTGAACTATCGTGACTACTTTCTCTTGTTGATTATTAATTTCAGGTTTAGTTTCTCCTAGCTTTTGGTCACTAGAAGACTGCACAAACTTGACCTTTTTAATCTTAGAGTTAGTAGTAGACACCTTAGTTGTTTTGTCTTTATAAGATTCACTTTCAGTTGTTACCTCTGACTCGACTAGTTCATCAGTTTTATCCTGAGGTCAAGGCACATAATTATTGTTGAAAGGTGAAGGACTCTCTTGATAACCTAATCCTACGGGTTTCTTACACTGCCGTTGAGCTTATAAGATTTTCCCTAGATTTAGTGACGAGTTCCTAAACATCGACAACTTACTGTTTACTTCAGCAACCTTGACTTTTGATTTTGCTAGCTCAACCTCCTTAATTGTAAGTTCTTTGGTAAACGCCTCAACATGCTCATACATAAGTTCTATCCTGACACATTGTTCACTTAATTTGTCTTTTAGAACAATAGCATCTTGACCATCTGCTTTCAGCTTATTCCTTAGATCTTCTTTAATGTCTAAGAGACTAGCATTATCTGATTTTAGTGATTCTATCCGAGCAGTTAAGTTGTGATGTGTTTCTAGAACTAAGTTCAACCTATCATTTGAAGTAGGAAACAAAACACACAAGTCATGAAATGTAGAAAACTTCAGAATTACCCTTTTGTGATCCGATTCCACGTTAGCCATTTGTGCAGCAAACTCCAGAATGGTCTGATTATCTCACTTCTCCACCAACTAAGGACTTGTATCATTCTGTTCGTTGTCCTCTGTCATTCGACTCCGGATGAGTAGACCAATCATAAGTCCCATCGAGCTGTCTGTCCGATGATACATTTGTCAATAGACCAGTGATGTTAGCTTGAGTACCCGAACTACAATATCTTCCCTGAGATTGATTCTTATAGTTTTCAACTTTCAGTCGTTGACACTCTCATGCAAAGTGTCCTAATCCTTGGCAATTATAGCACTTAACATTGGATTTGTCGAACCCAATTTTACTGTTGCCTATATTCATATTTCTGCCTGTTCTTTTCATGAACCTTTTGACCCTTTGAGTCACCATGTCCAGTTGCAATTGAAGGTCCATTTCCTCCAAGTCATCAGTATCCACCTGATCGTAGTCTTCTACCCATAATGCATGATCTTTAATTTTTCCTTGTACACAATTTCCGTATGCTGCAACAAACGAAGCCAAAAGATTCAGATGAGCTTTGGCTGATTGTGCACTCATAGGCATCTTTGTATAATGTTGAGAAGTGGATGCTGAGTGAGTCGGTTTATCTTCCTGTTTAGAATACCCTAAGAATAGCCGAATACTTGTGTCCTCTACCTCTACTAGGATAGGCGCTTCACCTGAGAAGAAGGCGGTAGTTGTCTTCAGTTCACTTGTGATAGAAGGTTTTTTCTTTCCAAAATACGTCTCTGGATCTTGGACTTGATCATATTCCTGTTCCTTCTTAGGTATCTGAAAGTTGTAAGCCCTCAGCGTACTAATAACTCCTTCTAGAGTAAGAGTTTTGAATTTTTCTTCATCATGCTTTATAAGCGCTGTGTACATTTCCCACTTCGTAGGTAAAGCATCAAGAAGTTTCTCTATCTTCTCAATTTCACGATACTCGACGTCATGATTATCTAGCTCTGTCAGTAAATGGTAGAATCTTGTTATTGTCTCATCTAGCTTTTCGGTTTTCAATGCTTTGAAAATTGCGAATTGCTGTTTCAGCATCTCGGTCCTTCCCTTGCGAACCCTCGGATTTCCCTCACACCGCTTCTCGAGAGCATCCCATAGCTCTTTAGAAGTACGATGATTCCTTAAGGTGTGTAGAATCTCTTCAGGTAATGCCATACGAATAATAGAGAATGCTCTGTTCTCGGCCTCATAAAGTTTCTTATCATCATCCTTCATTTTTTGATATGTTTAGACTCTCTTACGGCCCTCAAACTCTTGTGTAGGTGGAATGTATCCCTCATTGATACAAATCCACATTCGCATGTCGTTGAAACGAGCAAAATCGGCAAACCTATCCTTCCACCAATAGTAGTCTTCCAACCTCATCAGTTTTGGCGGAGAATTTGCCTTGCCAACTTCGTGGTCCATTTCGATGAACTTTTGCAAACTGGTCATCCTTTCTAAAGTTTTTGTATTCGAACTTAGATAATTTAATTTAAAATTAATTTAAAATAAACCCTTTCGAACTTAGGTTACTTCGAATTAATTTAAAGTTAAATTTGTTTAAAATTAAATTCGAAAGTGATCAAGTTCGAAATCAACAAGTTCGATGGTCTGACAAGTTCGAGATTTTTGACAAATTCGAAATCTAACAAATTCAAAGATAACAAGTTCGAATCTCAGCCAAATTCGAAGGAAGCCCTAAATCAAGTTCGAGAGGAGCGTATTTCTAACAAGTTCGAATGAACCCTAATACCCCCTATGTTCGAGCGCCGCAAGTTCGAGAAACGGCCGAAAGTTCGATGTTTTCAAGTTTTCAGATTAAACCAGAGTTTTTAGGATTAAAAACTGTGATTTCGACTGAAACAATGAACCAATATGAACTTTTCTCCGTTACTTTGCTTGTATAACTCGAAAAACTTATAAAAAATGTGATTTATCCGTCCCAAACGCCAAGAAACCAAGAATGTTTAATATAAACGCGAAGAACACGATGAACACCCTTATGGCTCTAATACCACTTGTAAAGTCACCTACCTACGGATCCAATCTTGACGCGACACCGTCTAACGAGTGCGGAATTCTCGTTAGGGGTTTAACGGATTGATCACACACACGAAAACACGGACACCAACACGATGATAGACGTAAACACAAATGTCCCGACACGTGATTCTATCCAAGAACACTCTGAAAACTCTCTACAAACGCTCACAAGTTGGTAATCGCCTCGAACGAAGATTTCTACAAAGATCCTTAATCAAACTGATTAAACAGTAATTATAGCCATTAGATTCAAACATAGCCTGGACAAGTTCGAGAAGGCCCAAGCCCACGAACTTGTCCACCATTAAGTTCGAACCAGGGCTTTGAACTTATTCTAGAACTTGTCTTTGAACCTATTCTAGAAACTTATGTTTGATCTTATCTTTGAACTTATGTTTGAACTTATCTTTGAACTTATGTTTGAACTTAAGTAAAACATCAATCACAAACAAGTTCAAACATATATACAATCAATATCAAACATATCAATCATGTATTAAGGTGCAATTACGAAGACTTGAACTATTATAAAACATTATCTACACTTAGACTGCTATTGTCACACAAGATGCACTAACAATATTATGACTTTCTTGACTCACACCATCAAAGAATGTTTTGATAAGCATCCATTTGGGTACCTCGTGCTGTGGACAAGCTCCCAGTAATTCCTTCATACGATCGAACGCTTCGTAGAATTGTTCGCCCGATTTTTGTTTAAATCCGACAATTTCCTTTCTTTTCTCGGTTGTTTTACCAATTGGGTAATACTCATTAAGGAATTCTCGTTTCATTTTATCCCATGTTGTAATACTATTGGTTGGTAAGGATACGAACCAATTCTTTGCTTTCTCTTTTAACGAGATAGGAATTAATCGAAGTTTTAAACCGTCGGTAGTCATACCTCGAACATGGTTGGCTTTACATATTGCTATGAACTCAGCTAAAAGTTCGTAGGGTTCCACGCTTGGCATCCCGCGAAAGATCGGAAGAATTTGGAATAATTGAGGACGAACTCCGGGTTCGTTCTCGTTTTCGGGATAACGAATTGGAGACGGGTCGGGCACATCACCTCGGTGGTAATGCGATTCAACCGTAAGCCTCGGTTGATCACCCATTCTAGCAGCTATGCGCTCAGGTTCTTCTTGATCACGATTTCGCGGTGAAATCGGAGGGTTTTCTAAATTAGGAATCTCTGAATTGGGAATTTCTATATCAGGAATTTCTTACTCTTGTGCGTTTAAATTCTCCGTGATTAATTGTTGATTTTTAATCCTGACAGTCTTTCGCTTCGATCTCGCTACTTTTTCAATCTCAGGTTCGAATTGTAGCGGCAATCCTTTAGCCGATCGACGTGTGTGCATACACTAAATAAAATACTTAAATAAAATACTTTAGTTAAACTAATTATATTTTTGGTGGAAAAGTAGAGGACTACAATTACCTTTTTGAAATTTTTAAATTTTTTTATTTGATGTTTCTTTAATAATAAAATAAACACTAAAAATAACCAAAAAAAGGAACTTAAACTTAATTACTTAAAACTAAGGCAACTAATTAACTGTAGGTCCCAAAAGATATCCCAAGTATATAGCCTTAAGCTGTAGATGGGGGGTGAATACAGCTATTTAAAAAATTACACACAATTTTCTCAATGTTTGTATGTGTTATCAACAAATGTTAATTACAAACGAGCTTGAATGCGGAAAGGTTCAAGCTGAGATGACAGATACAACAATATGTTTAACTAGTCTAAGACTGACTAAAACTAATTACAATGAATACACTCACTAAGAATCACTCACTGTGTTTACAAGACTCTGAGGAACAGCTTGAACAAGAAGAGCTTAGACACTGAGCACTGTTTTATTCAACCAGACTTGCATGCAAGAAAGACTCACTTTGAATGCATGTTCAGTCTTGGTTTCAGCACTTAGCTTTTTGGCTTAATCTTTCAATCCTTGGAAGTTTCTTTTTATACTCACTCAGAGGATCTAAGTGAAGCTTCTTCATTGGACGGAATGAAAAAGGAGAAGTCTTGTTGAAAAGACAACATAAACTTTTCTGCACTTTTCTGAAAAGCAGACTTGTCTTCATGTGGGCAGAACTTTTGTCTTTTCACTTTGTCTACTGTTGCATTGCCTTTAACTAAATAAGGAATGTCACCTTTGTGTTTTTCTTCCTTTGTAAAGGCCTATTTTGATATAAGAAAAAGGTCTGTCACCCTTTTTCAAATAACCTTTTGTCTTCATGTAACTATACAGCTTGGGCAGGCTGAGCAGTTCTGATTTCCACTTTGTCTTCGACTTTGTAAACTGATCTTGCAGTCAAAAACAATACATGAGGACTTGGAAACACATTCCATAAAGTGTTTAGCCTGTTCACAAAGAACAGGTTCTGTTCACAAAGAACAGAACACTTGTAAACTGCCCAAGCTGCTCACCAGTGTAGAGCAGCGTAGACAGTTTATGTACAGCCTGTTCAGCAGACTGAACAGCTTGGGCAAAACTGCCTTTGTTGCAACACATGCAACACATAGAACAACTTCACTGATATTGCAAATCTTTTTCAGGTTTCTATAAGGCATATAACAGGCCTTAAATTCAACCTTCAAAAGCATCAACAGGCTTGATTAATAATCTCCCCCTTAGATGCAGAACAGGTTTGAGTGAAGCCTTTTTGTGCCTAACAATCTCACCCTATTTGCAATAACCAGTCTAAGCTGGCCTTATCAAGAATCACTATATATTTTTACAGTACATTCCTGCGGGCAGGCCAAGCAGCAGAAGGAGGCATCTAATTTTAGAAGAAGATGAAGAGGAGGAGGAAAGTCCTGAAGCTGCTGTCACTACAGCAGCTAAAGGAAAAGAAAAAGCAGCAACTGATCCTCAGCAGCAGAAAGCAACAGAACTTAAATTTCACAAAGCCAGAGCCAAAGAAATGGTTCTTCCTATGCACAAATATTTTGAGTTTAGAGAAGAACAACTTCAAGCCCTGGAAGCTTTAAGGAAAGAAGAAGAATCTGCCAAAGCTGCTAAGTCTTTTGCACTTCAAGAGACATGGAAAGTTAAAATGTCCTCTCTAGTTGTGCAAAAGAAAATTTTGGAAGCTGCTAAGGGATCAACAGAAGAGGCAAGGGGAGTTCTGCTTCTTGCTGCACCAACTTATCAACTTACCACCAAGGAGTTGACACCCACCTATTGTGCTTTTCCTATCTAGCCTGCAACCTGCAAAATCAGAATCTGAATAACATGTTAGTTCAAGGCTTGAGTCTTTGGAATACCAAAGTCCCAAACCTGGTGTACCCTTCAGGTATCTGAAGATCCTTTTAACAGTAGCTAGATGAGATTCCTTTGGATCAGCTTGGAACCTAGCACATAAACAGGTGGCAAACATAATATCAGGTCTACTAGCAGTTAAATATAGCAAGCTCCCAATCATTCCTCAGTAAGCTGTTACTGAAACAGCTTTGCCACTGGCATCAGCATCCAATTTTACATTGGTTGCCATTGGGGTTTTAATAGGAGAACTTTGAGCAAATTTAAACTTTTTCAATAGATCTAAAGTATACTTTCTTTGATTTATAAAAATTCCAGTTGAGGTTTGTTTAACCTATAATCCTAAAAAGAAAGTAAGTTCTCCCATCATACTCATTTCATATTTGGATTTCATGAGTAATGAAAAATTCTTGCATAACTGCTCATTTGTAGAACCAAATATTATATCATCCACATAAATTTGAACAAGCATAATATCAGATTTCACCTTCTTTATGAACAATGTGGTATCCACTTTACCTCTGGAATACCCATTGCTCATAAGGAATTCAGTAAGAGTGTCATACCAGGCTCTAGGGGCTTGTTTGAGACCATAGAGAGCTTTGTCCAACTTATAGACAAAACCTGGATGATGTTCATTTTCAAAACGCGGAGGCTGCTTGACATAAACTTCTTGCAGCTTCCCATTCAAAAATGCACTCTTCACATCAATTTGAAATACCTTAATGCTCTTATGAGCAGCGTAGGCTAGATACAAACGAATTGCTTCTAGCCTGGCCACAGGAGCAAATGTCTCATCATAGTCAATTCCTTCCTCCTGTCTATAACCCTGAGCAACCAGTCTTGCCTTATTTCTTATGACATGACTTTGCTCATCCATCTTATTCCTGAAAACCCATTTAGTGCCAATTATAGTTTTACCTTTAGGAGCAGGGACCAGCTTCCATACCTTGTTTCTCTCAAACTGATTGAGTTCTTCTTGCATGGCAGTGATCCAATTGGCATCTTTTAGTGCTTCATCCACCTTCTTTGGCTCCATTAGTGAAACAAAATTAGAGAACATACAGAAGTTCCCTAAGCTGTCCCACCTTGTTTGTACCCCTTTGTTAATGTCACAAATTATTTGATCATTGGGGTGACATCTGATCCACTTAGGATCATTCTTCAATGATGATTCCCCTGAGTTATCAGCAGCTTCAGCAAGTCCTGTTGAACAGCTCTCAAGATTTTCAGACACACTGTTATCTTGAGCCTGTTCACTTGTTGAACATGACTGACCACTGTTGAACATATCAGCAGAGGAACCAGGAAAATCAGCATTGATAGGTTCAGGACATGCGGTTGTGATTAAGTCAGTACACTTATTCACACAGGATGTATTGACATAATCATCATCATGCCCATCATGATTAACAGGTTCCACACTGGTGTAGTGGAACCTTTTGAGTCCTCTTCACTGTTTGAATGCATCATATCATCAAAGTTTAATTCTCCTGAAACTGATTCAGGAACAGCTTTGGTGGAAGCATTCTTGGACTCTTCAAAGGTGACATTGATAGATTCATCTATCACCTTTCTTTTGTTGTTGTACACTCTGTAGGCTTTCGAGATAGCAGAGTAGCCAACAAACACACCTTCATCAGCTTTTGGTTCAAACTTTGCCAGTTGGTCCCTTTGATTCAGAATGAAGCAGGAACAACCAAACACATGGAAGTAACTGACATTTGGCTTCCTCCCTTTGAGCAGCTCATAGGGAGTCTTGTTGAACCTTATCACCACTAATGACCTGTTTTGGGTGAAGCAGGCAGTGTTAACGGCTTCAGCCCAGAATGATGAAGGTAAACCTGATGCACACAGCATGGTTCTAGCAGCTTCAGTGAGAGTTCTGTTTCTCCTTTCAGCAACTCCATTTTGTTGTGGAGTTCTTACAGCTGAAAAGTTTTGAGTGATTCCTTTCTCTTCACAGAAGTCTTCAAGAGTACTGTTTCTGAATTCAGTACCATGATCACTTCTAAGTTGCTTCACTTGGGCAGAGTTCAGCATTTCCATCTTTTTCACAAATCCAATAATTTCTCTAGCAGTCTCTCCTTTGCTCTTCAAGAAGATAACCCATGTGTACCTGGAGAACTCATCAACCATTACTAGAGTGTATCTTCTTCCTCCTAGACTTGGGACATTAACAGGTCCAAACAAGTCCGTATGGATTAAGAAGAGAGGAGTATCAATAGAAAAGTTATGTTTGGGTTTAAATAATGATTTCCTCTGCTTGCCTTTCTCACAAGCTGTGCAGAGTTTATCCTTAACAAAGGTCATAGAAGGCAAACCTGTCACCAACTCTTTCTTACAGAGTTTGTTGATGTTCTTGAAGTTCAGGTGTGACAGCCTTTTGTGCCATAACCAGTTTAGGTCTGCATTTGTTCTTGTGAGAAAACAGGTTTCAGTTGTGGGATCAGCGGATTGCATGTCCACAACATATACACCTTTCTTTCGTTGAGCACACAACACAACTTTACCTTGGGGATCTAATATGTAACCTAGGTGCTCATCAAAGTTAACCTTGTAGCCAGCATCACACAGTTGACTTATGCTAACAAGATTATGTTTTAGCCCAACCACATAGGCTACTCTTTTGAACACTGCAGCACCAGCATTAAGAGTTCCATATCCCTCAGTGGATCCATGTACATTGTCACCAAATGTGACTTTTGGCCCTTTTTCAGGCCTGAGATCACTCAGCAGGTCCTTAAAACCTGTCATGTGCCCTGAGCAGCTACTGTCCAAGTACCAAACCTGGGATGGTTGTTTTTCCTGCAGAGTGACAAGTAGAATATTAGTCATTTTTAGGGGAACTCATCACAGAGATGAGTTCTCCTACTTCATCAACATTTGTTGATGGACTTGTGATGTCAACACTAATATTCCCTATTTGAATGGTATCAGTTTGGATACCACTCCCATTGACTGAGATGTTTCCAACACTGTTTATGTTAGCAATGAGGGAACCATCAGAGTCAGCAGGCCTCATGTCCTCAGTTTCAGGATAGTCTTTGGCCAGATGTGTCTTCATTCCACATTTATAACATTTTCTCCTTTTAGCATTTTTGGAAGAAGACCTTTCAGAAACACATTATGAGTTATTTCTGTTGATTCCATCAGCAGGTTTATCAAACTTATTACATTTTGATGAATCAACAGCTTGAGGGGAAAGTTCAATAGCCACAACTTTGTCTGTCTCTTCTTTCCTCTTTTTAGGAGGGCAGATGTCAAAGATAGGAAGCTTAATTGGCTTTTGAACTTCCACAGGTTCAGGAAACCTATTCCCATCTCTCTCAGACTGAGCAATGGCTTTTCCTTTGCCCTTCCTCAGATGTGATTGATGTTGCCTATCAACATAATCATTATTTCTGGTTTTGAAAGACTTATTCTTATTTAAAACCAGTTTACCACTATGATTAGAAAATTATTTGAAATCACAGCAGGTTTGCCTTCAGTCTGAGACTTACTCTTGTTAAAGGCAGACTGCTTACCTTTGAAAACTTATTTTCAAAATGTTCAGCATTAAAAGGATTCGTATGCCTTTTTACATCAGCTTTAGACCCAAAGCCTGTATTGTCAATAGGTTTGGTGTCCACAGCTGCAGTTTGGACATGCTTTCCTTTCTTTTGCTTGTGTGAATCAGTAGAGCACTTAGCAAGCTTGTTTGATGGAAAACTTATTTCATTAGCAGCTTTTGAGCTAGGTTTACACGAGCTGTCAGTGTTTTGAGGCCTGACAAACCTGTTTGTTGAGATTAATTTACCATTCACTTTTTGAATAAAAGTGTTTGGAAGCTCACCAAGAGTGGACAAGTCTTCTTTTAAATTATTAACCTCAACAATGGAAGCTGCTGTGTCAAGATCCCCTCCAAGATAGACTTGGATTTGTGTAGGAATCTGTTGACTTATGCAGTGGCTGACTTTTTGTGTAGATTGGCACCAAGAGTCAACTATCTTTTGAAGCTTAGCATGTTTTATATCTGTTTCTCTCTTCTCTTCTAGTAAAATAGAATTGATGTGCTTTAATTCATTAAGTTCAGTTTCCAACTTATGGAAACTGTCCAGTTTACTGGATTTTGTTTCAAGATCAGTTTTGAGCTTAGAGATTTCAGATAATAAAACAGTATGCTTCTTAATAGCAGCTTTCAGATCAACAAGCATATATTCAAACATTTTAACTTTTTCTTCAGAACTGTAATCCATAAAATTTTGTACCTTATACATCATTGTAGGATTCCAGTTCTCCAAGCTGCCAAAAGCTTCAGCTTCAGCCAGATCCTGTTTGAAGTTGCTTGTTGATGGGACATCAGTGTTGGCCATCAGATAGTTATTATCTTCTTCATCAGATGATGAATCAGACTCCTCCCAGTCACAAGTCTATGCCTTAAGTCCCTTTTGCCGGTTAGAACCCACTGAGTTTTCCAACTTCCTCAGCTTAGCCATGGCCATAAGGTACTTAGCCCTATAGCCATCATCCCTGTTTGTCTTGTGTGGTTTGGATGACTGACCAACAGCTTTTGACACACAGTCAGCAGCTATGTGACCAGTTTTGCCACATTTGAAACACTCAGCTTTGGTCTTGTCAAATGATTTCTTTTTGACAGCATTTGAACTTCCTTGCAGCATGTTTCTTCCAAACCTTTTCTTGTTGAACCTTTTGACAAGAATGGCTATCATTTGCTCATCATCCAGTTCAGCAATATCTACATTGTCTTCCACATCAGACATTACCTCCTTGTCATCAGCCTATTGATCAGGTTGAGTGAACACATCACTCACTTGATTTACAGGTTGTCTCACACTGGCCACAAAGGCAGCACCTTTCTTAATTATTTCCAAGGCATTTCTCTTCTGTTGCCTTGACTGCTCATCATTCAGTAAAGATCCATACAGATTAACAAGATCCATACTTCTGATGGTACCTGAATTCCTTAAAATTGTAGAAAAATAATTCCATTCTTCAGGCAGGACATCTAAGAACTTGTTTACCAAAGTCAGGCTGTCCTTGGTGAACCCAACAGCTTTGAGATCATTTACAAGAGCAGTAAACCTGGTGTAGGTTTCAGTGAGAGTCTCCTTTGGTTTTGCAAAGAAGAGTTCATACTGTCTAACAAGATTATTAATCTTGTTGTCAAGTGTGATTGTGGGTCCATCATAGACGGTACACAGAGTATCCCACATCTCCTTTGCAGTCTTCATCTTCTCAACCTGTTTGAACACATCATCAGGTAGAGAGATGACCAGATTGTTTCTGGCCTTTGCATCAAGGGCCACTAGTCTTTTGTCTTCATCAGACCATTGAGCTTTTGCTTTCTCAAATGTTCTGATTTCAGGAGCAGCTCCTTCAACAGCAGGAGTTATAGTTGTAACAGAGGTTGGCACATAGGGACCCTCCATTACAATCTCTGGTAGTTGCACATCCAGATTCTCTAAGTAGAGCATCATTCTGCACTTCCAACCAGAAAAGTTCTGATGATTGAACTTTGGAGGTTTGCCCATTGAGCCATTGTCATTGTATGAGGAACTTGCAGCACTGTTGTCCATGGAAACTTTGGGAGAATGAGAGATCTAGAATGACACACACTCTAAACTGCTCTAATACCAGTTGTAGGTCCCAAAAGATATCCCAAGTATATAGCCTTAAGCTGTAGAGGGGGGGTGAATACAGCTATTTAAAAAACTACACACAATTTTCTCAATGTTTGTATGTATTATCAACAAATGTTATTTACAAACGAGCTTGAATGCGGAAAGGTTCAAGCTGAGATGACAGATACAACAGTATGTTTAACTAGTCTAAGACTGACTTAAACTAATTACAATGAATAACTCACTAAGAATCACTCATTGTGTTTACATTACTCTGAGGAACAGCTTGAACAAGAACAGCTTAGACACTGAGCACTGTTTTATTCAAGCAGACTTGCATGCATGAAAGACTCACTTTGAATGCATGTTCACTCTTGGTTTCAGCACTTAGCTTTTTGGCTTAATCTTTCAATCCTTGGAAGTTTCTCTTTATACTCACTCAGAGGATCTAAGTGAAGCTTCTTCATTGGACGGAATGAAAAAGGAGAAGTCTTGTTGAAAAGACAACATAAACTTTTCTGCACTTTTCTGAAAAGTAGACTTGTCTTCATGTGGGCAGAACTTTTGTGTTTTCACTTTGTCTACTGTTGCATTGCCTTTAACTAAATAAGGAATGTCACCTTTGTGTTTTTCTTCCTTTGTAAAGGCCTATTTTGATATAAGAAAAAGGTCTGTCACCCTTTTTCAAATAACCTTTTGTCTTCATGTAACAGAACAGCTTGGGCAGGCTGAGCAGTTCTGATTTCCACTTTGTCTTCGACTTTGTAAACTGATCTTGCAGTCAAAAACAATACATGAGGACTTGGAAACACATTCCATAAAGTGTTTAGCCGGTTCACAAAGAACAGGTTTTGTTCACAAAGAAAAGAACACTTGTAAACTGCCCAAGCTGCTCACCAGTGTAGAGCAGCGTAGACAGTTTATGTCCAGCCTGTTCAGCAGACTGAATATCTTGGGCAAAACTGCCTTTGTTGCAACACATGCAACACATAGAACAGCTTTAGGCTGATATTGCAAAGCTTTTTCAGGTTTCAATAAGGCATATAACAGGCCTTAAATTCAACCTTCAAAAGCATCAACAGGTTTGATTAATAATCTCCCCCTTAGATGCAGAACAGGTTTGACTGAGGCCTTTTGTGCCTAACATTAACTTTAAACCTTAACTACCGTTACACTCCCCGGCAACGGCGCCAAAACTCTGACGGGCCATCGTTGTGACCCGCAGACTTAGTCCTTAAATCCACTATTTAGCTAGAGAAGTAAGGGTCGAATCCACATGGAGTGTGGTCGTAATTAGGATTAGGTTATTAGCCTTATAAGTTTATTGAAAGCATTTAAATTGTGAATTTGTGGATTTGAATGATTTGTTTAGAGTAATGGTTTGCTATCGCTTTGTAAGTAAAATTAATGAAGAAGTAACTAACGTAGAAGATAAACAATCAAGAGATGAATAACCATTCACGGGATCACCACGGCATAAGTATTACTCACTATAATTTCATGCAACGATCACATAGACATAATCAATTGCGCGAATAAATTAATCAAACATGCCTTAACCAATAACTCTCGGCATAGCGTATGCAATATTAATACTTGTTTTAATCCCTAAGCTAATGGACTCGACACAAATAATAGTACCACGATAAACTATCTTGCTTTTACCAATCAAAACATACAATCATAATCATAGCAGAATGCTTATCATTTGCATACACATAATAGATCTCATTTAATACAAATACATCAAAGCATGAGAAATTAAAGTAGAGTAAACTTAGCCGTAGATCCTCCGCAAACGGCTAATGGGATTAGCCGCTCATCATATGCTCATCACAATCGTAGATCTGTGTCATTGAGTAGCTTGCGAATCACCGTCTTCGTTCTTGTATCGTAGATCCACTCCAGCATGGCTTCGACAGACTTTCACACACGTCGGGACTCTCTCCAAAGCTGCCCTCGACTTGTATTTATAGTGAGGTCGAGATTAGGGTTCCACATGTTGTAAATTATAGACTTTTCAGGAATTGCTCCTCAGATTCAAGGGAATGTAACCTCCTCAAATCCTACCACAATTGAAAGCATCATTTGGATGGTGAATAACATAATGGATATGGATCAAGTGGTGATACAGGTAAAAGCTAATGCTGGAGAGAACAAGAGAAAGTGGGAGGATCGCTCGGGGAAGAATTCTGGCCCGCAAACTACAAAGCCCAAAACCTTAAGGCGTTTGTTGTCGGGGTTGAACCAAGAAAGGGTTACATCTTAACTTCTATATAAAGACTTTTACCAAATGTCTTAAAAACAAGTTTT
The DNA here is from genome assembly GCA_020465985.1 of Centrapalus pauciflorus. Lineage (NCBI taxonomy): Eukaryota > Viridiplantae > Streptophyta > Magnoliopsida > Asterales > Asteraceae > Centrapalus > Centrapalus pauciflorus. Next base: position 50,083 of record JAANYP010003256.1, on the reverse strand, counting down.
ATTGCCCAATGTACAACAGATAAAGCTCAAGGGCTGAATTTTAAGTAGTACAACTCATTATTACATATAATACAAGTCATTACTACAGTTAAATTTTTGAAATTTGAATGTGAATTTAAAAGCCTGCATTCTCTATCACCGAGAAAATTAATGTCCAACAAGTCCATTCCCAAGAAAACCAAACGTCTGCAAAAAGCATGCTCAATGAATCTCATCTCATGCCCTGAATCTTGAAGATACACACTCTCGATCCTATCTGAATTGACTATTGAGTACGCATTCTTGAAGCGTCCCTCCTACAACCTTGCTTTACGACGTTGGCCTTGCTGCCTCATCACCGAGTCCCCTTCCTGGGTGCCACCTTATGCTGCTGATGCCGCCTTTTCGATAAGTCCTCTTATCATTCCCTCTCGCTGTATCTTTATATCTTTGATTTTTAGGTCCGTCATTGATCTCTTTCTCATTTCACTCGATCCTGACTCTCTATCTCAGGTTTGTCTTTCTATTTCTCTTGTCGCATTCCACTTTCTGATTGGCAACTGATTATTATCAGGTTCATCTATATTTAGTATGAAAGATTATCGATAGTGATTTGTGATTATAGATTGATTAAAGATTTATATACGATTTTAGACTTTAATATGCTTATTTTAGATTTGCTTTTGGGGCTAGATGTTTGAACTCATAATTTGATTTTAACATTCAGGTATTAGATTCATCAAGTTTCTATCATGGTGATTCCTAAGTTTCTTTACATCGTAGGGTAAATAAGAACATGTTGTGTCCTCTTTTTTTATGTCATTCTGTTAATGTGATTTTGTACTTCTTCTGGAATCAGTGTTTTGCTTGATCCGTGTTTCTATTTCTTGCATAACTTTTTACATTGAATTTTTTTAATCTATGTTTGTTTTTAGAGAACTATCAGAACAATGGTTTATATCCTTGTGTTCTTTTGCAAGAGTAGAATCACTAAAGTCGATTATGAAATAGGTTACATGTTTTACCATCATACATACAAAGGTAAGTGCCATTCAACTTCTAGATATGTAGTTTTTGTTTGATTTATTGACATGAAATCTTGTTTGGTTTTGTTTTTTTTAACAACAAATCTATTTTAAAATTTAAATTCTTTTTTTCAAACTTGTTTATAGGCCTCTCATATGTTTATTTCAGCAAATTCTAATATGTGACATTCAAAAGCTACGAAGGTATGCAATTCAATTTACATATCCAGATTTTAATTAACTCATCTATAAATTACATGTTCATACTTTGTTTCAACTATTATGTTTTTTGCATAACTCAGTAAGTTAAAAGACATTGGAGACTTTTATGGATATCTAAAGAATTTATGGATGAGCTACTTAAATTTATGGATGAAAGTTCTCTTAAATACTGTGAAATGTTAAGTTAATGGGGTTTATATGTTTTACACGTTTACCCTTTAGGGCATCAACTTTGTGGAAATTGAGTCATACATTACTTATTTAATTTGGTATGTTTTCTGAAGATGCTGGACATGAAATTAGGTGGAACTAAATAGATGTTTAAACTTTAAACAGGATAGAATCGTTAGCTCATCCATAAATTTGCTTAGCTCAACCGTTATGAATATCTAAAGAATTTAATTAGCTCAATTTCCACAAATTTCTCCAATGTCTTTTATCTAAAGAATTTTAATTAGCTTATCCATTAATTGCATATCTGTGTTTGTTTGTCTAAAGAAATTTTTTTTAATTATACCAGAAATACATACTCTGATGTAGAGTTAAATTCATGCATTTGGTGATCCATTTTCTTTTCGGCAGAAATGTTGCGTCGACTTTGAAATATCATAACTAAATCATAACTTAACAAAATGAGCTGATTCTTGTCTCAAAAGTTAGATCTATATGTTAACTAAAATTTTGGAAGTTTTCATCATTTGTTATGGAGTTTAGGATCCCCATATATTATTCAGGAACCCGAAAGTTTGACACCTCAAAAATGGCCAACATGGGGTTTTTAACAAGCTTTTTCCCTAACCTAAACACCTCGAAAAATGGCCGTTCTTGACTTTAAAAATTCTTTGTGTATAGTAGTTTAATTTCTAAGAAAACAAAAGCCTAAATCGTTTTGGAGCTTGGTCAAAAAGAGTCTCAAAGTAGGCCGAAAAACCTTCAAAAAGCTGGAAAATTATATATATATATATATATATATATATATATAAATTTGACGTTTTATGTGGGTTTTATTTATAAACTTATAATGATGGGTGATTTAAGACATAAAAACCTTTATATATACATATTATCATATATGGGATATTATTAAGTCCTTTATATCATTTAGGCTTGGTTAATCACATCCGGTTCATCACCCATCCATCAACGTAAACTTGCATTTTACGCGCATATTTTGCCATCACACTCTCGGTGAGTGTTCATAGCCCCTATTTTCACACTGATATATTTTGGGGTTGAAATACATGCTACGTGATCATGTGGACACATAAACTACTTCATTTCTATTATGTATTACACATATGGTTCCATTAGCCCTCAAATCATGAACTGTTAGTTGAATTTATTTGTATGCGCGAATATATTGTGGATAGATCTATCGAGAGCCATGTCTCCCTTTTGGGTTAGTCTTACTGGCTAACGGCGGAATGCATATATATTTAACATTACCGTATTACATATGGGAATACTACACAGGGCGAACTCATAATTAAGTTTCGGTTGCATGATGGTTTTAAGTAATACATAACATGTAATTTATGATTTTTAAAATTCAAACTCAACTGTTGATGTCCATACAAGTCATATTTACGTGTAAACCTATGAGCTCAGCAACACTTTTGTTGACGTATTTTAGCGTGTATTTTCAGGTGATTAAGGCAAGTGCACCGCATAGGATGTATTTTCAAGGCTTCCGTACTTTTGGAGTCGCATTAATTTTCAAACCATCGGAGATTTATTTGCATTATTTTGGTTAATTTAATTATGTATTTAAATCTCTGTATCTTGCGAACTACTCTTTATCATTCTCGGGCTATGTAAAACATTTCTATATTTTGAAGTTATATCTATGTATTTTGAAAACGTCCATATAGTGGTCGTTCGTTATGATTATGGTTACGCTTCCGCGACGTCACGCTTCGTTGCCAACCGGGGTAACGGGGTATGACAGATTGGTATCAGAGCCATAGTTATAGTGAACTTGGTTGCATTAGTACCCTAGACTATAACTGCACTTAATTTTTACTGAAGTACTTTTTGAAAATATTTTGTAACTAACTAAAAGACTATAAATGAACCTTGATAGCGGAACCATGTCAAACAACACCATCATCATCTTGTCCGATTCTGAGGATGAGTATTCCCCCATGAGCCCCGAAGTCACGGAGGTTTTCACCGAAGAAGATCCATCTGAAGAATAGGTAACCTCCGAGGAGCCGATGGAGGAATCAGAAGAGGACCCCATGTAAGACGACAAAACCGGAGAGGATCCGCCACCCCCAGTGATCCCCTCCTACACACCATATCACCCCGAGGTTCCGTCATTCAAACCGAACCGTCCTCACCCCAGTGGTCCAAAGATGCTATTTATACCCCAGAAGAGGGTAATGATACCGAGACGGGAGAATATTTCCATCCCGGCTTCCCAACCAAGTTCACCACCACAGCAGCGACGGGCAAACGCCCATAAATGGGGATGGATGCCCGAGACCCTCCAAGAGTGGAGGCGGGAGGAGGGAATCCCTCCCACTTTGAATTAGAGGACCATCCTCCGCACTGACGCCACCGCCCACTCAAGAGCCAGCCGATCAGACCATACCTCTCTTGGTAGCAAGGTCTTCACGGCACGACCTCCAACTCCGATTACTTAACCAGGATATTGCAAAGACGACTGCTCGTATAGAGTGGGAGGAGTTGCAAAACTCCAACATCTATTGGGCCAACCAGCAGGCCCTCGCCATCCAACAGCACGGGCTAGAGGAGCTTCTGCAACGACTGGCCGAGAGCGAGGCCCGTAATGAAGAGCTGACACAACGCCTCAATGCAATGGAGTAGGGAGAGACCCCCGACCACTCCCACACCTCGTACCCCCTATCCTTGTAATGTTGGGAAATTATTATGTAATAGTGTAGGACTAAAACTTTTCGCGTAATAACCCGCCCCGGTGTAAGAAATTATGAATGATTAATGAAAATTGCAAGTTATTTATGAATCTGTGTTTGATGATTATAGAACTATGCCTTAAGAAAAATTTAAATATTTAAGACTCAACTTCTTACACTATGCTCTTTTCTTTAAACTTTATGATAATGTCGCCAAAGAGAGCCATGAACACCGCCGAGATAGAGCAACCGGTCGTACAACGAGTGTGAACAGCTATAGCCACTTATGAAACCAACCGCAATAGCACCGCAAACGGCGACGGATGAGCTAGTCGCACCACGGGAGGGTCTGATTCAACCTAGAAAGGGTGTGGAATCAAAGGATTTTTAAGCTGTAAGCCTTGATACTTTAATGAAACATAAGACGCTGCCGGACTAGTTCACTGGTTCGAGAAACTGGAGTCTGTGTTCCGCGTTAGTGGTTGTATCGAGGATGAGAAGGTCAAGTTCGCCACCCACACTCTTCAAGATGGCGCTTTGAAATGGTGGAATTCATATGCTCAGTCTGTGGGGATTGATATAGCTTACCAACTCGCCTGGATCGAGTTGAAACAAATGATGAAAAATAAGTGTTGCCCGAGAAACGAACTGCAAAGATGGAGTCAGAGTTCTGGTATCTGGCTATGAAGGGAACGGATGTAGCTGGGTACACCAACAGTTTTCACGAGTTGAGTCTGTTGTGCCCACAGATGGTCACTCCGGAGTACAAGCGTATTAAGCGCTACATTTGGGGACTCACCCCCCAAATTCAAGGGATTGTCACCGCCTCCAACCCTACCACAATCCTGAGCGCCATCCGAATGGCGAATAACTTGATGGACCAAGTGGCCCGAAGGAATGAGGCCAAAGCAGGAGAAAACAAGAGGAAATGGGAAGAACAATCAGGGAAAGGTTCGAGGTCCGAGTCCCAAAAGCCCGAGACCATCAAAGCTTTTGTCGTTGGAGCTGAGTCAAGGAAAGGCTATACTGACAATAAACCATGGTGTAACCGATGCACCTACCATCACGTAGGTCTCTATCCAACCCCTTGCGGGAAGTGTAAGAAGCTTGGTCACCTAACCCAATATTGTAAGTTTAACACCAACGGGGGCAACAGCGGCACACTTAGGAGCTGCTTCGAATGTGGGAACACTGGGCATTTCAAGAAGGATTGTTCCAAGTTAAGGAACGATGGTGGAGCTCCAGGGAGAGCTTTTGTATTGGGAGAAAGTGACGCTCGTCAAGATCCCAACGTAGTAACGGGTACATTCCTTCTTAATGATATGTATGCTTATGTGTTATTTGATAATGGAGCTGATAGAAGTTTTAAATCTGCTAAGTTTAGTGAACAACTGAATGCCACTCTTTCACCATTAGAAAATGCTTATGCTGTAGAATTAGCAGACGGAAAGTTGATTGAAGCAAATAGTATAATTAAGGAATGCAAAATAAAACTGGCAGATCACCCCTTTAAGATAAACTTGATGCCTATAGAACTCGGAAGCTTCGATGTAGTTATTGGTATGGCTTGGTTGTCAGACAACCATGCTGAAATCTTATGTGGTAAGAGGGTCATAAGAATACCACTTAAGAAAAATATAGTCCTTACAGTCCAAGGAGAAAGAAAAAATTGCCAATTGAACGTCATCTCTGGTATGAGAATGCTGAAGTGCCTTCGAAGAGGTTGTCAAGTAGTACTAGTTCAACTAGTGGAAAAGGATTCGAAGGAGAAGCGACTCGAAGAAATCCCGGTAGTTCGTGAGTACCCAAAAGTCATTCCTGAAGACTTTCCTGGACTTCCACCAATTTGGTAAGCAGAATTTCAGATTGACTTGGTGCCTGGGGCTGCTCTTGTCACTTGAATACCTTACCGATTGGCCCCGTTAGAGACCCAAGAATTATCAAATCAGCTGCAAGAACTGTTCGATAAAGGATTCATCCGACCAAGTTCCTCACATTGGGGAGCTCCGGTCTTATTTGTCAAGAAAAAGGACGGATCCTTTAGGATGTGCATCGATTATCGAGAGCTGAACAAGTTAACAATCAAAACCAATACCCCCTTCCCATAATCGACGATCGACGATCTATTCGATCAGCTGCAAGGATCCAATTACTACTCTAACATTGATCTACGATCCGGGTATCACCAAGTAAAAGTTCGGGAAGAAGATATACCCAACACAGCATTCAGAACTCCTTATGGACATTACGAGTTTTAGGTGATGCCATTCGGTTTGACCAACGCACCAGTCGTATTCATGGACCTTATGAATCGGGTGTGTAAACCGTATTTGGACAAATTTGTAATAGTGTTCATAGAGGATATACTTATCTATTCGAGAAGTAATGAGGAGGATGACCAGCATATGAAGTTGATTTTGAGCTGCTAGAGAAAGAACAGTTGTACGCCAAATTCTCTATGTGTGAATTTTGGCTACGAGAAGTCAAATTCTTAGGGCATGTGATCTATAGCCAAGGAATTCAAGTAGACCCATCAAAAATCGAGGCCATTAAGAACTGGGCAACTCCTAGGACTCCTACCGAAATCCATCAGTTCTTAGGTCTCACCGATTATTATCGGCGATTCATTGAAAACTTCTCGAAAATAGCTGGTTCTTTAACGAAATTGACTCGGAAGGACATAAAGTACAACTGGGGTGAAGATCAGGAAACGACGTTCCGACTGTTGAAGCAAAGATTGTGTAGTGCACCTATTCTCTCCCTACTGGAATGAACAGAAGATTGTGTCGTTTACTGCGATGCCTCACACAGTGGGTTGGGTTGTGTGTTAATGCAAAGAAACAAGGTTATATCTTATGCATCGCGGCAACTTAAAGTTCATGAGGTAAATTACACGACTCATGACCTGGAGTTTGGAGCTGTGGTATTTGCTCTCAAGATATGGAGGCACTACCTTTACGGTACAAAGTGCACGGTGTTTACAAACCGCAAGAGCCTTCAACATATTCTGAACCAGATAGAGTTAAACATGAGGCAACGACGCTGGGTTTAACTGCTTATCGATTACGACTGCGATATCCGTTATCATCCGGGTAAGGCAAATGTTGTAGCTACTACCTTGAGCCGGAAGGAACGAGTTAAACCCTTGAGAGTCCGAGCTTTAGTCATGACTATAAAGTCAAACCTGAACTCTCAAATCCGCGAGGCACAAGAGGAAGCAGTCAATGAGGGAAATCAGCTAGATAAAGCCTTGAGAGGAATGGATAACAGTTTGAAATCAAGACCGATGGATGTCGGTACTTCATTAGCAGAATTTGGCTGCCAAAATTCGGAGGGTTAAGGAAGCTCGTCATGGATGAAGGGCATAAAACAAGATATGCTATTCACCCAGGGTCAGATAAGATGTATCACGACTTGAAGGAAATGTACTTGTGGCCAAACATGAAGGCTGACATTGCTACGTATGTTAGCAAACGCTTAACGCGTTAGGAAGTTAAGGCTGAGCACTAGAAGCCATCAGGATTGTTGGTTCAACCGGAAATACCTCAGTGGAAGTGGGAGAGAATAACCATGGACTTCATCACAAAGTTGCCAAAGAATTCCGGTGGTTATGACACTATTTGGGTGATTGTGGATCAACTCACAAAGACTGCACACTTCTTGCCAATCAAGGAGACTCATAAGATGGATAAGTTAACACGAATCTATCTTAAAGAAGTCGTCTCAAGGCATGGAGTTCCTGTATCTATTATATCAGATAGGGACAGCTTGTTCACATCAAGATTTTGGCAATCATTACAAGAGGCATTGGGTACACGCCTGGACATAAGCACGGCCTATCACCCGCAGACGGATGGTTAGAGTGAAAGAACGATCCAGGCATTGGAGGACATACTAAGGGTATGTGTTATCGACTTTGGTTAAAGTTGGGACAGGCACCTGCCATTAGTTGAGTTTTCCTGTAACAACAGCTATCACTCGAGTATTAAGACTCCTCCATTCGAGGCACTTTATGGGAGAAAGTGTCGGTCACCGCTTTGTTGGACTGAGGTAGGAGATAGCCAGATCACTGGACCCGAGATCATCCAGGAGACTACAGAAAAGATAGTCCAGATTTAGAACCTAATTAAAGCTCGCACGGGGTCGACAACAAAGCTATGCAGATGCTCGACGGAAGGATTTGGAATTTCAGGAGGGAGATCAATTAATGCTGAAAGTCTCGCATTGGAAAGGCATAATCCGTTTTGGGAAACGAGGAAAACTCAATCCTCGTTATATCGGACCATTCAAGATCTCCAAAAGAATTGGCCTGGTAGCCTTTCGGCTCGATCTGCCCCCAGAGCTTAGTAATGTTCATAATACCTTCCACGTATCCAACCTTAAGAAGTGCCTGACTGATGAAACACTCGTCATACCCATGGAGGAGCTGGAGCTAGACGATAAGTTGAACTTCGTTGAAGAACCCGTGGAAATAATGGACCGATAGGTCAAGAAACTAAAGCACATCCGAATCCCGATAATAAAAGTCAGATGGAACTCTAAACGAGCTCCTGAGTTTACATGGGAATGCGAAGACCAGTTTCGGGAAAAATACCCTCATCTGTTCTCGAATACTCAAGCAGTGGAGAACACGAGCTAATTTCGGGACGAAATTCCCTTAACACGAGGAGACCGTAACATCCGGTATTAAACCAGGTTAGCAACTATGACCTAATCAGTATTTACTAGGCAATTATAACCTAATCAGTGGTCATTATCAATTAATCAAAGTGATTAAGGAAATTCAACTCAATTAGAATCAATTTCATCGGTGCGATTAATCGGCAAATCAATTAATCCGATCGATTTACGATATGAAGGATCAGTTCAACTAAGTACATAAATAAATTATGATTAGTGACACTAATCATATACTAGTACAATAACTAAACATTAATTATGCAAGACTAAAACAATTCATTAAAACAATGCATCCAAAAGTATTTATGAAATTACAAAAAAAGGGAAATACAAGAATACATTTCTAAATACTTTAATACAAAAAAAATGAAAATACATCAATAATACCCCATCAAATCTGGCCCATAGGTAGTACATGTGTAGGTTTTGACTTACATCTTTTTTATTACAACCTCAATAACACATCAAAATCAAATCCTCCTTCACCATCCTCTTTCATTTCATAAAAATCTCACACTCAACCTCCACTTTCACTATCTTTTCAAAATCTTTTCCTCCTCTATAAATAGAGGGTTCCTTCTCATTCATTTCCACACATTCAAAAGCCAAAAATTCTCTCTTTCTCCCTTGTAAAAACCGGCCACCAAGCCCCACAAGAACACACAAATTTCAACTTTTGTTGTTCAAATATTCTAAGAGTTCTTTTGTGCAACTAAGTTCAAGGTCAAGCCTTATATCTATTTTCATTTGTTTCACTAAATCAAAGTAAGTAAATACTAACTCATAACATATTATAATGTTTATATAAGTCTTGTATAATATATATAATCACCAACAACAACAAGTTTCATAAAACCTCAAGTTTATAAAACAGTAGTTTTGTTTTTAAGTTGTTTTCCTCAAATGTGTTTATAAATATATAAACAGCTCATGTAAGTGTAACTATTATGAAAATAAATTACATAGGTGTGTTTTATAACTTTTTATTCAAGTAGTTTTTGAATAAACAACAAAAATCGCAAGTTATTTCAAGTTTATGAAATACGGAATTTCGGCAGAAATGTTGTGTCGACTTTGAAAAATTATAACTAATTCATAACTTAACGAAATGAGTAGATAGATGTCTCTAAATTTAGATCTATGTCTTAACTAAAAATCTGGAAGTTTTCATAATTTATTATGGAGTTTAGAACCCCCAGATATTATTCGGGAACCCGAAAGTTTGACAGCTCAAAAATGGCCAACATGAGGTTTTTAACGAGCTTATTCCCTAACCTAACACCTCGAAAAATGGCCGTTCTTGACTTTAAAAATTATTTTTATGTAGTAGTTTAATTTTTAAGAAAACCAAAGCCAAAATCGTTTTGGAGCTTGGTCAAATACAACCTCAAAGTAGGCCGAAAAACCTTCAAAAAGCTGGAAAATTATATATATATATATATATATATATATATATATATATATATATATATATATATATATATATATATATATATATATATATATATATATATAAACTTGACGTTTTAAGTGAGTTTTATTTATAAACTTGTAATGTTGGGTGATTTAAGACATAAAAACTTTATATATTCATATTATCGTATATGGGAGATTATTAAGTCACTTATATCATTTAGGGCTTGGTTAATCACATCACGTTCATCACCCGTGCATATTTTGCCATCACACTCTCGGTGAGTCTTCATAACCCCTATTTTCACCCTGTTATGTTTTGTGGTTCATATGGACACAGAAACTACTTCATTTCTATTATGTATTACATATATGGTTTCATCAGCCCTCAAATCATGAACTGTTAGTTGCATATATTTGTAAGCGCGAAATTGTGATTTGTAAAGCCAATCACATTCGAGGTATAACCACCGATTGTTTGAAACTTCGATTATTCCGTTTTTCTTTAAAGAAGAAAGCCAAAAATTGGTTTGTGTCGCTACCGAACAATAGCATCACAACGTGGGATCAAACGAAACGCGTATATCTCAATGCGTATTATTCCATAATAAAACCACTGAGAAATGAAAGGAAATCACCGAGTTTTAAGAAAAACTTGGTGAAAAATTCTACGAGACATTTGATTGGATGAATGAGTTGCTAAGAGCTTGTCCACACCACGAAGTTCCAAAATGGATGCTCATTAAAAAGTTCTTTGATGGTCTGAGTCCAGAGAGCCTTAACATGATTATCGCCGCTACTGGTTGCACATTCTCAGCCAAAGAAGATGATGAAGGTTGGGAGTTACCGAATCAACTCTATAAAGGTCTCAAGGTTCAAGCTGGTCATGAGAATAGCATTGGAGTTCTGGTGATGGGCATAGACAATGCTTGGAAGCACGAAGTAAAGAATGAAATCTCAGAATTCGAAAAGAAAATGGATCAACTGACGAAGCGTTTCAATAAAATCCAAAATGCATCGCTTAACTGTGTCATATGCGGAGATCCATCTCTTCATTTTGAAGCATGCCCAAAAGTGTAACCCACTGAGGAATATACTAATGAAGTCTATGGTTTCAGAACTCATCGGGAGAGGGATAAGCCATTTTCGGAAACCTATAATCCGGGATGGAGAAATCACCCCAATTTTCAAATGAAAAATGATCAGCCTGTCAACCATCAATCTAAACCAAGGTATGAACCACCACCAAGATAATATCAATATGGTTCAACTTCTGCTGCTAAGGATGAGCGATACTACAAGCCACACCAACGAGATGAACCTCATTTTCACGTAGAAACAAATTTGAGATATTCACAATTCTTAGAGTTCGCATAATTCATGAAGCAACAATCGGCTGTCAACACAAAGACCATGGAGTTGCTAAGTCGCCAAATGGGTCAGATAGATGAATCGCTCACGAAACGAGAGGAGGGAAAGCTTCCGAGTGACACAGTTCCAAACCCTTCGCATGCACATGGCAAAGAAAAGAAGCATGAGGTAAATGATGTATCTAAGGTGACTACCTTGAGAAGTGGTAGAGCGGTGGATAATAAGATCGAGATACCAAGGGAACAAGAAGAAGAAGCTGACACTGACACCAAGGTCGTGTATAAAGAAACATAGACTCCTAAGAAGAATGAGGGTTCTAAAAAGGTTACTTTCAAGGAACCAATCAAGGCAGACATTCCAAGTCCCAAAGTTTGTGAGGTGGTTAAGGATGAGGACACCACAACTTCTCTTCCTTACCCCTCTGCTCTAGAAAATCCGAAATCTTCTCCATATGGTAAGAGAGGTCCACAACCCGAGGATTTGTGGGACTGTAAGGTCTTGAACTAACAGATCTATCTAGACGCGACACACACCAACGAGTGCGGAATCCTCGTTAGCGGCTTGACGGATTTACACTCACACGAAACACGGAGACTACCACAGCGTTGTACGAACGAGTACGAACGAACCTACGCGATGATTCTCTCCGAACAAACACAATATCAGTTGATAAACTAGATATCGCCTTTTGCTAATTGCTCACACTAATTCTGCAAAAGTCCTCAAATCATTCGAGTTAATCCCTAATTATAGAGACCCATTCGAGTTTGTCATGGGCCAAACTCGAAACAGGCCCAAGGCCCATTCGAATTTGTCCCCTTGACAAATTCGAATCTGCCTTATTCGAATTTATACCAAATTCGAATCTGCCTTTTGTATATATTCGAATATGCTCTAAATTCGAATTTCACAAGTCAAACTTCTATTTGAACATATGTTTAACTTATGTTTGAATTAATCTTTGGACTTTATGTTTGAACTTCTTGTAATACATTACATCAAGTTGAAACATACAATCAATGAATATCAAACACACAAAATCACATATATCAAACACTAGTTAATCATTCAATATCTTGTAATATCACTTAGACAAAATGCTTACACACTTAGACTGCTATCGTCACACAGGGTGTACCAACAGACTCCCCCTTGACGATAGCTTCTAACTATTTACATTTTGATTAAGTACTAGATTTATTTAAACTACTGTCAGCATACAGGCCTTGCTCAATACAAACTTTAACTACATTCTGATACTTTCTAGCCTCAAACTCCATATGTGCATCACTCGAGATTTGATGAGTATGTAGAACTTGAAGGTCATCTTTCGAGAGATTAACTAGGTGCAGCAGATCGTATACTCTAAGAATTACTTTTTCTTCAAAGTCTTCCATCACCGCTTCACCTGTTTCACTTTCCACATACCACCAATTGAGATTATTCAAAACATTTTGCGGCATTGGCTTGAGAGGGACTTTCTTCAGACATCTAACTGGTTTATATTGAATTTTCATCCAAGGTCTACTAGTCAGAGGATCAATCGTGGTATTGTCCATTACTCGTTCGCCGACTCTCGGATTGAGCCTTTCAAACTTTCTCGACCTCCCTTCCTTTCTAATGATCTTAGCTATGATTTCAGCGTAAGGGTCATCGCCGATATTTATGAGCTCCTTCCATGCCAACGCCTTTATCTTAACCTTTGGCAAGGCATTGAAATCTTTCAGTCTTCTTCTGAGATACTGGAGGCCATCCTTTCATTCGATAATGAATAGCTGCAGTTCTCGATCAAAGAACCAGCTTAGAATATTTCCTGACAGCTCTCCAGTACCAGGGACGCACATCTTTCTTCAATTCTAACTCCTTATTCTCTGCCCTGAACCAAAGCTTTCTCTTTTCTTCATTTGTAAGCTCTCTGGCAGGCTCTTCAGATGATGATTCAGCATTTAAAGCAGCTTTGACCGCTTCTATGTCAATCACATTATTTCCTTCCGACACATATGTATCTGTGAACGGATTCTGTTGAACGATGATCTCATTCGCCTCATCTTCTTCATCAACATATACCTCATCATCAGATTTTTAGTCTGTTATGTCTTTAGGCACGAACTCCCCTTCTTCCAGGTCTTCAACTTCATCCTCAATATCAAAATCAAAGTCTAAAGCCTCTTCCTCAATATTCATTAATGCTTCAATCATTTCATTCATGTCACTCTCAGTGACCTTTGAGGGACTGGCTTCTCCTCCTTCAACACCACTTTGACTAGGCTCCCCCTGAACCTCAGCATAAAGAGCAGCAGGAAAATCTACTGGCTCATTCTCTTTCTGTGCATTGGGATCATCACCTTCATCATCTCCCCCTTGCTGCTCCTCCGGATCTCTACAACTCGTCTCCCCTTGAGCCTTTAGATTTTTCAGTAATTGCTCAATGAGGGATCGCATGGATCGAATCTCAGCAGCTTGATCTGCAACAAAGGTTTTAAGTTCTAGATTCTCTTCATCCATCTTTCCAACAAAATTCTTTAACTCAGCATTCTCCTTGTCAACAGTTTCATTATGAACCTGTATTTCACCGATTGCTTTTGTTAACTGAAAGATTTGGACTTGCTGGAAGTCAACCTTGCTCCTCAGCTCAGAAAACCTTTGATTGTCTACGAAGGTTGATGATGTGGATGGTATGGATTGGCTGGGAGTGGGGATGATTGGTGGAGGAACGGATGTTTGAACAGGTGGTGGTGGTGGAATGGGTTCTGATGATTGGGAGGTAGGCATTTCTGGCTCAGGAGCAGAGGCTGATGAAGCTCCCTGCATGAAACGGTGCCTTCTGGCCCTCTGCCTGGTTACCAAAGGAGCTACTTCTTCTTCCTCTAAATCTGAGTCATCTGACTCCCTTGAAGCTCTTCTCTATCTAACTTCTTCCTCAACCACCACTAATCTCGATCCATATGTCCCTATATGAATGGACGGATCTTCGGTCACTGTGTTTGGGGCCTCAACCTCAATCTCTTCAACTTCTTCTGACTCAGAATCAGAATTTGACTTGGCTTCGCCTGCTGCTTCAGGTTGATAATCTTCAATCTGCTTAAAAATGTCAACTTCTCCTTCTGGAGGTTCCAGAAGTTCTCAAACAAGCTCAGCACTAATTTGCTCATTTGCATTCGGACCAGATGTCCATATCTCTTCTAATGTTTGAAGTCTCGGATCAGATACAGGTGGTGCATTTAAAGGACCAGCCTCTTCCGGCTCTTGCACTTGGCTTGTGGAAAGCCTAGCAGCCTGAGTTTGTCTCGCAGATGGTCTTTGTCTCCTCCTCTGTTGCTGAGGCCTCGGTTGTGGCGGTTGATGTTGTTGCGGTTGCTGTGGAACTTGCATATCCCCTGCCCAGTTGGCACCTTCCCCAACTTGGAAATCTGGACTGACTACTGCCCCAAACAGTGGTGCCTCCACTGGCCTCGCTAATCTTCCTCGATGAGCTTGACAATCTGCAAAGATGCGTTTATCAATCACCGCAACACTTTGAATTTCATTTAGCTGTGGCAGGTTCGATAGAAAATGTCTAATCAGCATCATTACGAATCGCGGATATAACAGAAATCTTTCTCGGTCAGGAGCTGTTATTTGTTGAACAAACTCTATAAAGAACATCTCTGAGAAGCTAAATCGTTGATTGTAAACCAATGCTATCATCCCTGACTGAATCTTTGACACAATGTAATCAAATCCTGCTTTCTTGGCGGCAAAACACACCATAAAAACGTGTGCTAGATATCGCCATTGTCCTATCAGGCCAATCTTCATGAAAGAGGGCTTCGCCACGTCCAAGGCTATATCCCATTCTGATAAAAGTCGCTTGCCTGATTGATAACCGAAAGTCAATCGGTCCATCCACTTGCTCTTGAGAGCCTAACTGCAGTACTTGCCGTAACATGTCGGCTGAAAACACAAGAGGGTGTCCAGCGACCCTCGTCCTTAATGCTGCTGGGGAAACAGTACAGTCTACTTGTAAATGATCCCAAAACTGACGAACATACGGGATGACTATCTGAATATTATGTGACAGCGCATATGAAATCATTGATCCAACCAAATAATCCACCATCTGGCGGTATGCTTGAGCCTCTGGAATCTCATGTTCCGGAGAAATGACCATATTATGCTTAGGAACGAAACTGCCATGTCTGCAAAATAAACCATATAAAATATTAGAATTATTAAGATAGTCACAAACTTGTTTATATTCAAATTTGCTTTATTTTGAACTTGTATAAGTACAAAATCCAACACCTATGAATTTCTACAAGTTTGATTTAAATTTTAAGCAAATAATTCCAAAATAATGATAAACTCGAATACCAAATTCGAAGCACCACTCATTCGAGTTTAGTGGCTTATTCGAGTTTAGTGAAAAACTCGAACCAACCATGAACAAACTCGAAGAAGTCGGTGACTTTAATCACAATATTCCAAGGTTTTAACCATTTTAGACTTAGAAAATTACATCCATTAGTCCTAATAGGTTCTAATCAAAGATATGTGTAATCCTTGATGTTTCACCGGTTCAAAGTTTGTTATTTTGAAATACAAATTTCACACCTCTAAAACCTCAAAATCTGTTAATTTTGGCTCAAATGTAGTCTAAAACCACCTAAACATTGTACAATACAGTTGATTATACCTAGATTTTTTAGTAGTCTAGAACACAAACCCATTTTCTAATAGATGGTTGGACAGAGTCTCGTACCACGCCCTTGGTGCTTGATGTAATCCATACAGAGCCTTATCTAAGCGATATACTCTGTCTGGATATTTTGGATCTGTAAACCCAGGCGGCTGTTCCACATACACCAGTTCCTTCACTTTCCCATAAAGGAAAGCACTCTTAACGTCTAGCTGATAAACCTTAAAGCCCTTGAAGGAAGCAAAAGCCAGAAACAAACGAATTGCTTCCAACCTTGCTATTGGCGCGAACACCTCATCGTAAACGATTCCTTCCTCTTGGTTGAAACCCTTTACAACTAATCTTGCTTTGTTGCGAGTGACTATACCCCGATCGTCTCTTTTGCACTTAAAAACCCTTTTGGTTCCTATTGCTATATCCCCTCGAGGTAATGGAACTAACTCCCACACTTCTAGTTTCCTAAATTGTGACAGTTCTTCCTGTATCGCTTCAACCCAAGAATTATCTTTTAGTGCCATTTACACGTTTTTCGGCTCTACTTGCGAGATGAAACAAGAATAGAGGCAGGTATGAAAGGCCTCCGAGTCATTTATCATCGACAACAACACAGTGTTTTTATTTAAACTACTCCTAGTCCTTACACCCGCATTAGGATTTCCTATGATGCTTTCCATAGGATGGTTCTTGTTGATCCTAGATGTCTCTATCTCGTCAACTCTCAGATTATCTCCTAAATTTGATCCTATTTCACCTAACGGTGGAACGACCTCAGACTCCACATTCTCTGCCTTGTGGACATTTTCCTCAGAGTTAGAAGTTGTTGTTTGAGTCTGATCCTCGTTTGTAGGTGCTTCAGAATCAGTGACTTCTGGAGATCGATCTTCAGTTGAAGTAGGCTCAAAAGTTTGTTGAAAAGTGGTCCTCGGAAAGCTATGACCCTCGTCATTCAGATTCAACGACGGAATCTCCTTTTCAATAGTACATGCATTTTCATCCAAAGGAATGTTAAATGACTCAAAAAGTTTGTCATAGTCAAATATCCATTCCGGACATGTTTGGGGTTCATGTGTATAACTTGTGACTTCAATGTTATACACAATCTCTACTGTACCATTAGTTTTGTTAAAAACCCGTTTGTTTGGTGAGTTCGGCACATAACCTAGGAAGTATCCTTCGTCAGCCTTTTCACCAAACTTAGGTTGATGTTTTGTTCTCAATAAAGTACATGGTACCCCAAAAGGTTCGAAGCCAGTTAAATTAGGTGGCCTTTTATTCAAAACTTCATAACAGGTTTTGTTCAAAGATTTGACAGTAAGGACCCGGTTTAAAATATGGCATGCGGTATTCACTGCCTCCCCCCAAAACATGGTAGGAAGCTTTGAATCCGATAACATGGTCCTTGCTGCCTCGATCAATGTCCTGTTTTTCCGTTCGGCTACCCCATTTTGTTGTGGCTCATAAGGTGCACTAAATTGATGCACTATGCCCTTTGATAGGCAATATACACCAATTACAGTGTTTTTAAACTCTCTTCCGTTATCACTACGAAGAAGTTTAACGCTTGTTCCATATGAATTCTCCACTTGGTCCAAGAACCCGATGAGCTTGGAAGTCGTCTCGTTCTTTGTACCTAGAAAGAAAACCCAAGAAAAACGTGAGTAATCGTTAGTAAGAACTAAACAGTACAACGTACCACCTATACTCCTTTTGTTGATTGGTCCGAAGAGGTCCATATGCAACAAATCGAATGTGGCAATGATGAAGTTCTGAGTCTTGGGCTTATGTGCCTTCTTGTGTTGTTTGCCCTTCTTGCATGGTACACAGTTATCCTCGAACTGAAAACTCTTCATAGGAACACCTTGCACCAATCCACTTTTCGTTATATAGTTCATTTTCCTTAGGTGCAAGTGTGTCATGCGTCTGTGCCATAAAACCGACTCTGTTTCTGAAGCTTTAGATAGCAAACAAATTGGTCTCATCGAAGATTCAGGCTTGTTCATGTCAGGCATGTACAAGTCATTCTTTCTGGGAGCCCTCATCAGAATCCACTCTTCAGGTATTTTGTAACCCGGTATTAGCACTAACACCTTAGTATCAGTGAACAGCACTGAATTCTTTTTATCACAGATTTGAGATACACTAATGAGATTATGAACCAGTTTATCAACGTGATAAACTTGATCCAATTTGATCGTCCCATTAGTGACCACTCCAGTACCGGTGATATTTCCTCCTTTATTGCCCCCGAATGATACAAAGCCCCGATTCCCTCCCTTGAAGTCTGTAAGTAGACTTCTTTCCCCTGTCATGTACCTGCAGCACCCACCGTCGACGAACCATTTGTTGTTCAGACCTGTGGTTTTCTCCTGCACATGAAAGAAAATAGGTTAGTTATCACGGGGAACCCAAGCCATAACTGACTTGGTAATACCATTCTCGTCCACATACTTAAACTCTTTCAAATACCCATCTCTCCTTTCAGGTGACTTGGGTCTTAAATCCAATTATAATCGAACTAATGACAAATTCGAAGATGTCCTAGAGTCGAAAGTCCACTTAAATTCGAAACCCAATTAAACTCGAAAGTCCCCTATTCGACTTTAGTGCAAAGTCGAAATCCAAAGTATATTCGAAATGGCCAAAATCGAAACTACTTTTAGGAAACTCGAAAGGAGCGTATTTTGGTCAAACTCGAAAATGAGCAAAACCCTAATTTCTCCTTAACAAAGTCGAGCGCCGCAAATTCGAGAAACGGCTAATACCTCGAGTTTTTCACGTTTTTCAGACTAAATCAATATTTTTACAACTAAAAATATTGATTTTGATAAAAAAACGTGAACTACAACAAAGTATATCCAGGAATCCAATTTGATAAGCTCGAAAAACGAAACAACACGTGTGATTAACCGTCCAAAAGCGTCAAGAAACCTCGGATGTATCTTTATGAACACGAAAAACACCCCGTAGGCTCTGATACCACTTGTAAGGTCTTGAACTAACAGATCTATCTAGATGCGACACACACCAACGAGTGCGGAATCCTCGTTAGCGGCTTGACGGATATAACACTCACACGAAACACGGAGACTACCACAGCGTTGTATGAACGAGTACGAACGAACCTACGCGATGATTCTCTCCGAACAAACACAAGAAAGGCTGATAAACTCGAGATCGCCTTTTGCTAATTGCTCACACGAATTCTGCAAAAGTCCTCAAATCATTCGAGTTAATCCCTAATTATAGAGACCCATTCGAGTTTGTCATGGGCCAAACTCGAAACAGGCCCAAGGCCCATTCGAATTTGTCCCCTTGACAAATTCGAATCTGCCTTATTCGAATTTATACCAAATTCGAATCTGCCTTTTGTGTAAATTCGAATATGCTCTAAATTCGAATTTCACAAGTCAAACTTCTATTTGAACATATGTTTAACTTATGTTTGAATTAATCTTTGGACTTTATGTTTGAACTTCTTTTAATACATTACATCAAGTTCAATCATACAATATGCGCATGTGGATTTGTATCGACGAGGGATACATTCCACCGACAGCTGAGGTCGAAGGACGACAAAAGGTTGTTCCTTATTCTAAAATGAAGGATGACGATAAAAAGCTGTTTGAAGCAGAGAATCGTGCATACACTATCATTAGAATGGCGTTACCTCAGGACATACTACACACTTTCCGTAATCAGAAGCCAGCAAAAGGGCTATAGGAGGCATTGGAAAAACGGTGTGAGGGCAACCCGAGGGTTAGAAGGAAACATATGGAGATGCTCAAGCAGCAGTTTGCTATCTTCAAAGCACTGAAGGATGAAAAGCTGGAGGACACTATCACACGTTTCTATCATCTGTTGACTGACTTAGACAGTCATGACATTGATTAATGCTTCAATCATTTCATTCATGTCACTCTCAGTGACCTTTGAGGGACTGGCTTCTCCTCCTTCAACACCACTTTGACTAGGCTCCCCCCGAACTTCAGCATAAAGAGCAGCAGGAAAATCTACTGGCTCATTCTCTTTCTGTGCATTGGGATCATCGCCTTTATCATCTCCCCCTTGCTGCTCCTCCGGATCTCTACAACTCGTCTCCCCCTGAGCCTTTAGATTTTTCAGTAATTGCTCAATGAGGGATCGCATCGATCGAATCTCAGCAGCTTGATCTGCAACAAAGGTTTTAAGTTCTAGATTCTCTTCCTCCATCTTTCCAACAGATTTCTTTAACTCAGCATTCTCCTTGTCAACAGTTTCATTATGAACCTGTATTTCACCGATTGCTTTTGTTAACTGAAAGATTTGGACTTACTGGAAGTCAACCTTGCTCCTCAGCTCAGAAAACCTTTGATTGTCCGCAAAGGTTGATGATGTGGATGGGAGTGGGGATGATTGGTGGAGAAACAGATGTTTGAACAGGTGGTGGTGGAATGGGTTCTGATGATTGGGAGGTAGGCATTTCTGGCTCAGGAGCAGAGGCTGATGAAGCTCCCTGCATGAAACGGTGCCTTTTGGCCCTCTGCCTGGTTACCAAAGGAGCTACTTCTTCTTCCTCAAAATCTGAGTCATCTGACCCCCTTGAAGCTCTTCTCTATCTAACTTCTTCCTCAACCACCACTAATCTCGATCCATATGTCCCTATATGAATGGACGGATCTTCGGTCACTGTGTTTGGCAACCTCAATCTCTTCAACTTCTTCTGACTCAGAATCAGAAGTTGAATCGGCTTCGCCTGCTGCTTCAGGTTGATAATCTTCAATCTGCTTAAAAATGTCAACTTCTCCTTCCGGAGGTTCCAGAAGTTCTCCAACAAGCTCAGCAGTAATTTGCTCATTTGCATTCGGACCAGATGTCCATATCTCTTCTAATGTTTGAAGTCTCGGAACAGATACAGATGGTGCATTTGAAGGACCAGCCTCTTCCGGCTCTTGCACTTGGCTTGTGGAAGGCCTAGCAGCCTGAGTTTGTCTCGCAGATGGTCTTTGTCTCCTCCTCTGTTGCTGAGGCCTCGGTTGTGGCGGTTGATGTTGTTGCGGTTGCTGTGGAACTTGCATATCCCCTGCCCAGTTGGCACCTTCCCCAACTTGGAAATCTGGAATGACTCCTGCCCCAAACAGTGGTGCCTCCCCTGGCCTCGCTAATCTTCCTCGATGAGCTTGACAATCTGCAAAGATGCGTTTATCAATCACCGCAACACTTTGAATTTCATTTAGCTGTGGCATGTTCGATAGAAAATGTCTAATCAGCATCATTACGAATCGCGGATATAGCAGAAATCTATCTCGGCCAGGAGCTGTTATTTGTTGAACAAACTCTATAAAGAACATCTCTGAGAAGCTAAATCGTTGATTGTAAACCAATGCTATCATCCCTGACTGAATCTTTGACACAATATAATCAAATCCTGCTTTCTTGGCGGCAAAACACACCATAAAAACGTGTGCTACATATCGCCATTGTCCTATCAGGACACTCTTCATGAAAGAAGACTTAGCCACGTCCAGGCTATATCCCATTCTGATAAAAGCCGCTTGCCTGATTGATAACGAAAAGTCAATCGGTCCATCCACTTGCTCTTGAGAGCCTAACTGCAGTACTTGCCGTAACATGTCGGCTGAAAACACAAGAGGGTGTCCAGGGACCCTCGTCCTTAATACTGCTGGGGTAACAGTATCTGAATATTATGGGACCCTCGTCCTTAATACTACTTGTAAATGATCCCAAAACTGACGAACATACGAGATGACTATCTGAATATTATGTGACAGCGCATATGAAATCCTTGATCCAACCAAATAATCCACCATCTGGCGGTATGCTTGAGCCTCTGGAATCTCATGGTCCGGAGAAATGACCATATTATGCTTAGGAACGAAAATTCTATCTGCCATGTCTGCAAAATAAACCATATAAAATATTAGAATTATTAAGATAGTCACAAACTTCTTTAAATTCAAATTTGTTTTATTTTGAACTTGTATAAGTACAAAATCCAACACCTATGAATTTCTACAAGTTTGATTTAAATTTTAAGCAAATATTCTAAAATAATGATAAACTCGAATACCAAATTCGAAGCACCACTCATTCGAGTTTAGTGGCTTATTCGAGTTTAGTGACAAACTCGAACCAGCCATGAACAAACTCGAAGAAGTCGGTGACTTTAATCACAATATTCCAAGATTTTAACCATTTTAGACTTAGAAAATTACATCCATTAGTCCTAATAGGTTCTAATCAAAGTTATGTGTAATCAATTTGATGTTTCACCGGTTCAAAGTTTGTTATTTTGAAATACAAACTTCACACATCTAAAACCTCAAAATCCGTTAATTTTGGCTCAAATGGAGTCTAAAACCACCTAAATATTGTACAATACAGTTGATTATACCTAGATTTTTTAGTAGTCTCGAACACAAATTAAAAAATCTCGACAAAAGTAGGAAACTCGAAAGTCGGCAAACTCGAAGGCAAACTCGAAATCGCTCTCTGTAAATTCGAAGGCTTAAAATCGAAAGTAGGTGATAATGACTTGTCACTATGGACCTGTTTATATCAACTACCTTCGGGTTCGTCTACATTCGAATTTATCAGCAAATTCGAAGAATATGCCAAATTCGAATGCATATTCGATTTTACCTTAAACTCGAATTTAAACTTGAAAATTTTTAAAATATTGAAAATCTTTGAAATAAATTCAACTTTTTCAACTTTTACAACTTTTTCGTGTAACAGAATAAACTATGCCAAATCTTTTACCCTAAGCACAAGATTTTCACGCAATGTTTATTTTATTCAACTAGGAATGAACCCTCAGTAATTTCGACCATTTTCATAAGTAAAAATAAAATAAAAAAATAAAAATAAAAATAAAAATAAAATAAAATAAAATAAACTAAATTAAAGTTAAAATTGTGAACATAAATTAAACTTAGACTAAACTACATTATTTAAAATTTACAACCTATACTAAAACAGAATATTTTTGACGAGTATAGTCAAAGAAAGGTTCAATCAGATAGCGGTGTCAAATACGCACTTTCAGTATTTAAACTTTCACACTTAGGAATTTTTGATTCCTCTGATTGTTTGTCGTGACATACATTTCTAGCCGATTGTTGGTATTATTTTCCCTTTAAACATGTTACATTTCAGAATATCCCTTGGCCTCTTTATTTATCATGAAATTATCTTACGTGACTCATACATAGACATACTTTTATGATCAAGGCATACACACAATGATTGTAACTTTTTGGTATTGCATTTATTTAAAAGGCAAAAATCTGACACAGATCTGTATTTACATACAACAAAGTGTCTTTGTTTGTCTTAAGGTTTATTGTTAAAGCTAGCAAGACAGCGGTGATAGGTCTGTACCGACGTACAACAAAGCGACTTATCTTGCTAACTAGAATCAAAATAGAGGCAACAGGTCAGTACTTACGTAAAACAGAGTTACTTATTTTGACTCTCAACTCAGTATATGATTATTCTGTTCTTTCCATTTTTAAGATGTATCTGATGTTGCTATACATCCCCAGAAGGTTTGCATACCTCATTTATAATCAATGTCTGTATGTCTCTAACATAAAAATTAAGACCAATTGGTCATACGTCTAAGGTAGTGACACGTTTGACTTTTTCTTGAATATTTTATTAGCCTTAAGACTCCCTATATGTATTATTCCAACCAACATATCAAACGAGATAAAGTAAAACACTCAGAATTTTAGGTGCATTATGTGTGAAAGCTAAACACTTAGAGCTTGTATTAACTGTGCTAATTTTCGTCATTATGAACCTATGCATCTAAGACTTAACTCTTTTTCTGATACTCTCTTTTTTTTAATTTTTTATGGTTTTCTCTCTTTTTTATTTTGTTTTACATAAATAAAAGTAAGAAAATATAATATCCTACTAACTTATTATAAATGGAAACTATCCTAATTTACTGAACTTACTATAAAAAGAAAGAAAAGTTACTGCTATCAAAGGAAATAAAACTCTACTAAGGTCAACTTATTCTGGATTACGCATTCCTTTTAGTTGAATCAAATACTCAAAACGTGACTTATCAAAAGCTTTGGTAAATAAATCAGCATTATTATCATCCGTTGCCACTTTTACCAGCTTGATTAAGTTCTTTTCAGCACAATCACGTATAAAATGATGTCTTATGTCTATGTGCTTGGTTTTATTATGTTTAACTGGATTATTAGTTATGGCAATTGTTGACTAGTTATCTATCCTAATAGGAGTATGAGTGTAAGTCAAACCGTATTCCCGCAATTGTTGTTGTATCCATAGAACCTGTGAACAGCAACTACCAGCAGCAACGTATTCGGCGTCGCACGTTGACACAGCTACCGAAGTCTGTTTCTTGCATTGCCAGGAAACGAGCCTCCCTCCTAGGAACTGACAACCTCCAGTTGTTGACTTGCGCGTCAAGCTGCATCCTCCGTAGTCTGAATCCGTGAACCCCTCCAATTCCAGATCGCCCTCCGCGTGATACCAAAGTCCCAGCTTCGGTTTCGACTTGAGGTATCGTAGAATCCGCTTCACAGCATTCATGTGCATCTCTTTCGGATTAGCTTGAAACCTATCACAAATACAAACAGCAAACATAATATCAGGTCTTGAAGCAGTTAAATACATAAGTGACCCAATCATGGCCCGATATAATGTCAGATCCACATCGGTATCACTTTCACTACCCGGTCCGAGATTGTGATTCACTTGAATCGGCGTGCTGAAATCAGCTGTCAGTTTTGTCCCTTCCATCCCGAAGCGCTCTAATATGTCGTAGACATACTTCGTCTGATGGATAAACATCCCCTCCTTCTTTTGGTCAACTTGCAAACGCAGAAAGAAATTCAACTCACCCATTGCACTCATCTCGACTTTTGACTTCATCACCTTTTCAAAATCCTTGCACATTTGCTCGTCTGATGATCCAAAGATGATATCATCGACGTACACTTGTACCAAGACGAAGTGTTCTCCTTTTCGCTTCACGAACAGCGTACTGTCTATCCTTCCTCTTTCAAACCCATTTTCTAATAGATGGTTGGACAGAGTCTCGTACCACGCCCTTGGTGCTTGATGTAATCCATACAGAGCCTTATCTTAACGATATATTCTGTCTGGATATTTTGGATCTGTAAACCCAGGCGGCTGTTCCACATACACCAGTTCCTTCACTTTCCCATAAAGGAAAGCACTCTTAACGTCTAGCTGATAAACCTTAAAGCCCTTGAAGGAAGCAAAAGCCAGAAACAAACGAATTGCTTTCAACCTTGCTATTGGCGCGAACACCTCATTGTAAACGATTCCTTCCTCTTGGTTGAAACCCTTTACAACTAATCTTTCTTTATTGCGAGTGACGATACCCCGATCGTCTCTTTTGCACTTAAAAACCCATTTGGTTCCTATTGCTATAGCCCCTCGAGGTAATGGAACTAACTCCCACACTTCTAGTTTCCTAAATTGTGACAGTTCTTCCTGTATCGCTTCAACCCAAGAATTATCTTTTAGTGCCATTTGCACGTTTTTCTGCTCTACTTGCGAGATGAAACAAGAATAGAGGCAGGTATGAAAGGCCTCCGAGTCATTTATCATCGACAACAACACAGTGTTGTTACTTAAACTACTCCTAGTCCTTACACCCGCATTAGGACTTCCTATGATGCTTTCTATAGGATGCTTCTTGTTGATCCTAGATGTCTCTATCTCGTCAACTCTCAGATTATCTCCTAAATTGATCTTATTTCACCTAACGGTGGAACGACCTCAGACTCCACATTCTCTTCCTCGTGGACATTTTCCTCAGAGTTAGAAATTGTTGTTTGAGTCTGATCCTCGTTTGTAGGTGCTTCAGAATCAGTGACTTCTGGAGATCATTCTTCAGTTGAAGTAGGCTCAGAAGTTGGTTGAAAAGTGGTCCTCGGAAAGCTATGACCCTCGTCAATCAGATTCAACGACGCAATGTCCTTTTCGATAGTACATGCATTTTCATCCAAAGGAATGTTAAATGACTCAAAAAGTTTGTCATAGTCAAATATCCATTCCGGACATGTTTGGGGTTCATGTGTATAACTTGTGACTTCAATGTTATACACATTCTCTACTGTACCATTAGTTTTGTTAAAAACCCGTTTGTTTGGTGAGTTCGGCACATAACCTAGGAAGTATCCTTCGTCAGCCTTTTCACCAAACTTAGGTTGATGTTTTGTTCTCAACAAAGTACATGGTACCCCAAAAGGTTCGAAGCCAGTTAAATTAGGTGGCCTTTTATTCAAAACTTCATAACAGGTTTTGTTCAAAGATTTGACAGTAACGACCCGGTTTAAAATATGGCATGCGGTATTCACTGCCTCCCCCCAAACATGGTAGGAAGCTTTGAATCCGATAACATGGTCCTTGCAGCCTCGATCAATGTCCTGTTTTTCCGTTCGGCCACCCCATTTTGTTGTGGCTCATAAGGTGCACTAAATTGATGCACTATGCCCTTTAATAGGCAATATACACCAATTACAGTGTTTTTAAACTCTGTTCCGTTATCACTACGAAGACGTTTAACCCTTGTTCCATATGAATTCTCCACTTGGTCTAAGAACCCGATGAGCTTGGAAGTCGTCTCGTCCATTGTACCTAGAAAGAAAACCCAAGAAAAACGTGAGTAATCGTCAGTAAGAACTAAATAGTACAACGTACCACCTATACTCCTTTTGTTGATTGGTCCGAAGAGGTCCATATGCAACAAATCGAATGTGGCAGTGATGAAGTTCCGAGTCTTGGACTTATGTGCCTTCTTGTGTTGTTTGCCCTTCTTGCATGGTACTCACTTATCCTCGAACTGAAAACTCTTCATAGGAACACCTTGCACCAATCCACTTTTCGTTATATAGTTCATTTTCCTTAGGTGCAAGTGTGCCATGCGTCTGTGCCATAAAACCGACTCTGTTTCTGAAGCTTTAGATAGCAAACAAATTGGTCCCATCGAAGATTCAGGCTTGTTCATGTCAAGCATGTACAAATCATTCTTTCTTGGAGCCCTCATCAGAATCCACTCTTCAGGTATCTTGTAACCCGGATTAGCACTAACGCCTCAGTATCAGTGAACAACACTGAATTCTTTTTATCACAGATTTTAGATACACTAATGAGATTATGAACCAGTTTATCAACGTGATAAACTTGATCCAATTTGATCGTCCCATTAGTGACTACTCCAGTACCAGTGATATTTCCTCCTTTATTGCCCCCGAATGATACAAAGCCCTGATTCCCTCCATTGAAGTCTGTAAGTAGACTTCTTTCCCCTGCCATGCGCCTGGAGCACCCACTGTCGACGAACCATTTGTTGTTTAGACTTGTGGTTATCTCCTGCACATGAAAGAAAATAGGTTAGTTATCACGGGGAACCCAAGCCATAACTGACTTGGTAATACCATTCTCGTCCACATACTTAAACTCTTTCAAATACCCATCTCTCCATTCAGGTGACTTGGGTCTTTGAACAGGAGTTTGTTGTGGTGCCGAGTGATTTAAGTTCACTCTTTGCCTTTATGTAGGCATTTGCTGTGGAAAGTCCCATATTCGACTTTAGTGCAAAGTCAAAATCCAAAGTATATTCGAAATGGCCAAAATCGAAACCACTTTTAGGAAACTCGAAAGGAGCGTATTTTGGTCAAACTCGAAAATGAGCAAAACCCTAATTTCTCCTTAACAAAGTCGAGCGCCGCAAATTCGAGAAACAGCTAATACCTCGAGTTTTTCACGTTTTTCAGATTAAATCAATATTTTTACAACTAAAAATATTGATTTTGATCAAAAACGTGAACTACAACAAAGTATTTCCCGGAATCAAATTTGATAAGCTCGAAAAACTCAACAACACGTGAGATTAACCGTCCAAAAGCGTCAAGAAACGTAGGATGTATCTTTATGAACACGAAGAACACCCCGTAGGCTCTGATACCACTTATAAGGTCTTGAACTAACATATCTATCTAGATGCGACACACACCAACGAGTGCGGAATCCTCGTTAGCGGCTTGACGGATATAACACTCACACGAAACACGGAGACTACCACAGCGTTGTACGAACGAGTACGAACGAACCTACGCGATGATTCTCTCCGAACAAACACAATATCGGCTGATAAACTCGAGATCGCCTTTTGCTAATTGCTCACACGAATTCTGCAAAAGTCCTCAAATCATTCGAGTTAATCCCTAATTATAGAGACCCATTCGAGTTTGTCATGGGCTAAACTCGAAACAGGCCCAAGGCCCATTCGAATTTGTCCCCTTGACAAATTCGAATCTGCCTTATTTGAATTTATACCAAATTCGAATCTGCCTTTTGTGTAAATTCGAATATGCTCTAAATTCGAATTTCATAAGTCAAACTTCTATTTGAACATATGTTTAACTTATGTTTGAATTAATCTTTGGACTTTATGTTTGAACTTCTTGTAATACATTACATCAAGTTCAAACATGCAATATGCGCATGTGGATTTGCATCGACGAGGGATACATTCCACCGACAGCTGAGGTCGAAGGACGACAAAAGGTTGTTCCTTATTCTAAAATGAAGGATGACGATAAAAAGCTGTTTGAAGCAGAGAATCGTGCATACACTATCATTAGAATGGCGTTACCTCAGGTCATACTACACACTTTCCGTAATCAGAAGACAGCAAAAGGGCTGTAGGAGGCATTGGAAAAATCGGTGTGAGGGCAACCCGAGGGTTAGAAGGAAACGTATGGAGATGCTTAAGCAGCAGTTTGCTATCTTTAAAGCACTGAAGGATGAAAAGCTGGTGGACACTATCACACGTTTCTATCATCTGCTGACTGACTTAGACAGTCATGACATTGAGTATAGTGACACTGAGAAGAATTATAAGCTTCTGGATGCTTTACCGGCCAAATGGGCGATGTATGTGGCCTTAATAAAGCATGATGAAGATAAATACTATACTCTGACTCTAGAGAATGTTGTGGGAATGTTGAGGGCGTATCATTGTGAGTTACTGAAGACAGAAACGGATTATGATCAAGTTCAAGATCCAGCTATGTATTTCGGAAAATCAAAATCTTCAGTGGCAGCTGAAATGAAGACCGCTACAGCCTTCTTCTCGGGAGAGACATCGTCACCGGCTGAGCCTGAAGACTCACAGAGTTGGGCTTTCTTAGGGTCTACTAGACCAGAAGAACAACAATATCAGGCTACTCTGGCATCTACATCTCAGGGATATTCTAAGATGCCTATGAGCGCAAAATCGGCTGAAGACCATCTGAATCTGTTGGCTTCATTCGTGGCTGCTTACGGCAATTGCGTTCAGGGCAAAATCAACGATCCGACACTTTGGGATGAGGATTACGATCAGGTAGACCCTGATGATCTTGAAGAGATGGATCTAAAATGGTAACTGGCCATGGTAACTCAGAGAGTTAAGAGGTTCATCAACAGGACAGGAAGAAATCTAAATATGAGTAACAATAGGATTGTATTCGATAAGTCAAAGGTTAAATGCTACAACTGTCAAGGTTTAGGACACTTCTCTAGAGAGTGTCAGAGACCGAAGGTAGAAAATCACCAGGGACAGTATCAGAATCAGGGACAGTATCAGAAGCAATCACAAGGGCGATATCTTTCGAGTACTTCAACCAGTCAAGCAAATATAGCTGGTCTGTTATCTAATGTCACATCAGACAGATAGCTAGACGGCACTTATGACTGGAGTACACATCCAGAAGAGAACGCTAGAGCCTTTATGGCTGAAGTGACTGAGACTGGAGGTGAAGGGGCAGAGGAAGTCATAGGGGACAGCAGTCTGAATGAAAGCAGTCCGATGTGGGTAGAGAAGTCAGATGATCAAACAATCCTGGAGTTTGCCGCTCAGATGGCCAACGTGGAATTAGATCATACCAAGGCAAGTCTGAACTTTTCTCTTTTCCGTGAGTAGTGTGTTTTATGTGCTACATCTAACGGTAGGTTAAATTTAGTACTAGAATCACATCAAAACATATTTGCTCAAAATGAAAAGTTAAAATCAGATAATGCTAGCCTCATAAATATAAAGCAAGATCTTAGGGATAAGCTTAAGGCTGATGCGCAAGATGTTATAGTTCTAAAGCACAAACTGAGCGAACAGTGTGTTAGGTTATAACTCATGTATGAACATGTTGAGGCATTAACCAATGAGCTGAAAACCAAAGACATAGAGCTAGCTGAGTCTAAGGTAAAGGTAGCTGAGGCAGATAGTAAACTTGAAAAGTTTAGGAACTCATCTCTTAACCTAGGGAAAATTTTAGATGCACAACGTCAATCTAAAAAGCATGTAGGTCTAGGATATCATGAGAGTCCTCCACCTTTCAATGACAACTATGTACCTCAACCTCAGGAGAAAACTGAGAAATCAGTAGACTTAGAGGAAATACCGGAACCAGTGTCTGAAACTGTAAAGGAAAATGCAACTAATGTGACTGATAATATTGTCAAGATTAAGAAAGTTAAATTTGTGCCATCCTCTAGTGATAAACCTGTAGGAAAACACAAAATTGACTTTAATGATCACGATGATGAAACGGTCGCTATATTTGAACCAAAAGAGCCAGACACTAGTGAGACAACTAAATCAAAGGGCACACACAAAAAGTTAATTGATAAAATGTCTTGCTTTAGACGTCACGAAAGGGGGCACGTTGCTTCTAACTGTCTGCAGAGGAAAGTTGACAATACACCTAAGACAGGGAAGCCAGAACAAGTTAAGCCTTCTACAAGTGTTGCAAGCACTAGTAGTTCTCAGAGTACCGAGAAAACTGTGCCAGCTACACTAAAAACGGCTGTGAAACAAACGCCGGTGAAGGGTGGACCAAAAGAAGTGATTAGGACTAATTTACCAAATCGAGTCGTTAATCAATCTAGGTCTGGACCGCCACAACAATATAGGAGTACAACACCTAGCAGAGCTTACACTCCGGTTTGGTCACACACTCCTGTTAGACATCAAACACCGGGTAGAGCTCAGGGATATCAGTCTGAAATGAATTATAATCGTAATTATTCAAGAGCTCCAAAGCAAATGCCTACATAAAGGCAAAGAGTGAACTTAAATCACTCGGCACCACAACAAACTCCTGTTCAAAGACCCAAGTCACCTGAATTGAGAGATGGGTATTTGAAAGAGTTTAAGTATGTGGACGAGAATGGTATTACCAAGTCAGTTATGGCTTGGGTTCCCCGTGATAACTAACCTATTTTCTTTCATGTGCAGGAGATAACCACAAGTCTAAACAACAAATGGTTCGTCGACAGTGGGTGCTCCAGGCGCATGACAGGGGAAAGAAGTCTACTTACAGACTTCAAGGGAGGGAATCGGAGCTTTGTATCATTTGCGGGCAATAAAGGAGGAAATATCACCAGTACTGGAGTGGTCACTAATGGGACGATCAAATTGCATCAAGTTTATCACGTTGATAAACTGGTTCATAATCTCATTAGTGTATCTCAAATCTGTGATAAAAAGAATTAAGTGATGTTCACTGATACTGAGGCGTTAGTGCTAAAACCGGGTTTCAAGATACCTGAAGAGTGGATTCTGATGAGGGCTCCAAGGAAGAATGACTTGTACATGGTCGACATGAACAAGCTTGAATCTTCGATGGGACCAATTTGTTTGCTATCTAATGCTTCAGAAACAAAGTCGGTTTTATGGCACAGACGCATGGCACACTTGCACCTAAGGAAAATGAACTATATAACGAAAAATGGATTGGTGCAAGGTGTTCCTATGAAGAGTTTTCAGTTCGAGGATAAGTGTCTACCATGCAAGAAGGGCAAACAACACAAGAAGGCACATAAGTCCAAGACTCAGATCTCTGTCACTGCCACATTCAATTTGTTGCATATGGACCTCTTCGGACCAATCAACAAAAGGAGTATAGGTGATAGTTGATACTGTTTAGTTCTTACTGACGATTACTCACGTTTTTCTTGGGTTTTCTTTCTAGGTACAAAGGACGAGACGGCTTCTAAGCTCCTCGGGTTCTTAGACCAAGTGGAGAATTCATATGGAACAAGGGTTAAACGACTTCGTAGTGATAACGGAACACATTTTATAAACACTGTAATTGGTGTATATTGCCTATCAAAGGGCATAGTGCGTCAAATTAGTGCACCTTATGAGCCACAACAAAATGGGGTGGCCGAACGGAAAAACAGGACATTGATCGAGACAGCAAGGACCATGTTATCGGATTCAAAGATTCCTACCATGTTTTGGGGGGAGGGAGTGAATACCGCATGCCATATTTTAAACCAGGTCCTTGCTGTCAAATCTTTGAACACAACCTGTTATGAAGTTTTGAATAAAAGGCCACCTAATTTAACTAGCTTCGAACCTTTTGGGGTACCATGTACTTTATTGAGAACAAAACATCAACCTAAGTTTGGTGAAAAGGTTGACAAAGATACTTCCTAGGTTATGTGCCGAACTCACCAAACAAACGGGTTTTTAACAAAACTAATGGTACAGTAGAGATTGTGTATAACATTGAAGTCACAAGTTATACACATGAACCCCAAACATGTCCGGAATGGATATTTGACTATGACAAACTCTTTGAGTCATTTAATTTGGATGAAAATGCAGGTACTATCGAAACGACATTGCGTCGTTGAATCTGAATAACGAGGGTCATAGCTTTCCGAGGACCACTTTTCAACCAAATTCTGAGCCTACTTCAACTTAAGATCGATCTCTAGAAGTCACTGATTCTGAAGCACCTATAAACGAGGATCAGACTCAAACAACAACTTCTAACTTTGAGGAAAATGTCCACGAGGAAGAGAATGTGGAGTCTGAGGTCGTTCCACCGTTAGATGAAATAGGATCAAATTTAGGAGATAATCTAAGAGTTGACGAGATAGAGACATCTAGGATCAACAAGAACCATCCTATAGAAAACATCATAGGAAATCGTAATGCGGGTGTAAGGACTAGGAGTAGTTTAAATAACAACACTGTGTTGTTGTCGATGATAAATGACTCCGAGGCCTTTCATACCTGCCTCTATTCTTGTTTCATCTCGCAAGTAGAGCCGAAAAACGTGCAAATGGCACTAAAAGATAATTCTTGGGTTGAAGCGATGCAGGAAGAACTGTAACAATTTAGGAAACTAGAAGTGTGGGAGTTAGTTCCATTACCTCGAGGGAAAATAGCAATAGGAACCAAATGGGTTTTTAAGTGCAAAAGAGACGATCGGGGTATAGTCACTCGCAACAAAGCAAGATTAGTTGTAAAGGGTTTCAACCAAGAGGAAGGAATCGATTACAATGAGGTGTTCGCGCAAGTAGCAAGGTTGGAAGCAATTCGTTTGTTTCTGGCTTTTGCTTCCTTCAAGGGCTTTAAGGTTTATCAGCTAGACGTTAAGAGTGCTTTCCTTTATGGGAAAGTGAAGGAACTGGTGTATGTGCAACAGCCGCCTAGGTTTACACATCCAAAATATCCTGACAGAGCATATCGATTAGATAAGGCTCTGTATGGATTACATCAAGCACCAAGGGCGTGGTACGAGACTCTGTCCAACCATCTATTAGAAAGTTGGTTTGAAAGAGGAAGGATAGACAGTACGCTGTTCATGAAGCGAAAAGGAGAACACTTCATCTTGGTACAAGTGTACGTCGATGATATCATCTTTGAATCATCAGACGAGCAAATGTGCAAGGATTTTGTGTAAGGTCTGCACACTACGGATCTATCTAGACGCGAGACCGTCAACGAGTGCGGAATCCTCGTTAACGGGTTGACGGAAACAAATCTCACACGGAACACGGAGACTATCAACGAGCTGTACGAACTAACAAGAACGCACCTACTAGAAGATTCTCTCCGAAACAACACTCAATTAGTTGATAAACTCGAGATCGCCTATTTGCTTAATCCCTAACGAATTCTGCAAAAGTCCCCTAATGATTCTAGTTAATCCCTAATTATAGAGGCTCATTCGAGTTTGTCATGGGCCAAACTCGAATCAGGCCCAAGGCTCATTCGAGTTTGTCCCCTTGACACTCTCGAAACTACCTTATGATGTACATTCGAATCTGCCTAAGGAACACATTCGAATCTGTCATAGATTCGAATCCCAGTCCTTAGTGAATTCGAATTTACTCTTTCACACATTTAACTTAGTATTGAAACTTATATTTTCAACTTATGCTTGAATTTATCTTTGAACTTTATGTTTGAACTTCTTGTAATACGTTACATCATGTCCAAACATACAATCAATAACTATCAAACATATATAAACATATATATCAAATACTCGTTAATTCCCAATACTTTGAATATTACTTAAACCAAAATGCTAGATCACTTAGACTGCTATCTTCACACAGGGTGTACTAACAGACTCCCCCTTGACGATAGCTTCTAACAATTCACACACTTGATTAAGTACTTTGTTTATTTATTTAAACTGCTGCCAGCATACAAACCTTTCTCGATACACACTTTAACTACATTTTCATATTTCCTAGCCTCACTATCCATATGAGCGTCGCTTGAGATTCTATGAGCATGTAGCACTTGAAGGTCATCTTTAGAAAGGTTTACCAGGTGAGGGGGATGGTAGACTCTAAGAATCACTTTTTCTTCGAAGTCCTCCATCATAGCTTCTCCTGTCTCACTTTCCACATACCACCAATTTAGATTTTTCATGACGTCCTGTGGCATTTGCTTGAGAGGAACCTTTCTCAAACATCTAACTGGTTTGTATTGTATGTTCATCAACGGACGACCAGTTAGAGGGTCAATTCGAGTATGATCCATTACTCGTTTACCTACCCTTGGATTGAGCCGTTCGAACTTCCTAGACCTCCCTTCTTTTCTTATGATTTTTGCAATTATTTCAGCGTAAGGGTCGTTGCCGATGTTGATTAGCTCCTTCCATGCTTATGCCTTTATTTCAATCTTTGGCAAGGAGTTGAACACTTTTAGAGTTTTTCTGAGATACTGACCATCTTCAGTCGAAGTAGGCTCGGATGTGGATTGAAATGTAGTCCTCGGAAAGGTATGACCTTCGTCATTCAGATTCAACGTTGCCATGTCCTTTTCGATTGTACCTGCATTTTCATCCAAAGGAATGTTAAATGAATCAAAGAATTTATCATAGTCAAATATCCATTCCGGACCTGTTTGCGGTTCATGTGTATAACTTGTGACTTCAATGTTACACAAAATCTCTACTGTACCGTTCGTTTTGTTAAAAGACCCGTTTCTTTGGTGAGTTCGGCATATAACCTAGGAAGTATCCTTCGTCAGCCTTTTCACCAAACTTGGGTTGATGTTTTGTTCGCAATAAAGTACATGGTACCCAAAACGGTTCGAAGCCAGTTAAATTAGGTGGCCGTTTATTCAAAATTTCATAACAGGTTTTGTTCAAAGATTTGACAGTTAAGACCCGGTTTAAAATATGACATGCAGTATTCACTGCCTCCCCCCAAAACATGGTAGGAAGCTTTGAATCCGAAAGCATAGTCCTAGCTGCCTCAATCAATGTCCTGTTCTTACGTTCGGCCACCCCATTTTGTTGAGGCTCATACGGTGCACTAAATTGATGCACTATGCCCTTTGATAGGCAATATACACCAATTACAGTGTTTTTAAATTCTGTTTCATTATCACTACGTAGCCTTTTAACCCGTGTTCCATAGGAATTCTCCACTTGGTCTAAGAACCCGATGAGCTTGGAAGCCGTCTCGTCCTTTGTACCTAAAAAGAAAACCCAAGAAAATCGTGAGTAATCGTCAGTGATAACTAAACAATACCAACTACCACGTATACTCCTTTTGTTGATTGGTCCGTAGAGGTCCATATGCAGCAAATCGAATGTTGTAGTGATGGAGTTCTGAGTCTTGGACTTGTGTGCCTTCTTATGTTGTTTTCCCTTCTTGCATGGTAGACACTTGTCGTCGAACTGAAAACTCTTAATAGGCACACCTTGCACCAACCCATTTTTCGTTATATAGTTCATTTTTCTTAGGTGCAAGTGTGCCATGCGCCTGTGCCATAAAACTGATTCAGTCTCCGAAGCTTTGGATAACAGACAGATTGGCCCCATCGAATTTTCCGGCTTGTTCATATCGAGCATGTACAAGTCATTCTTCCTTGGTGCCCGCATCAATATCCACTCTTCAGGAATTTTAAACCCCGGTTTTAGCACTAACGCTTCAGTGTCGGTGAAAAACACTGAATTCTTCTTGTCACAGATTTGAGATACACTAATGAGATTGTGAACCAGTTTATCAACGTGATAAACTTGATCCAACTTGATCGTCCCATTAGTGACCACTCCAGTACCCGTGATGTTTCCTCCCTTGTTTCCCGCGAATGATACAAATCCCCGATTCCCACCCTTCAAGTCTGTAAGGAGACTTCTTTCCCCTGTCATGTGCCTGGAGCATCCACTGTCGACGAACCATTTGTTGTTTAGACCTGTGGTTATTTCCTGCACATGAAAGAAAATAGGTTAGTTATCACGGGGAACCCAAGCCATAACTGACTTGGTTATACCATTCTCGTCCACATACTTAAACTCTTTCAAATACCAATCTCGCCTTTTAGGTGACTTGGATCGTCGAACAGGAGTTTGTTGTGGTGCCGAGTGATGTAAATTCACTCTTTGCCTTTGAGTAGGCATTTGTTGTGGAGCTCTTGAATAATTACGATTATATTGCATTTCAGATTGAGATCCCTGAGCTCTAACCGGTGTGTGATGTCTAACAGGAGTGTGTGACCTAACCGGAGTGTATGCTTTGCTAGGTGTTGTGCTCCTATATTGTTGTTTGTCCAGACCTAGATTGATTAATGAATGGATTCGGTGAATTAGTCCTAACCACTTCTTTTGCTCCACCTTTTACCGGTATTTGTTTCACAACTTGTTTTGGTGCAGCCTGCACAGTTTTCTCGGTACTCTGAGAACTACTAGTGCTCGCCACACTTATTGAAGGCTTAACTTGTGTTGGCTTCCCTGTCTTAGGTGTAACGTCAATTTTCCTAAGTGGACAGTTAGAAGCAACATGCCCCTTTTCATTACATCTAAAGCAGGACATCTTGTCAATGGACTTCTTGTGTGTGCCCATAGTCTTAGGTGTCTCACTAGTGTCAGGGTCTTTTTGTGCATCTATTGTGACTGGTTAATCGTCTTGATCATTAAAATCAATTTTATGTTTTCCTGCAGGTGTTTCACTGTAGGAAGACACAAACTTGACTTTCTTAACCTTGACGTTTGTATCAATCACCTTAGGTGCATTTTCTTTTACAGGCTCAGATACTGGTGCAGGTAATTCCTCTAAGTCTTCTGATTTCTCAGTTTTCTCCTTAGGTTGAGGCACATAGTTGGCATTAAAAGGTGGAGGAATCTCATGAAATCCTAGACCTACAGGCTTTTTAGATTGGCGTTGAGCATCTAAAACTTTCCCTAGGTTCATACTTGAGTTCCTAAACTTTTCTAGCTTACAATTAGCCTCAGCTACCTTCACCTTAGTTTTAGCTAGCTCTACTTCTTTGGTCTTAAGATCTTTGGTCAAAGCCTCTACATGCTCATACATCTGTTCTAATCTAACACACTGCTCACTCAGCTTGTCTTTTAGAACTACGACATCTTGTGCATCAGCTTTAAGTTTATCCCTAGGATCTTGCTTAATGTCATTCAGGCTAGCATTATCAGATTTTAAAGACTCATTTTGAGCAGATACGTTTTTATGTGATTCTAATACTAGATTCAACCTGTCGTTAGAAGTAACACATAACACACATAATTCATGTAAAAGAGAGTAATTCAGACTAACCTTTGTGTGATCTGATTCGACGTTGGCCATTTGAGCGGCAAACTCCAGAAGCGTCTGATCATTCGACTTCTCCACCCACATCGGAGTGATGTCCCTTGTGTTCTGCTCTTCCCCTTCACATCCACTCTCAGTGACTTCAGCCATAAACGCTCTAGCATTAGATTCCGGATGTGAGCTCCAGTTGTAGGTACCATCCCGCTGTCTGTCTGATGTGACGTGTGATAATAGACCAGCTATGTTGGCTTGACTGGATGATGAACTCGGAAGATATCTCTGTTGAGACTGGTTCTGAAATTATCCATGAGACTGATTCTGCCCTTCATAAGTATCTACCTTCGGTCTCTGACACTCTCTGGCGAAGTGTCCCAAACCTTGACAATTGAAGCATTTGACCTTGGACTTATCAAAGCCAATCCCCTTATTATTCATATTCAGATTCCTCCCAGTCCGTTTGATGAATCGGTTAAACCGTTGGGTTACCATGGCCAGTTGCCATTTGAGATCCATCTCCTCAAGGTCGTCAGGGTCTACCTGATCGTAATCTTCATCCCAGAGTGCAGGATCGTTTATTTTCCCTTGAACGCAATTCCCATACGCGGCCACAAATGACGCCAATAGATTCAAATGTTCTTCGGCCGATTTAGCGCTCATGGGCAACTTAGAGTTGCCCTAAGATGTTGATGCCTGTGTTGCCTGAGGTTGCTGTTCTTCCGATCTACCCAACCCTAAGAACGCTCTATTCAGTGTGTCGTCAATCTCTGCTAGTGACGACGTTTCTCCGGTGAAGAACGATGTAGCAGTCTTCATATCAGCTGCCGCTGAAGGTTTTGATTTTCCAAAATACATGGCTGGATTTTGGACTTGTTCATAATTGGTTTCGGCCTTCAGTAGCTCAAAAAGATAAGCCCGCAACGTTCCCACTACATCCTCCAACGATTGAGTATAATACTTATCCTCATCAAGCTTAATCATAGCCACGTACATCGCCCATTTGGCTGGTAAGGCATCAAGAAGCTTATTGTTCTTTTCAGTATCGTTATACTCAATGCCATGACTCTCAAGCTCTGTCAGCAGATGATAAAAGCGGGTGATGGTGCCGTCCAGCTTTTCATCCTTCAAAGCCTTGAAAATCGCAAACTGCTGTTTCCCAAAGCTCCTTAGATGTCTTTTGATTGCGGAATGTGTGTAGTATGTCCTGAGGTAATGCCATTCGAATAATCGAGAAAGCTCTGTTCTCGGCCTCATATAGTTTCTTATCATCCTCTTTCATCATTTGATATGATAAGACTCTTTGACGGCCTTTAACTTCTGTTGTAGGTGGGATGCATCCTTCGTCGATACATATCCACATTCGCATGTCGTTGAAACCCACAAAATCGGCAAACCGATCTTTCCACCAATAAAAGTCTTCAAGTTTCCTCAGCTTAGGCGGAGTATTAGCCTTCCCGACCTCATGATCCATTTCTAGAAACTTTTGAAGATTTGACATTGTTTCAAAAGTAATTGAATTGTAACTTAATAAATTTAATTCGAAACTAATTTAAGTTAATTCTTTCGAATTTAGGTAAATTCGAATATAATTAAGTTTAAACCTAGTTGGGATTAAATTCAATTAAGTTCTGAAATTCAATTAAATTTGAAATAAATGACAGATTCGAAAGTCTCCAAACTCTAAGGTCAAGACAAACTCGAATACCCAGCAAATTCGAATCACCCTGTTCGACTATAGTCCAAACTCGAATCAAATAAACTCGAATTCTCTGTTGAGCAAACTCGAAAGGAGCGGATTTTGGTTAGACTCGAGACTAAGAAAAACCGTAATTACTCCTAACAGATTCGAGCGCCGCAAACTCGAAAAACGGCCAATACCTCGATTTTTTAACGTTTTGCCGATTAAATCAATATTTTTACAACGAGAAATATTGATTTCGATCAAAAACGTGAAAAACACGAAGTATTTCCCGGATCCCAATTTGATAAGCTCGAAAAACACGAAAAACACGAAAAACTTGAGAGATTAACCGTCCAAAAGCGTCAAGAAACCTAGGATGTATCTAGATGAACACGAAGAACACTAAGAACACCCCGCTGGCTCTGATACCACTTGTAAGGTCTACACACTACGGATCTATCTAGACGCGAGAC
The DNA here is from genome assembly GCA_020465985.1 of Centrapalus pauciflorus. Lineage (NCBI taxonomy): Eukaryota > Viridiplantae > Streptophyta > Magnoliopsida > Asterales > Asteraceae > Centrapalus > Centrapalus pauciflorus. The sequence continues at coordinate 9,818 of JAANYP010003256.1, read as the reverse complement.
CGTCAACGAGTGCGGAATCCTCGTTAACGGGTTGACGGAAACAACTCTCACACGGAACATGGAGGCTATCAACGAGCTGTACGAACTAACAAGAACGCACCTACTAGAAGATTCTCTCTGAAACAACACTCAATTAGCTGATAAACTCGAGATCGCCTATTTGCTTAATCCCTCACGAATTCTGCAAAAGTCCCCTAATGATTCGAGTTAATCCCTAATTATAGAGGCTCATTCGAGTTTGTCATGGGCCAAACTCGAATCATGCCCAAGGCCCATTCGAGTTTGTCCCCTTGACACTCTCGAAACTACCTTATGATGTACATTCGAATCTGCCTAACGAACACATTCGAATCTGTCATAGATTCGAATCCAGTCCTTAGTGAATTCGAATTTACTCTTTCTCATATTTAACTTAGTATTGAAACTTACGTTTTCAACTTATGCTTGAATTTATCTTCGAACTTTATGTTTGAAGTTCTTGTAATACGTTACATCAAGTCCAAACATACAATCAATAACTATCAAACATATATAAACATATATATCAAATACTCGTTAATTCCCAATACTTTGAATATTACTTAAACCAAAATGCTAGATCACTTAGACTGCTATCGTCACACAGGGTGTACTAACATTTTGAAAAGGTGATGAAGTGATAATTCGAGATGAGTGCAATGGGTGAGTTGAATTTCTTTCTGGGTTTGCAAGTTGACCAAAAGAAGGAGGGGATGTTTATACATCAGACGAAGTATGTCTACGACATATTAGAGCGCTTCGGGATGGAAGGGACAAAACTGACAGCTCATTTCAGCACGCCGATTCAAGTGAATCACAATCTCGGACCGGGTACTGAAAGTGATACCGATGTGGATCCGACGTTATATCGGGCCATGATTGGGTCACTTATGTGTTTAACTGCTTCAAGACCTGATATTATGTTTGCTGTTTGTATTTGTGCTAGGTCTCAAACTAATCAGAAAGAGATGCACATGAAAGCTGTGAAGCGGATTCTACGATACCTCAAGTCGAAACCGAAGCTGGGACTTTGGAATCACGCGGAGGGCGATCTGGAATTGGAGGCACGGATTCAGACTACGGAGGATGCAGCTTGACGCGCAAGTCAACAACTTGAGGTTGTTAGTTCCTACGTGGGAGGCTCGTTTCCTGGCAATGCAAGAAAAAGACTTCGGTAGCCATGTCAACGTGCGAGGCCGAATACGTTGCTGCTGGTAGTTGCTGTTCACAGGTTCTGTGGATACAACAATAATTGCGGGATTATGGTTTGACTTACACTCATACTCCTATTAGGATAGATAACCAGTGAACAATTGCCATAACTAATAATCCAGTTAAACATAATAAAACCAAGCACATAGACATAAGACATCATTTTATATGTGATTGTGCTGAAAAGAACTTAATCAAGCTGGTAAAAGTGGCAACGAATGATAATAATGCTGATTTATTTACCAAAGCTTTTGATAAGTCACGTTTTGAGTATTTGATTCAACTAAACGGAATGCGTAATCCAGAGTAAGTTGACCTTAGTAGAGTTTTATTTCCTTTTATAGCAGTAACTTTTCTTTTTTTCTATAGTAAGTTTAGTAAATTAGGATAGTTTCCATTTATAGTAAGTTAGTAGGATATTATATTTTTTTACTTTTATTTATGAAAAAACAAAAGAAAAAAGAGAGAAAACCATAAAAAATTAAAAAAAAAAGAGAATATCAGAAAAAGAGTTAAGTCTTAGATGCATAGGTTCAAAGTGACGAAAATTAGCACAGTTAATACAAGCTCTAAGTGTTTAGCTTTCACACATAATGCACCTAAAATTCTAAGTGTTGCACTTTATCTGGTTTGATATTTTGGTAGGCATAATACATATAGGGAGTCTCAAGGCTAATAAAATATTCAAGAAAAAGTCAAACGTGTCACTACCTTAGACGTATGACCAATTGGTCTTAATTTTTATGTTAGAGACATACAAACATTGATTATAAATGAGGTATGCAAACCTTCTAGGGATGTATAGCAACATCAGATACATCTTAAAGATGGAAAGAACAGAAAAATCATATATTGAGTTGAGAGTCAAAACAAGTAACTCTGTTGTACGTAAGTACATACCTGTTGCCTCTGTTTTGATTCGAGTTAGCAAGATAAGTCACTTTGTTGTACGTCGGTACAGACCTGTCACGATGTCTGCTAGCTTTAACAATAAACCTTAAGACAAACTAAGACACTTTGTTGTATGTAAATACAGACCTGTGTCAGATGCTTGCCTTTTAAAGAAAGTTTGCAATACCAAAAAGTTACAATCATTGTGTGTATGCCTTGATCATAAAAGTATGTCTATGTATGAGTCACGTAAGATAATTTCATGATAAATAAAAAGGCCAAGGGATATTCCGAAATGTAACATGTTTAAAGGGAAAATAATACCAACAATCGGCTAGAAATGTATGTCATGACCAACAATCGGCTAGACATGTATGTCACGACAAACAATCAGAGGAATCAAAAATTTCTAAGTGTGAAAGTTTAAATACTGAAAGTGCGTATTTGACACCGCTATCTGATTGAACCTTTCTTTGACTATACTCGTCAAAAATATTCTGTTTTAGTATAGGTTGTAAATTTTAAATAATGTAGTTTTGTCTATGTTTAATTTTTGTTCACAATTTTAACTTTAATTTAGTTTATTTTATTTTATTTTTATTTTTATTTTTTTATTTTATTTTATTTTTACTTATGAAAATGGTCAAAATTACTGAGGGTGCATTCCTAGTTGAATAAAATGAACATTGCGTGAAAATCTTGTGCTTAGGGTAAAAGATTTGGCATAGTTTATTCCGTTACACGAAAAAGTTGTAAAAGTTGAATTTATTTCAAAGATTTTCTATATTTTCAAAATTTTCAAGTTTAAATTCGAGTTTAAGGTAAAATCGAATATTCATTCGAATTTGGCATATTCTTCGAATTTGCTGATAAATTCGAATGTAGACAAACTCGAAGGTAGTTGATATAAATAGGTCAACAGTGACAAGTCATTATCACCTAGTTTCGATTTTAAGCCTTCGAATTTACTGAGAGCGATTTCGAGTTTGTCTTCGAGTTTGCCGACTTTCGAGTTTCCTACTATTTGTCGAGGTTTGTTCATTTGTGTTCGAGACTACTAGCAAATCTAGGTATAATCAACTGTATTGTACAATATTTAGGTGGTTTTAGACTCCATTTGAGCCAAAATTAACGGATTTTGAGGTTTTAGAGGTGTGAAGTTTGTATTTCAAAATAACAAACTTTGAACCGGTGAAACATCAAATTGATTACACATATCTTTGATTAGAACCTATTAGGACTAATGGATGTAATTTTCTAAGTCTAAAATGGTTATAATCTTGGAATATTGTGATTAAAGTCACCGACTTCTTCGAGTTTGTTCATGGCTGGTTCGAGTTTGTCACTAAACTCGAATAAGCCACTAAACTCGAATGACTGGTGCTTCGAATTTGGTATTCGAGTTTATCATTATTTTGGAATTATTTGCTTAAAATTTAAATCAAACTTGTAGAAATTCATAAATGTTGGATTTTGTACTTATACAAGTTCAAAATAAAACAAATTTGAATTTAAACAAGTTTGTGACTATCTTAATAATTCTAATATTTTATATGCTTTATTTTGCAGACATGGCAGATAGAATTTTCGTTCCTAAGCATAATATGGTCATTTCTCCAAACCATGAGATTCCAGAGGCACAAGCATACCGCCAGATGGTGGATTTTTTGGTTGGATCAATGATTTCATATGCGCTGTCACATAATATTCAGATAGTCATCCCCTATGTTCGTCAGTTTTGGGATCATTTACAAGTAGACTGTACTGTTACCCCAGCAGTATTAAGGACGAGGGTCGCTGGACACCCTCTAGTGTTTTCAGCCGACATGTTACGGCAAGTACTGCAGTTAGGCTCTTAAGAGCAAGAGGATGGACCGATTGACTTTCCATTATCAATCAGGCAAGCGGCTTTTATCAGAATGGGATATAGCCTGGACGTGGCTAAGTCCTCTTTCATGAAGAGTGGCCTGATAGGACAATGGCGATATCTGGCACAAGTTTTTATGGTGAGTTTTGCCGCCAAGAAAGCAGGATTTGATTACATTGTGTCAAAGATTCAGTCAGGGATGATAGCATTGGTTTACAATCAACGATTTAGCTTCTCAGAGATGTTCTATACAGAGTTTGTTCAACAAATAACAGCTCCTGACCGATAAAGATTTCTGCTATATTCACGATTCGTAATGATGCTGATTAGACATTTTCTACCGAACCTGCCACAGCTAAATGAAATTCAAAGTGTTGCGGTGATTGATAAACGCATCTTTGCAGATTCTCAAGCTCATCGAGGAAGATTAGCGAGGCCAGTGGAGGCACCACTGTTTGGGGCAGTAATCAATCCAGATTTCCAAGTTGGGGAAGGTGCCAACTGGGCAGGGGATATGCAAGTTCCACAGCAACCGTTAAAAACAGCAACCGCCACAACCGAGGCCTCTGCAACAGAGTAGGAGACAAACACCATCTGCGAGACAAACTCAGGCTGCTAGGCCTTCCACAAGCCAAGTGCAAGAGCCGGAAGAGGCTGGTCTTTCAAATGCACCACCTATATCTGATCCGAGACTTCAAACATTAGAAGAGATATGGGCATCTGGTCCGAATGCAAATGAGCAAATTACTGCTGAGCTTGTTGGAGAACTTCTGGAACCTCCAGAAGGAGAAGTTGACATTTTTAAGTAGATTGATGATTATCAACCTGAAGCAGCAGGCGAAGCCGAGTCAACTTCTGATTCTGAGTCAGAAGAAGTTGAAGAGTTTGAGGTTGAGGCCCCAAACACAGTGACCGAAGATCCGTCCATTCATATAGGGACATATGGATCGAGATTAGTGATGGTTGAGGAAGAAGTTAGAAGGAGAACAGCTTCAAGGGAGTCAGATGACTCAGATTTTGAGGAAGAAGAAGTAGCTCCTTTGGTAACCAGGCAGACGGCCAAAAGGCACCGTTTCATGCAGGGAGCTTCATCAGCCTTTGCTCCTGAGCCAGAAATGCCTACCTCCCAATCATCAGAACCCATTCCACCACCACCACCTGTTCAAACATCCGTTCCTCCATCAATCATCCGCACTCCCATCCAAACCATTCCATCCACATCATCAACCTTCATGGACAATTAAAGGTTTTCTGAGCTGAGGAGCAAGGTTGACTTCCAGCAAGTCCAAATTTTTCAGTTAACAAAAGCAATCGGTGAAATACAGGCTCATAATGAAACTGTTGACAAGGAGAATGCTAAGTTAAAGAAATCTGTTGGAAAGACGGAGGGAGAGAATCTAGAACTTAAAACCTTTGTTCCTATTCAAGCTGCTGAGATTCGATCGATGCGATCCCTCATTGAGCAATTACCGAAAAATCTAAAGGCTCAGGGGGAGACGAGTTGTAGAGATCCGGAGGAGCAGCAAGGGGGAGATGATGAAGGCGATGATCCCAATGCACAGAAAGAGAATGAGCCAGTAGATTTACCTGCTGCTCTTCATGCTGAAGTTCAGGGGGAGCCTAGTCAAAGTGGTGTTGAAGGAGGAGAAGCCAGTCGCTCAAAGGTCACTGAGAGTGACATGAATGAAATGATTGAATCATTAATGAATATTGAGGAAGAGGCTTTAGACTTTGATTTTGATTTTGAGGATGAAGTTGAAGACCTGGAAGAAGGGGAGTTCGTGCCTGAAGACATAACAGACTGGAAATCTGATGATGAGGTATATGTTGATTAAGAAGATGAGGCGAATGAGATCATCGTTCAACAGAATCCGTTCACAGATACATATGTGTCAGAAGGAAATAAAGTGATTGACATAGATGCGGTCAAAGCTGCTTTAAATGCTGAATCATCGTCTGAAGAGCCTGCCAGAGATCTTACAAATAAAGAAACGAGAAAGCTGTGGTTCAGGGCAGAGAATAAGGAGTTAGAGTTGAAGAAAAAGATGCGCGTCCCTGGTACTGGAGAGCTGTCAGGAAATATTCTAAGTTGGTTCTTTGATCGAGAACTACAGCTATTCATTATCAAACGAAAGGATGGCCCAATACCTCAGAAGAAGACTGAAAGATTTCAACTCCTTGCCAAAGGTTGAGATAAAGGCGTTGGCATGGAAGGAGCTCATAAATATCGGCGACGACCCTTACGCTGAAATGATAGCTAAGATCATTAGAAAGGAAGGGAGGTGGAGAGAGTTTGAAAGGCTCAATCCGAGAGTTGGCAAACGAGTAATGGACAATACTAGAATTGATCCTCTGACTGGTAGACCTTGGATGATAATTCAATATAAACTAGTTAGATGTCTGAAGAAAGTCCCTCTCAAGCCAATGCCGCAAGATGTTTTGAATAATCTCAATTGGTGGTATGCGGAAAGTGAAACAGGTGAAGCGGTGATGGAAGACTTTGAAGAAAAAGTAATTCTTAGAGTACACGATCCGATGCACCTAGCTAATCTCTCGAAAGATGACCTTCAAGTTCTACATACTCATCAAATCTCGAGTGATGCACATATGGAGTTTGAGGCTAGAAAGTATCAGAATGTAGTTAAAGATTGTATTGAGCAAGGCCTGTATGCTGGCAGTAATTTAAATAAATCTAGTACTTAATCAAAATGTAAATAGTTAGAAGCTATCGTCAAGGGGGAGTCTGTTGGTACACCCTGTGTGACAATAGCAGTCTAAGTGTGTTAGCATTTTGTCTAAGTGATATTACAAGATATTGAATGATTAACTAGTGTTTGATACATGTGATTTTGTGTGTTTGATATTTATTGATTGTATGTTTGAACTTGATGTGCTGTATTACAAGAAGTTCAAACATAAAGTCCAAAGATTAATTCAAACATAAGTTAAACATATGTTCAAATAGAAGTTTGACTTGTGAAATTCGAATTTAGAGCATATTCGAATTTACACAAAAGGCAGATTCGAATTTGGTATAAATTCGAATAAGGCAGATTCGAATTTGTCAAGGGGACAAATTCGAATGGGCCTATGGCCTGTTTCGAGTTTGGCCCATGACAAACTCAAATGGGTCTCTATAATTAGGGATTAACTTGAATGATTTGAGGACTTTTGCAGAATTCGTGTGAGCAATTAGCAAAAGGAGATCTCGAGTTTATCAGTTGATATTGTGTTTGTTCGGGGAGAATCATCGCGTAGGTTCGTTCGTACTCGTTCGTACAACACTGTGGTAGTCTCCGAGTTTCGTGTGAGTGTTATATCCGTCAAGCCGCTAACGAGGATTCCGCACTCGTTGGTGTGTGTCGCATCTAGATAGATCTGTTAGTTCAAGACCTTACAAGTGGTATCAGAGTCTACGGGGTGTTCTTCGTGTTCATAAAGATACATCCTAGGTTTCTTGACGCTTTTGGACGGTTAATCTCACGTGTTGTTGAGTTTTTCGAGCTTATCAAATTGGATTCCGGGAAATACTTTGTTGTAGTTCACGTTTTTTTCATCAAAATCAATATTTTTAGTTGTAAAAATATTGATTTAATCTGAAAAACGTGAAAAACTCGAGGTATTAGCCGTTTCTTGAATATGCGGCGCTCGACTTTGTTAAGGAGAAATTAGGGTTTTGCTCATTTGCTCATTTTCGAGTTTGACCAAAATACGCTCCTTTCGAGTTTCCTAAAAGTGGTTTCGATTTTGGCCATTTGGAATATACTTTGGATTTCGACTTTGCACTAAAGTCGAATAGGGGACTTTCGAATTTAATTTGGTTTCGGATTTAGTAGGTTTCCAATTTAAGTGGACTTTCGACTCTAGGACACCTTCGAATTTGTCATTAATTCGATTTTAATTGGATTTAAGACCCAAGTCACCTGAAAGAAGAGATGGGTATTTGAAAGAGTGTAAGTATGTGGACGAGAATGGTATTACCAAGTCAGTTATGGCTTGGGTTCCCCGTGATAACTAACCTATTTTCTTTCATGTGCAGGAGATAACCACAGGTCTAAACAACAAAAGGTTCGTCGACAGTGGGTGCTCCACGCACATGACAGGGGAAAGTGTAGCAACTGTCAATTTTGCGTTTCAGGTTAGACACAGACCCATCTATTCAAGTTACATTTTCATTACCCAATTGATTTCTTAGACATAGATGTAGGTCCCGAGAGGTTCCCAAAGTATATAGTTATAAGCTGTAGAGGGGGGGTGAATACAGCAAATTAAAAACTACACACTCTTTTCTCAATGTTTGTATGTATTATCAACAATTTGTTAATTACAAACAAGCTTGAATGCGGAATAGTTCAAGCTGAGATGACAGATACAACAGTATGTTCACTAGTCTAAGACAAACTCAAACTAGTATACAATGAATACACTCACTGAGAAGCACTCACTATGTTTACAAGACTTAAGGGAACAGCTTATGTAAAACAGCTTAGACACACAGATGCTGGTTTACACAGAAGGTTTGCATGCATGAAAATCACACTTGCACGTTCACTCTTGGTTTCAGCACTTAACTTTCTTCACACATCTTTCTGACCTTAGAAGCTTCCTTTTATACTCACTTAGAGGATCTAAGAGAAACATCTTCATTAGACAGAATGAAAAAGGAGAAGTCTTGTTGAAAAGACAACATAACCTTTTCTGCACTTTTCTGAAAAGCAGACTTGTCTTCACATGTGCAGAACTTTTGTCTTTTTACTTTGTCTACTGTTGCATTGCCTTTAACTAATTTAGGAATGTCAACTTTGCGTCTTTCTTCCTTGTAAAGGCCTATTTTGATATAAGAAAAAGGTCTGTCACCCTTTTTCAAATAACCTTTTGTCTTCATGTTACATAACAGCGTGGGCAGGCTGAGCAGTTCTGTTTTCCACTTTGTCTTCGACTTTGTAAACTGATCTTGTAGTCAAAAACAATACATGATGACTTGGAAACATATTCCATAAAGTGTTTAGCCTGTTCACAAAGAACAGGTTCTGTTCACAAAGAACAGAACACTTTAAAAATGCCCAAGCTACTCAACAGTGTAGAGCAGCGTAGACAGTTTATGTCCAGCCTGTTCAGCAGACAGAGCAGCTTGGACAAACTGTCTTAGTTGCAACACATGCAACATATAGAACAGCTTTAGACTGATACTGCAAATCATTTTCAGGTTTCAATAAGGCATATAACAGGCCTTAAATTCAACCTTCAAATGCATCAACAGGTTTGATTATTAAATCTCCCCCTCAGATGTAGAACAGGTTTGACTGAGGCCTTTTTGTGCCTAACAATCTCCCCCTATTTGCAATAACCAGTCCAAGCTGGTCTTATCAAAAATCACTGTATATTTTTACAGTACATTTTGCTGATATTGAAATACAACATTACAGTAAAGTAAAAGATCAGTTTATATATACACTGATTCTTGATTACACTAGAACAACACATGTTCTTACAAGAGTACAACTAATGTACTAATGTATTTTACAACTAATGTAAAAGCAAAAATTACAACTTATGTAATAATGTACAACTAATGTACAAGATGTACAACTAATGTACAAGATGTTTGGACTGTTTGAGTTGGGAGCAGAAAACGGTAAGCCTGTCCAACTGATGGACAACTCCCATTCTTCACCTACCCAGACGGTAGATGGACTTCATATCAATGGAGAAGGATCCTGAACCATCTTTTCCAGTTCTTCCCTTGTATCCTCAAGTTCCTCAATTTCACTTCTGATGATCATGAACTTGGGATCATTGAGCTCCCCTCTTTCATAGAAGCCTCTGAGCT